>PVKU01001120.1:0-342002 GCA_004027475.1 Anoura caudifer | reverse complement strand
AAAGTAGAAAAAAAAAAAACCACCCAGAAAGAGCAAGAAAAGGAACAGAGGCTCAGAAAACAATGAAGAGGGATTAAGAGAAATGCAAGACAATAGGAAACATAATAATATCTGTATAATAGGGATACCAGAAGGAGAAGAAAAAGAGCAAGGAATAGAAAACCTATTTGAAAAAAGTAATGGTGGAAAACTTCCCTAATTTGAAGAGAGAAAAAGTCACACAAATCCAGGAAACACAGGGAGTCCCAAACAAGAGCAACCCAAAGAGCCCCACTTCAAGACACATCATAATTAAAATGGCAGAATTCCAAGACAAAGAGAGAATCTTAAAAGCAGCAAGGGAGAAACAGGAAGTAACACAGAAGGGAGCCCCAATTAGATTAGCAGCTGACTTCTCAATGGAAATGCTCCAAGCCAGAAGAGAATGGCAAGAAATATTCCAAGTAATGAGAACCAAAGGCCTGCAACCAAGGCTACTTTACCCAGCAAGGCTTTCAATCAAGATAGAGGGCCAAATAAGGAGCTTCCCAGACAAAAGAAGTCTAAAGAACACACCTCTATCAAACCAGTTCTGCAAGGGATGCTAAAGGGACTGCTTTAAGGAAAGGAAGGAAAAGAGAGAGAAAGAGAGAGAGGAACATAGGTACAAAAATGGCAATGAACTAGTACCCATCAATAATGACCTTAAATGTAAATGGATTAAATGCTTCAACTAAAAAAAAAAAACATAGAATAGCTGAATGGATAAGAAAGCATGACCCACACATATGCTGCCTACAAGAGACCCACCTCAGGATAAAAGACTTACACAGACTCAAAGTGAAGGACTGGAAACAAATTTTCCAAGCAAATGGACAGGAAAAAAAAGCTGGGGTAGTAATACCCATAACAGACAAAAGAGACTTCAAAAGAAGAGCCACAAAGAGAGACCCAGAAGGTCACTTCACAATACTCAAGGGAACAATCCAACAAGAAGACATAAACATTGTAAATATAAATGTACCCAACATAGGAGCACACAAATACAGAAAGAAAATGTTAGAGGACTTCAAGAAAGATATTGACAGCAACACAATTATAGTAGGGGATTTTAACACCCCACTGTCAAAAATGGACACATCTTCCAAACAAAATATCAACAAAGATATTGTGGCATCGAACAACACTCTAGATGAAATGGACTTAACTGATATATATAGAGAGCCCTTCATCCCAAAGAAACTAAATAACATTGTTTTCAAATGCACATGGAACACTTTCAAAGACAGACCACATGATAGGACACAAAACAAGCCTCAAGAAATTCAAGAAAACTGAAATCATAACAAGCATTTTCTCCTACCACAAGGGACTGGAACTAGAAACCAACCCTGATGGGAAAAACCCAAAATCCTCAAAATCATGGAGATCGAATAGCATGCTATTAAACAATAAATGGGTCAAGAATGGAATTAGGGACGAAATCAAAAAATTTCTGGAAAGAAATGAAAATGAACTCACAAAGACCCAAAACTTACGGGACACAGCAAAGGCAGTCCTCAGAGTGAAGTTCATAGTGATACAGGCCTCCCTAAAAAAAATACAAACATCTCAAACAAACAACTTAACTCTACACCTACAAGAACTCGAGGAACAACAACAAAGACAGCCCAGAGCACGTAGAAGGAAGGAAATAACCAAAATCAGAGCAGAATAAAATGACATAAAGACTAAAAGCACAATTCTAAGGATCAATGAATTCCAAGAGCTGGTTCTTTGAAAAGATAAACAAAATTGACAAGCCTTTAAGCAGGCTCATCAAGAAAAAAAGAGAGAGGACCCAAATAAACACAATCAGAAAGGAAAGAGGAGAGATTACAACTGACACCACAGAAATACAAAGGATTGTAAGAAATTTCAATGAAGAATGTACCCCAAGAAATTTGAAAACCTAGGTGAAATGGACAAGTTTCTAGAAAAATATAATCTTCCAAAACTCAATGAAGAAGAAGCAGAAAGCCTGAACAGACCAATAACAGCTGATGAAATTGAAGCGGTAAACAAAAAACTCCGGACACACAAAAGCCCTGGACCGGATGGTTTCACAGGAGAATTCTGCAAAGTATTTAGGGAAAAGCAAACCCCCATCCTTCACAGGTTATTCGAAAAAATCCAAAATGATGGAAGACTCCAAAATTCTTTTCATGAAGTCAGCATCATCCTAATCCAAAAACTAAATAAACACACAATGAAGAAAGAAAACTTCAGGCCAATATCACTGATGAACATAGACGCTAAAATCCTCAACAAAATACTGGCAAACTGCATGCAACAATACAATAAAAAGATCATACACCATGACCAAGTGGGATTCATCCCAGGGATGCAAAGATGGTTCAACATTCACAAATCAGTAAATGTAATACATCACATAAACAAAGCAAAGACAAAAATCACATGATCCTGTCAATAGATGTAGAAAAAGCATTTGATAAGGTACAGCACCCATTTATGATAAAAACACTCAACAAAGTGGGAATAGAAGGAGCATTCCTCAACATAATAAAGGCCATATATGAGAGACCTACTGCCAACATCATACTCAACAGGCAAAAACTAAAATATTTTCCACTAAGATCAGGAACAACACAAGGTTGTCCACTTTCACCACTTCTATTCAATATAGTATTGGAAGTCTTATCCGCAGTGATCAAACAAGAAAATGAAATAAAAGGCATCCAAATTGGAAAGGAGGAAAAAAAACTATCATTGTTTTCAGATGACATGATAGTGCACATAGAAAATCCTATAGACTTGGCCAAAAAGCTGCTCAACCTAATAAATGAATTTGGCCAAACAGCAGGATACAAAGTCAATATCCAGAAATCAAAGGCATTTTTGTATACCAACAATGAAACAGCAGAAGCAGAAATCAAGAAAAAAGTCCCATTTGTTATAGCATAAAGAGAAATAAATTACCTAGAAATAAACCTAACCAAGGAGGTAAAAGACCTGTATGCAGAAAACTACACAACAGTGAGGAAAGAAATCAAGGAAGACACAAACAAGTGGAAACATATACCACATTCATGGATTGGAAGAATTAACATCATCAAAATGTCCATACTACCCAAAGCAATTTACAAATTCAATGCAATACCTATTAAAGTACCAATGGCCTATTTCACAGACATAGAACAAACACTTCAAAAATTTATATGGAACCATAAACGACCTCCTCGAATAGCTGCAGCAATTTTGAGAAAGAAGAGTAAAGTAGGAGGGATCACAATACCTGTTACCAAACTGTATTACAAGCCCACAGTAATCAAAACAGCCTGGTACTGCCATAAAAACAGGCACATGGACCAGTGGAATAGAACAGAGAGCCCAGAGATAAACCCAAGTCCCTATGGTCAATTAATATTCAACAAAGGGAGCAGCAACATAAAATGGAATAAAAATAGGCTCTTCAATAAGTGGTGTTGGGAGAACTGGACAGCTACATTCAAAAAAATGAAATTTGAACAGCAACTTACACCATACACAAAAATAAATTCCAGGTGGATAAAAGATTTAAATATAAACTGTGGCACCATTAAAGTCCTGGAGGAGAACATAGGCAAGAAAATATCAGATATTTCACCCAGTAACATTTTTACTGATATGTCCCCTAAAGCAAGAGACATAAAGGAAAGAATAAACAAATGGGATCTCATCAAAATAAAAGGCTTCTGCATGGCTAAAGAAAAAGGTATTAAAATAAAAAGAGAGCCAACTGTGTGGGAAAACATATCTGCCAATGATACATCAGACAAGGGTTTAATCTCCAAAATGTATAAAGAACTTACATGACTCCACTCTAAGAAGACAAGCAACCCAATTAAAAAATGGACAAAGGACTTGAACACACACTTCTCCAAGGAGGACATACAGAGGATCCAGAGATACATGAAAAGATTCTCAGTATTGCTAGCTATCACAGAGACAAGAATTAAAACCACAATGAGATACCACTTCACACCAGTCAGAATGGCCATCAGAAACAGAGCAACAATCAACAGGTGTCGGAGAGGTTGTGGAGAAAAGGGGACCCTAGTGCACTGTTGGTGGGATTGCAGACTGGTACAACCACTATGGAAAGCAGTATAGAATTTTCTGAGAGAACTAAAAATGGATCTACCTTTTGCCCTGCAATTCCACTGCTAGGATTATATCCTAAGAACCCTGAAACACCAATCCAAAAGAACCTATGCACCCCAATGTTCACAGCAGCACAATTTACAATAGCCAAGTGTTGGAAGCAACCTAGGTGCCCATCAGTAAATGAATGGATCAAGAAACTATGGTACATTTACACAATGGAATTCTATGCAGCAGAAAGAAGGAGCTCCTGCCCTTTGCAACAGCATGGGTGGAACTGGAGAGCATTATGCTAAGCGAAATAAGGCAGGCAGTGAAAGACAAATACAATATGATCTCACCTTTAACAGGAACCTAATCAACAAAACAAACAATCAAGCATAATGTAACCAAAGACACTGAACCTGAGAACAGGCTGACAGTCACCAGAGCTGAGAGGGGAGGGAATTTCGGGGGAAAAGGGGAAGGGTTTGGAGCAACAAGTATGAAAGACACATGGACAAAAACTAGGGGGTGTGGATATTGGGAGGGAGGTGGGGAGGGTTGGGGCAGTGGGCTGGGACAGGAATAAGACAGAAAACTGTACAAGAACAACAATTAAAATAAAAAAATAAAAATAAATCCAATAAGATACCACTCAGCAACCATTTGGAGGCTATAATCAAAATGATAGACAGTAATAACTTTGGGAAGGATGTGGCAAAATTAGAACATTCATATATTTCTGTTGGGAATGCAGAATGGTGCAGCCCCTTTGTAAAATAATTTTGACTTTCCTCAAAAGGTAAAATACAATCACATATGACCCAGGCAGGTATATGTACAAAGGAAATGAATACATGTAACTACACAAAACTTGTGTACAAATATTTATAGCAATATTATTCCTAATAGCCAAAATGTGTAAAAAAAACAAAAATCAATTAACTAATGAATGGATAAACAGAATGTGATATATCAGTACAAAGAAATTAAGTACTGAATTAAATAACAAGGGTGGAACTTGAAAACATCACATAAAGAGACGGAACTGATACAAAAGGCTATGTATTATGTGATTCCATTTAAGTGCTAAATCCACAGAGCAGGAAAGTATTCTAGTTAGCAGAGGAGGGAAGGGGGAATAGAAATAACTGCTCAGGGGCACAAGGTTTCTTTTTTAATGACAAAATTATTTTGGATTAGACGGTGGAGATAGTTGTACAACTTTGTGAAAGTATAAAAACAAACCCTGCAACTTATACACCTTAAAAGGGCAAATATATGGTATATTAATTTTATCTCAATTAAAAAACAAGGAAACAAATAGTGCCAATCATTCAATATTGTAAAAATCCCTATGAGTCCTCCAGGAACTTCATATCTGGGAGCTTATACCAGTCATTATATATAAATGTTATAAGGCCTTAATTCTTTCTTATTTTCCTAATGAAAATAAATTTCAGGAGAAGCACTCTGGAGATTAGGCTGGAAAATTAAGCTTGAGTATGGCAAATCTGATATTTCATGGACTGTTCCAAACCTACTTTTCCAGACTCATCTCTGAACATTGTCCAATCACATGTGGCTAATCCTTTAGCCACACTGGAAATATCAATCCTTCATTGGCCATCCCTTGCTCCTTTATGAGCCTTTTCACAAGCTATTCTATTGGCCAGAAATGCATGACTTCACCTTCCCAGCCTTATAACCCTCTCAGTGAACCTCACAGCTTCCATGAAAGTTTCAACAACCTCTCCCTAAGGTGACCCGATACAACCTTTTTTGTTCCTTTACTGTTTGCCATTGACTGTTTTAAAATGTATATAACAATTTCCACAGAGTATCAATTTCCCACCCACATTTATTTTCTTCAGAACAAGCAGATGAGATCTAAGTCTCACTGACCTTCATTTCTCTAAATGATGATAAAATCAGCCTGTTTTTGTTTACTTCATTTACTTATTTAATTAAGTACCAAAAACCTATTTCATATGCAATCAGTAACAGAGTGTCTAAAAATGTATGTTAACATATAGATAAGCTAATAAGTACAAATAAAGTAGATTCAATCATATCTACTCTGGAAGACAGAATAATATCATTTGCATTGTGAATGAATGTGTAAAAGCAGTGACGAAGAAATTAAGGTAAAAATATCAAAAGAAGTAATAACAATTGGAAAACTTGGTGCCTACAAAGGTGAGTGCAGTATTTTTATAGTCTATATCATTCAATACCTTTAAGTAAAAGGAAAAATAGAAAACTTTTGCAAATGGATTGATAGTAATTTATAATACATATCAATGACATCAGTAATTTAAAATGTATTTGAATTATTGTAATATAAAAATATCAAAGTCAATATTTCTAATTTTAGCTGTATATTTATAATTTATATTATACACTTTACAAAGTCACTCTACAAAAATTAAATTTAGTAACTTCAAAAAGAAAAGAAATTCCAACTTTACTGATGACTATTTGTCTTCAAATGATTTGCTGAAGAAGATGCACATATGTGTGCTGGCCCAAGTTTATGTTCTTTGGATATTTTTATGTCATACTCTATAAATATATTTGTGATAAAAAACATCACTCTGCAAATAATTAGCTGTATATTAAACAGCTTGCCGCTATAAAATTAATACACTTTATTTCCTAATATTCACATTCACTGTTGGATATATAATTAAGAACAAATGGGACAAATTAAACAAAAAATCACTTTAATTGATTGTTTTGGTATATATGCACAGATTAAAGAACACTTTGAATAGTATTCAATATTAAACATTTACGAAGGTAATATGGCTATTAGTCTTTCCAAAGAGGTGGAGAGGCAGTAAATTTTTTATGTTTAGTAGCTCATTTAGATTTAATATAACTGGAGTATACTTCCTTACAACAGCAAATACTTTGAATCATATTATTTACAATTTTTTTCATAAGAAATGTCAACTGACTTTCCAAAAACATATAAAATTCAATTTTAGTAACACATTAAACAATATAATTAATTTTCTATGTGATACTCATAAAGAATATACTAACAAATATAAATATTTTAAATACACTTGGCAATTACTAATAAATGGATTGGCAACAATAATCTACTATTACCTTAATGTGGTTTCAGTAGCTAAATATCCATGTTTTCTTCCTCCAATTTACAGAACATTTCAACATTTCTGTAGATAAAAAAGACATGTAATTAATGGTGAAAAAATATTTCATGGTTATAGCTGTAGAACTATTTAAGTTGGTTTAATATTTCTTATTGTTTACTGGTGTATTTTTCCCCACAATGCTTAAGGAAAACAGAAAAACCATGGCATGAAAATAAAACACAATTTACATATGCCACATTTTCTTCCATGATCTAATTTACTATAATGTTCACTGAGAAAATGTAATTAATTTGGTAAGAATTTAAATATCTTCCTAATTAAAATAACACATGATTTTTTAAAATATATTCCAAGATTTTCAATAAATGTTCTGGCTTCTTCTTGCAGATGGCACTTCAAGCTAAGATCCTAGGACACATCTAATCATTTTTACCTTAGATAGAACTGCTATGGGGAAAAACAAAACAAAAGGAAAAAACAACTGGGAAATTCCTTAGTACATTTTGCTACCTAAGCATACAGACATACAAACACGCACTTATACACATGCTCTCTATGTAATGTAGACATACACTGAGACTGTAAATATAATAATCTAAACATTCAATTTTAACAATATTAGGAAGAAATAAAAATACAATTTGTTTAAATGGTAGATTTACAGAGGAGGTTGTCTTCCTTTTCTTTAAATTGTCACAATATTTTTCTATATCTTTTACTCTTAAATTAATAATCAATATGTCATATATTTTACAGAAAAAAATGATATGATGTCCTTCAAAGTATTTCCTTTGGAATTTCAGTCTTCTAATGATTCTATAATTGTTCATGTCAATTTTTGAACTTTCTAGTGAATCTTAAGTGCTTCACACAAGCATCAACTGCATTAACCATAATACTTAGTATTTTCTATGCTATTAGTAGTATTATGCTATTAGCAGGAGGTTAATTAACCATATATGTGCCAAAACAATGACAATTCATTATCTATTTAAAAGTCTTATCCCCAGTTGGATGAGGATATGGTAAGCATAAAATTAAAATTGAGTTCTCCTTTACAGAATCACTATTGATTACCATTACACACATACACACACACACACACACACACACACACACGAAAAGAAAATATTCACTAATAAAAGTATCGCATTTTGTTTGAGGTTTTGAAAATATTAAAGGGAACTCACTGATTTTTTTCTAGTGAGTGTCCACCCATACTCAGCCAATTTGTGAGTTTGTGAGCAATCTACATCCATATTTGAATTGTACGCTTGCTACTTCAAAAAGGCAACAAAAAGCAATTATTTAGGCAACTTCTTGGGTTTTCCTGCACAACCCTTTTTTCAACAAATTAAGCATATTCAATAAATACTGGCCATTAACCTAGGGTATTTTTCTCTGCTTGTGGAAGACCACGCCTATCTCGTCGTGACTGAACAATCATAGGTAATGACAACACAGACTGTCCCACAAATATCTGCACTTTTAGACCTTTGCTCTCCCTTTAAAAATACATTCTGAAATCCCAACATTACCATTTCCACAAATTTTCCTTGGTATCACCAGACCCACTGCACCACAGACAGAACCAGTCAGGCCTTCCCTGATACTCCTATACCTCTTTGCATGTTTTCCCATTTTGCCAAACCCCACACTGCGGCATGAATTGCCCAAGAACAGGGACTCTGACTACTTCTTCACTTTGTACTACCCCTCCTTAAAGCACTCAAGATGGCCTGAAAAATGCTGACTGGGTAAGCAAAATATTTACCTTTTTTTTTTTTGCTTAAAAACATTAGTTATTGAAAACTGTCCATATTGGCCTCACATAAATCAAAATCAAGAACAAAAATCAACCATTACATATCTTTGAATTTGTTTATATAGCTATCTTTATAGGTCCTTTAGCCTTTTTCTTTTTGTACAGAACAGAGAATCTTCAATTTACAGCTTGACTATTTAACATCTCAGTGATTCATTCACTCTATTTCATCCACTTAAGGCATGTTAGAGTTAGTAGACAACTCAACGGAAAGAACTAGCTTACGCAAATCAGTTAGCACCTAAGAGGAAGCAAGCCAGGCCAGAGGTAAAACACAGGAAAAGGAAAGGAGGGGAGACAAATAGGAAGAGAACTGGAAAACCAAACAGGAGGAGAAAGTATCATATCAAATTACACTATCAGTATGAAGTAATAAGGTAAATTTCTAATTAGTGAACAGTGTAAAAGGGATTACAAAAAGGAACTATTAGAATTATTTTTGAGCAATGTGACTACAAAGAAAAGCACTGATGGAGGATATAAAAATTTGGTATGTTTTTGATAAAAATTAATCCATACAAACATATTTTCATTACTGTTCAAAATGACATAAAAAGCAATTCCCTAGCATTTTGCACTGCAATTCCCTCTAGATCTTTTGAATTATACGAAAATACTTTGCTTATCAATACTGAACTGCTTTAATGAAAAATTAAGCTTAAAGTAATCCAAGCTTTAGATAAAACATCAAAATTAAACACTTTAAAAAATGAATACTAATAAAGATGAATTTTCAGGGTAAGATCTCCCCAATACAGAGATAGCAAGTTTACAAAGTAGAGGAACTTCATTCATTCATTCATTCATTCATTCATTCCACTTATTCATTCATTCATCAACTATATGATCAGTACCAGGCACTATTTTAAAGTGCTTTGGATTCAGGAGTGACCAAAACAGACAAAAGTAACATTCATAGAGTTCACATTTACTTTCTCATTGGGAAATAAGAACAGTGCATGAGAGAAAGTAGATAGGTAGGTAGGTAGGTATATAGATAGTAAAAGAGACAGAGTGATTTTATATTCATTTTAAAGATTTTATTTTACATTTTAAAAGAGTTTCATTTTTAACTGTTTATAGTCTCAGTTAATCTTAAAATTGTTTTAAGGATTTAAACACTTTGTTTATATTCTCATTTAACTTTTGCCAAAGACTCTGAGATTGTTATAAAGAAAATCTTTGTAATAAACAAATCTGTGACACTGAGAGGTAAAGCCAGAACTTAAATACAAGTAGCCCAAATTCAGAGTCTATACCCTCAAGCTTCTCAAATAGCACCACACTGATAACAATTTGATAAGACAGTATTTATAAGTAAAAAAAATGAGCTTCCTGAAAAGAAGTTTTAAAAAAATAATCATCAGAATTTCATAACACTGAACAGTATTAAAACTAACCTTCACATTCAAATATTTAAATTAGATTCCCAAAACCCAGTAAAAATTAGTCTAGAATTAAGATAAAAGGTACTTATTGTCTTTCTATGACATTAACTACAAAACTATGTGACATTTCCTACTAAACTATTCAGTAGTTTCACAAAACAATGAAGAAATGTCATGTACAAATATATTTTTTAAAGATCATTCTGGTGTCAGTTAATAGGTGATTTGCTGCCTAAGATGATAGTGATACTTTTTAAAAGATCAGCAAGGACTGAGATTTTTTAATAAATATCTTTACTCATGCCATTCAAATCATTTTTCCAAGTATCTTCTTTTCAGTCTCTCTACCTACTTGGTCTATGGGCTCTCTTCAAATATCAACTACTGTCATTCCTTATTGATAACCATCATCATGTGCTACCATATTATCTCTGCAGAGTGTTCAGATTTGTTTTTCATTTCGTTTTCAATACCATAATCCTTATAGGCTTGTGAGTTAGGCAGAAAAGAAATACATTCTGTTTTACAGATTAGAAAACTGTTAACTTATAAGGCTTGCCATGGTTATCAACTGATAGTGCCAATACAAGATTCCAAGGCATTGTCCTCTTTGTGTGGCCCTACACGTTATCACCACAGGCCCACATACGCAGCATATTGCAGTGGTATTCTTATCACATCATTCTATTTCATCTGAAATCTATTCTGGCAACTGTTCCCGAGGTAACCTGAGACCTCATTTCTTCATGATGGTTTTGTGCTCAGCAATCCACAAAAGCACCCTATTGCTATCTAGAGTCTAGTTTTCAAGACCCTGTCTCTATAGATTGAATATTCTTTTTTGATGCAAACATTTTTTGGAAACTACTGCACCAAAAAAGAATTTCCACATCAACCAGTTTGCACTGCTGACTGGCCTCTCAAACAGATCATAACAGACACAGGGGTTTCTTAAAGCAATCCTCTGTACCAAGAATGCTCTCTGCACTTGTCTACACTTAGACATTGAATACCACGATAATACAACACTAAGGTCTCATCCTCTCATGAAATTAGCCTCAGTACTTTGAACAAACCAACCCTTGGTGTATTTTAAATTGGGACTGCAAAGTTTAGTCATAAATTACCACATTTGTACCATATGTGATGTTTTATGGACCCACAAAAAGTAACCCATTGTAAAAATCTTAAAAAGAGTACCTCGGGGCATAACTTTCACATCAATTACAAACTGGACAAAATTGCCAAAACCTAGTTTCAGGACTATAGAAACTGACCAGTCATGCAATAAAATCAGTGTTTATTTCAGAAACATTACTCCTGGTAATGAGTAGGGATCCTATGGAATTTCTTCCTGGGAATTCTCCCATCTTTCCCCTCATCTCCTTCTGGGCTTTTAGGTCATAAAACAAGACACTTTTTTAAGATACAATAATGGGCCTTGATAAATTTAAAAGAACTGAAATCATACAAAATGAGTTGTCCAAATAAAAAAAAAAACTTTTGGAAATCCCTAAATATATAGAATTTAAATAAACACAGCTAAGTATCCCACACATCCAGAAGAAGTAACAACAGAAATTAGAAAATATTTTTGCCACAATCAAAACTAAAGTACAACATATCAAAATTTACAGACTGAACTCAAGCAGTGCTTAAGGGCATTTTTTTTTTTAGCTTTAAATACCCATATACTACTCAGGCGTAAAAAAGTACAAAATTTTATCCTTTGCAACAGTATTGATGGACCTGGAAAACATTATGCTAAGTGAAATAAGCCAGTCAGAGAAAGACAAATACTATATGATTTGACTCATATTTGGAATCTAATGAACAAAATGAACTAACAAGCAAAACAGAAAAAGACTCATAGACGGATGACAGCTAAAGGAAGGGGGGAGTTAGGGGATGGGGAGATTGAGCAAAAAGGAAACATGACTCATGGACATGAACAACAGTGTGGTGATTGAAGGGGGAGGTGGGTATAAGGGGACTTAATGGTCATGGGAAAAAATACAATTGAAAACATAAACTTAAAAAGAAAGTTCTCAAAGCAATAACCAAAGCCATTAGCTTAAGCAAGGAAGGAAGGAAGGAAGGAAGGAAGGAAGGAAGGAAGGAAGGAAGGAAGGAAGGAAGGAAGGAAGGAGAAATAGCAAATTAATGCAAAGTAAGCAAAAGAATAAGTATGAAAGGAAACAAAATAGAATGTTGATCAGAAGACCAATATTAATATTGAAATCCTCCTATTAATCATTTATATTATGAAAACCTTTACCTTTGCTAGACCTTAGTATCTTCATCTGTAACATAACAATTAGAATAAATTATTCATAACTCCCACAGGAAAAAAATGGAATAGCCAACAGATCTTTAAAAGACATAACTAATATACAACCTATGAAAAACTCATTTATTATTAGAAGAAAATAAATGTAGATACTAATTCTCAAACCTTAATCAATGTATTACTCAATATTTTACTTATAAAAGGCTGAACTTTTACATTTGGTGTAAATGAATATCAGAATAAGCTGTAATCCATACACGATAGGAGATCTACCGTGGTGATAGTCAGTGTGCTGGCCCGAATACGGAGGATGGGATGCAATGAAATGGGATGAAACAGGGTGAGGTGGGATAGGACAGGGAAGGCAAAGGGAAAAACCCTTAATTAGTGTCCATAGTACACCCAGCCACTGTGTAATATCAAGGGTTGGAGCAGTACCATGTTCTTACCCTCAAAGAGAAAAGCATTTATTTATTAAAATCAAAACTAAAGACTAGGGCTTTTACTTATTTCCTTTATTTTGCAATTCAATTGTCAAGATGTGTCTGACCCATAAAAGTAGTAATGTCTTAATTAATCAGGTAATCAGATGTCCATGGCAGATATAATATCAAAACTCTCCTCCCAGAAGGTATTTTACTAAGACATTGTATGTAAGTGTTTCATTCTTCCAAGGGTCTGCTTTTGCTGTACCCTCTCAGTCTTGATAAAGATACTAAAAGGCAAGGACATCATTTTCTTCCAAGTATCCCAATATACCCAAAGCTCTCACCCCCACAGCACCTCTTTCTTTGAGTCTGCACTAGGACTGATTCACAGATGCTGAGGTCTGTTCCTATGGAAGAATCTATGCAGCTGTTGGCCTGTGACATAAAGGAGAAAATGTGACCTGCTGTGTATCATTTGCCCTCAGAAAGAGTTCTAGCATTCTGTCATACAGAGAAAAATGAGATGCTGTCTATGATGGGAGAGAAGGTGGTAAAATATACAACAGAGTTATTATTGAAGGCCAGAACCAATACCTACAAAAGGACTCACTATTTAGTGGAGATTCCGTGTGGCCAAGATGGATTAATGGCTGGAGCCAAAATAATTTAAGCAGCTCACTGCTCTAACCCTAAGAAAACTTAGTCAGCTTCCAGGAGAATCATTTTGTTAGCAATGTACAGGGTGAGTCAAAAGTAGGTGTATAATTGTCCATTTGAAAAATAATACAATAATTAATAAGTAATAATATAGGAATAAATTCTCTGTTTCTCATACTCGCAATTGTAAAACTATTTTTGGTGTAATTTTTACCTTTGTTCAAGAAATAGCTTTGAAGTTAACAATGTAAAAAATATTCAATTTAATATTTTCACCCTCAAAATTATCGTTATGATTATACATTACATAATATATTTGCACCTTAATCAAGATTTCCAAATATAATAGTAAAAGGAATTGTCTAGCCTCTTTCATTTCCAATAAAATGTACCTATGCTCTATACTTTTTAAAAAGATTTTTAATTTATTTTTAAAGAGGGGAACAGAGGGAGAAAGAGAGGGAAAGAAACATCAATGTGTGGTTGCCTCTCACAAAACCCCTACTGTGAACCTGGTCCGTAACCCAGGCATGTGCCCTGACTGGGAATTGAACCTTGGACCAGCAACCCTTTGGTTCACAGGCTAGCACTCAATTCATTGAGCCACTTCAGCCAGGACACTACTCTCTATACTTTTAAATAATCATTTTCTAGTAGAATACACTGAAATCTACCATATAACTTATATCATAAAATAATAACTGTTAAAAGTACATTTAATGTTCTAGGACAGAACAGTTCAAATGTGAACAGTTTGCTTTATATGTAATGAAAATATAACATAGTATTTTAGTATTTAAGAAGTTTCATTAGGAAGAGGATTATACAGATCAATGTTCATCTGTTTAAATTACAGTAGCAATATACTGAATTTTTAATAACAAATATATTTCAAAATACAGAGGAGTTAAGGAAAAAACATGATCTCAAAATTCCTATTTAAATAGAAAACTACAATTCATAAATTATATAGAATTTTCTAATTATACCTCAACCAAGTGAAAATAATTATTATTGCTTCTTTGAATATGCATAGTAAAGCTCATACATTTTTTTAATGTGGACAAACAAAAAGAAAAACTACAGTTACCTTGTTCTTTATAATAGATGTATTTTGAAAGATTGCATAAGAATTTATTCATTTTGAATGTACTGGAGGTATTTGCTATTTAAATGATCTCTACATAATTTTGAAATACAATGCATAATAACCACCATTCAACGTGTATATATATATTATTAAACATTGTTCTGTATCTCCCTTCCTTTAACACCAGGGCATAACATGAAGAAGCATAGGTGCTAAGACAGCATCAACCAGAATAACTTAGAGAATACACTTTCTGACTCATATGAGAATTATCTCAGAATTATGAATGCAGGAAATCTTGTCACATTTTATTTAATGTTCAAATTTAAACATGAAGCTTTAAAAATACATTACCCTAATCTTAATTATCAGCTTTTTGGTTTATAAAAATGTACTTTCCTTTCATGACTAATTTGGACAAATAAAACAATTTAATCTCAAGCTATTAAATGTAGGGAAATAGCCTAAAACTAAATTGTGCTAAAACACACTACCAAATACTTTCCACAGACTCCTGATTGACTTTTTTAAAGGAGTTACTGAAATTTTTATATATTCCTGTAGCTTCAGACTCTCAGTCCTAAAAAAAGATTTTTATCTCCCATGTCTATGAGGCCCAACTGTCAGCTGATATCAATCCCAAGGAAAATCCAACATGCCAGAATCTTCAATTTTACTGACTATGAGATTCTGGTGTCTAATGATGTATTCTCAAAAGGTAGAAAAGAGTTTGGATTGCCAAACCAGACACTGGATCTCAAATGAGCTCTTTCCAAAAATCCTCATTCCTTTGGTCATTAAAAAAAATCAATAAGTGTATTCTAACTAAAGTTTAAAAGCTTCTGAGAAGTGACCTCTGCCAAAGTCTTTTGGGAATGTTCCAACTGTGCAGGGGGCAGTGGGATCAAAAGGCAGAAAGAAGAAAATAAAGAGACGCTTCTGCACAGTGAAGAAAGAATCTGGCTGGAGGACTAAGGGATTAGCTTACATATCAAATATCAGCTTTCCACTGTACGGCTCCTCTGCTCTCTCCCCTTTTTTCTGTCCCATTCTTATATTGCCTGTAGTTCATGGCATGAAGCTTTATTTCTCATTTTGTATAAGATTTCAAGCAGAAAATCTTCAGTATCAAGATCATTTAAATGGTGTTCTTCATATTCCACAGTAATAAGTCCCTTATCTGAGACCCCAACATCTAGAAATCATACCAATCTAACATACAGTCCTAAATTGGGAAATAAGTTTTTTAAAATAAAGTCACATTGTACTACAAGTCCTTCAACTTGACTCATGGGAAGACCTTCAATCAAGACTTAGTCATTGTTTTCTATAGGCTTCCAACAAGCAGAATTCAGAAGAAGAGGAGGAAGCACACCGACAGATTAACAACCACCTCAAACACCTGAGGAAAACACCTCAAAAGCTCTGAGGAAAACTGAAATTTACCTAGAAAGAACTGTGGAAACATTTTTTTCTTTTCTTTTCTTTTTAACTGCCAAACACTTGGAAGTGATGTTTGCCTCATTTTCAAAAACTTTTTCTCTACCCTAAGAAACCCGCACCAAACAGAATTCTGTATAACTGAAGTTTTACCAAGGTGTAACACAAACTAATTATAAACCAATAAGCTCAAATTATATTGGTATTATAGACAATTAAAAGATAATACCCTTGATGAAATTTAGAGGATATGTATATATGTATGTATTTTACCCATCTTTTTTGTGGACTTTAAGTATTATCTATTTATTTCTATATATCATTTTAAGTTATTTCCATATAATAAAACCATAGGGAGAAATGTTTATCACTCCTTTGAAACAATGTCCACTAGAATTTCTTTTTGAATTAGTTGATTCTTTGGAGAGAAAGCATATTTATTCTCAGATCTATTAAAAATAATAAATGTTTCTCAAAAACTATCAACACAACTCTTTAAAAAGTAATCAAATAATTAGTCAAAAACATAACAGAAGGGAAATTGCTTACCTAAATTAAAATATTGAGTTTTTAAAATTTACTTGGTATGCAATTAATTTACATTCTTACTGAACATAACCAATTTATTTTATAGTATGCATTCAGGAGATATAAAAGGAATAAGTATAGATAAAATAAAAAAATATGTTTTCTATTTCTTCTTACTTTTCCCATTAATCATGTAAGAAAAGCCAGATGTATGGCTCTGTTTTGTATAAAGCATGTTTTCTTGGTTTTAAATACTGTCTTAAAAGAATAAGGACATGTAAAACTTTAATATACAGTTGTAGGTAAAGTTATATTTGCATATTTATCCCATATGAATTTTAAAATTTAAATTTATTGGTTAATATGTACCTATGATAAGTGTAAGAATAACATGCTATGTTATTACAGTAAAAAATGAAGATCACAGTTGAACAAAGTATTTCTGGGAGAATGGCAGAGAACATTAAAAATCTAGGTTGAAATCATTTTTCACCCTCAAAATCATTTATTTTTCTTCTACAGCTCAGCAAAATTATTACTAAAAGGCAAAAACTTATAAACTCTATATTTTAACTTGTAAGTTTAACCTTCATTCTATTAAAGTGATAAAAAAATTAAAATAAACTTTAAAAGCAGGCGTTGCTAACAGAGCCACAAAACAATCAGACAGTATTCCACTCCCAGGACACACCCAGGCAATTGTGAAAATTGTCAGCAATGTGCAACATTCCTGGTTTGAAACTATTTAATTAACAGCTCTAGGGATAAGAATAACAATAATATCAATAACTAAAAACAGAAGTAATAATTTATAAGGCAACTAATTTAATCAAAGCACATTTAGATTATAATCTGGGCAACCTATGTTAATATCGCAATGGAATACAAAGGTAAATACACTAAAATACTACATAAATATTAAACAGCAAATAAAAATAAATATTTTCTCTACTTTGCTGCAGTCCAAGTCAAATGCAACTTAATCAAATTAAGCCAATTTAGTACACACAACTACTTAAAAGCCTGAGTGATACCAAGTGATGAAGGCTAAATGGAGTCAGTCCAAATCTGCTGTATTTGCTTAGATGCTATTTATTATGGCCACATTTTATTATACAGCACTAAAAAAATTACAAGGCTACTTCCTGTTACTTTCCACTGGGAAAAAATGATACAGATGCACTAAGGAAACTCAGCATCCACATCAGCAAGGCAGGCTTCATTCCACTTGTGCATTTATAATGTGTCAATAGACACTGATGTCTCTGCAGCTGACAGTAAAGCTAGACAAATTACTGACTCTTAAGTGTGCCATACAATTGTGGCTTTATAGACATCTAGAACCTTTGTAACATCTTTAGTGACGTATTGGAAAATGAAGAGTTGTTCCAAAATAAAGCCACTAAGCACCTTTATTTCTTTAAAAAAAAAAATAAATAGAATTTCTTCATTTCTCCCTAACACTACTACCCTATTTTCAGGAAAATTAGCTAGCCTATCATTAAACTGTAAATTTTAAGCCCTAGTTCACATCAGCCATCTAATTTGTTGAGAAAGTGAATGAGCTTTACAACAGAATTAAGATAATAGCTTTTCTAAGCCCTATAAATATCATCTTTACTCCTTTCATCAGTATTCTCGTCAATCTGCATTCATTGTATGATGAAAATGTTGCTGGCATTGTATAGAATTCTAACTATGCAAAATAGAAATATTCATTATTTTTTGTTAGTTGAGACAGAGCACAAGAGAAAGAAGAGATTAAGGAAAATTGGTTGTTTGGTTAATATTTGCAGCTTCTAAGGATACTAAGTGGTTTTCTTCAAGTTCTATACACTTTAGGCAGGAAAATATGGTTCTGTAGAGCTTGAGGGGTTCCATGAATTGCTTTTAGTTTTCAAATAGAAATAACTTCATATTTGCTGCCATGAAACATTCCCCCAAAACTTCTGCCAATCTTAAAGCCGATGGCCCCTGTACCAAGAGCATGGCTGCCAACTCCCTCCACCCAAACTATGGGGCAGTGCATAGCAGGGAGATCATCCCCCTGGCCACCACTGCATGTGTGATGCCATTCTTGTTGGGGTAGTTTAGCTCTGATGATCTTGAACATCAGGTAGCCTGTGTTTGGTGAGAGTCTCCTCCATACCTTTTCCATTTATTCCAAAATATAGGACACTCCCGCAATCTCTGTAGAGTTAAAAAAAATTACATTTTACATTTTTGAGAAATCAGTTAAACTTCTGAATAGTAGATTGTAAAAGTTTTTGTGTTTTGTTCTCTGATGTTGTGATCTCCAAAGTCAAGTAAACTTGATAGTACAAATATCCCATTTATTTATTGCTTTTTTTTTTCCTCCTGTTCAGCTAGAGCAAACAACTTCGGTTTGGAGGATGCCTAGGCAGCAGCATCTGCATGACAGTAATAATATCATTACCATAGTTTTATGGCTTGCGCATAATGATGTTAGTCTACAATACCCATCTCATCTCTACCCAATAAACATTTTTGTGGAGTCATTTGGAGAACATCCTACTGTTTAGCGTTCCCTCTAGAAATTCAACCTAAGGCCTAAAGTAAGGTTTGCCATAACTGCTACAACAGCTTTAAGAACATCAGAGCAGAATTTTTCTTTATTACATCTTTTACAATATCATCACAACACAGGTATTCAAAACTGGATGGTGACATTGTGGTATGGTTACTATTGAACAGAAAATATCACCACAAGTCACACACTGCAGTAACCATAGCTATCATTGAGTTCTGGTGACCTCCCCAATGCCCCATCCTCAGCTCTAATTCCAACCTGTGTGCTCACGGTGTCCCAGAGTTAGAATGTCCTCCTCTGACTCTCCATCCACATTAGTGGGTTCACTTATTGAATCATTCACACTGCAATATTTATGCAAAAGCTTCTGGGGTCTAGACACTGCACTGTTCCATGTGTGACACACACAAAAAAATATGAGAGCTCACTTTCTAAGAAGCTTTCTATCCTGTGGAGGAAACAGCTGTGTAAATAATTATTCAAAAACATGAGGTACATATTTTGGTTTTCAAATAAAAATAATTGAAAGCACTGGAGATGCACAATAGGTTTTTATGTGAAACAAACATAATATAATGTTGCCTTGTGTAGTCAATACTTCATATTGCGTTTAATCACCTACCACATGATAACCCAGAGAAGACAGGATATAGCATTTACTGAGTAGTTTGACCACTTTTCCAGTTATTTTTCACAAATTATACATATAAATTATGAAATATATATGCAATAATAACAAATAATCCATAAAGCCCAGCCCTGGAGACAGGCTATTTAATCACAAATTCTAACTCTGACACCAGCTGCATGAACTTAAATGAGCTGAACTGGCTGTGCCTCAATTTGCTTATCTACAAAATTGGAACTATGAACTATCTTAAAATGTCATTGAAAATATTAAAAGAACTAACCTATGTAAGACCCAGAACTGTCTTGAGAACATAGTAGGCACAGGACTTTTTTTAGCTATTAAAGCTGTAAATGTTACACTAGATGTTTTATACTCATGTTTTTAAAAATTGTAAGTTTTAAACTAAATAACATTACACCATTCCAAAGATGATGAATTTGCAGCGCAGAAAAGGTAAAACATTGTCAACAGGAGAGAGTTACTAAATGGCAAAGTCACGAGACAATATACATCTACGATATTAAGAATGATACAAATGAATGTCACATTATTTAGGGCCTCGTAACCTATATGCTCACAATCATTTCAGGAGATAAGTATCACTTCCAGAAAAAAAGGCCACAGAGTAAACACAGAGCAAAATTTTTTCAAATGTTAAAAAATGTCCTAAATAGCTAAATATAACTAGCTTTAATTCAGTGGATTTTTTTTAAATTGCAGCCTTTGTCTGAGGAATTCTGACCAAATGAGTATAGAAATCAGTGTATTCTTTATTAATATACAAAAAAGATCATTATGTAATCACTTCTGAAAATATTTTGTATTATAGCCATCATGAAATACTTAAGGAAATTTATATCTTCAAGTCTTTGGGAAGAAGACTATGTCACACACAATTTAGATAGAAGAAGGCATGCCAATTTAGATGTAATTATGCATGTGCTTATTTTTGTTTCTTATATTAATCATTTAATTAATTCATCAATCTAGTTATTTCATTAGTTAAGTTTATACTAATACCCTTCTCCTATAGCCTTAGAATAAATAATTACAAGATGTTCCAATGATAATTTCAGAAACACAGTAATCCTTTCAACAATTGAAACAAAAGATTCCCTTCACAGGGTTAGGAAGTCAGGAAGTCTCTAAGAGTACCACTAATTACCTAATTATTATTATCACAGTTATCTCCTCTAAAACTAACATTATTTATGAAAAATGTTACTCATACCAACAAACTGCTTAAATAAAGAAGCCCTCATTCCAGTAGCACAGGAAGTCAATAGAGTTCTAAAAGATATATTTCAAATTCATCAAGTTAGACAGTTGTGTCAAGAATACAGAATTGAAACTCGGCACAGGAGGTGAAGGGCTAGTCAGGGGACAATGGTGTCAATAGGTTATGTTTTGAATTAAAATAGAGGAGAGTGAAATTTTTGTTGGTAACTGGTTATACAAAGCTTTGAAAAATAAACATGAACAATAGGCATTGGGGTATATTATAGCTGAAGTGTTCAGGAAGCAATCATTTTTCTTAAATATTTATATACACATTAAAAATAGCATTTTCAAATACATACTTGTATCATAAAAGAAACTATCATTCCTCTTATTCAGTTCACACATAGTGAATTTCATAATTCTATTAATTATTTTGGATATTTTTCTCCCATTTTATGATTAAATATATGTTTCATAATGTATACTTATTTCTAAAAATAACAGTGAACTTTTTAGTATTCTTAGTAATATTTGTAACATTTTTGCTCATTTTCATTTATAAAAGTCTATTATAGTTTTCAATATCCCATATTCTTTTTCCACCAATTCATATAATTTATTGTTTCCACAGTATCTGTCCTAAAAATACAGGTAAATTCATGATAAAAATAGCTAACTCACTCTCTGCTAGGCCCCATTCTAAGCCCTTTTGCATAGTCACCCATCCGCTCTTCACAACATTATGAGAGTAGCGAGCATCACTGTCCTGATTTTAAAACGTTTTGGTGGAGACCTAGAAATTTATCAGTAATTGGCAGGGCCTGGACAAGAAATCAAGCCCATTTAACCCCATAGCCCATGTTCTTAACCACTTCATTTTTGCTCTATCCTCTCTTTGACTGGTTTAATGCTATTTATATTTCAAGGCTAAAATCAAAAGCAGACATTTCAATAAAGCTTTTGGCACTCATGCAATCAGTCAAAACAATGCTTCTCTCTGTCTTGTCATAACATTCAGCTATTCTTCACTGACCCTTACTGAGTATCCCCTATATGCTAAGCACTTTTTCCATATATGAATCACCTCAGAAATGATACAGGTAATATAACTGTCCCCACTTTATAAATATAAGAAAGGAAGGCCAAACACAAAGGAAGTCCCAGGGCTGGTGAAGGACTCACACCAAGCAGCTGTGCTCCCATATTACGCCCTGCACATAGCACTCTGTTCCTGACTGGGAAGAACAGAACTGGACTGGGAACACAGGTTTATATCTGGATCTGCTATGTATTAGATTCACAGCCTTTGGTGGGCTACAGTACTTCCTAGCCTTCGTTTCTTCACTAGTAATATGAAAATAAAAATAAGGTCTACCTTGGAGCATTGTTTGAAGAACTAAATGAGAAAATATAAGCTCACCAAAAAATTAATTAATTAGAGTCCATGAATTTAGCTGTTATTATTACTCATTTTCATCTTCTAGAAGAAGAGCTGTTTTTTGATGTTTTAGTTTTAGTTTTTATTTATTGATTGAATTTATTGTGGTGATATTGTTTGATAAGATTATATAGGTTTCTGGGGTACGGTTCTATAACACATCATCTGTACATTGTATTGTGTGTTCACCACCCCCAGTCGTCTCCTTCCATCTCCATTTAGACCCCCTTCGCCCTCTTTCACCTCCCTCCATCCCCCATTCCCTCTACTAATTACCACACTGTTCGTGTCTATGAGGGGTTTTTTTGCTTAATCCCTTCACATTAGAAGCCATATACTCAAAAATGTCATATCTCTAGTATTCATTGTGCTACAAAAAGATGCTCATAAAATGTGTAAAGGATTTTAGCCTTCGTTATTTATTACTATAAGATAGAAAAGTCCCATTGAAATAGGTTGCAGCCAGCGGCTATTTTTACTCATCTAAAATCCAAATTTCTCTTAGAGTTTAGTTTATAGATTCATTCCAGGAAAGAGCATTTTTTAAAAAAACTACCATGCAAATATAATTTTATTAATAAACATATCTTCATATTTTAAAACTCTGACTTTAGGAAATTTTTGCAGTTTGGACCAATGGCCATTTCTTAATTTCTTTTGTTCTATGTTTGGTAAACGCAGAAATTATTTGGTCAATGCCCTCAGTCATGTACTTAAAGCTTGCCATTTCTCTCCTTCAGGTAGAATAATCTCAGTTTCTTCAAGGGTTTCATATATATCATTTCTAATTATTTTTATCACTTCTAGAGTAATAAATAGCTCATTTTACATTGGATTAAATATTATAAACTGTATTCAGAGTTATCTTAGAAATATTTACAATCTTTCAAACTACAACACGGAACTATTTAGCCTCCAAGTGTTCCTCAAGCCTAGACTACTTCCTGTGACAACCCACTCAGAGATCTCTGTGGAGTCCTACATCTCATACATTTTATTAAATGAAAGGAAAAAAATACCCTCACTTCTATGCCTCTCTCCACTGATAGGAGGGTATCAGGTAGGTAATTTATGAGCTACTTCTCTCATAGAAATGTAATCAATATGTAAAACTAATACTAAAGATAAAGACTATTCAGTACTATATACAACACTCTGTATTAATTAAAACATTAACGTGATAGTAGTCCAAATTATGAACTGAGTATGCGCTAAGTAATTTAAAGTCATTCACTCAACCAATATTTGAGTTTCTTCTATGTGCTAAGTACCCCCCACCCAGGTACTAGGAATAAAACAATGAAGGAAACAAATATTCCTAAACTTCAAGGAACTTAGATAACAACAGACGCTACATAAAATATATAGTATGTTTCACAGTGTGCATGATAACGAAGTAGGTAAGGATTTTAAGTTTTGGGAGAGTACAGCAAAACAATCTTTTACTGAGAAGGTGACATTTGAGGAAAAACATGAAGGAACAGGAACGGAGGTAGCAAGCCGTGTGGGTATCTATAGCCAAGAGCATTCCAGGCAGAGGCCCTCGGGCAAGAGGTGAAAAGGATGTTTAAATAGCAGCAAGGAGGCTAAAGGGCTGCAGCAGGGTGAAAGGCAGGAAGAATTGTAGGAGGGATCACAGAGCTAACAAGGGGCTAAATCCTCATTCCAGTACACTTTGTAGCCTATTATTCATACCAAATCAAGTATTCCACGAGACAAATCTACTGGAAATTTTAGAGCAAAGTAAAATTATATGACATTGTAAAATGCTGACTCTGGCTGTTGCGTTGAGGACAGACTGTAGGGAGCCAGGTGGACTAGTTAGAAAGGTACGATAATAATCCAGGTGAGAATGGTGGTTTAGTTGCAAGGTGGTGGCAGTGCAAGCAGTTAATAATAAGTGGTGGAATTCTCAGTGCACATAAGGAAAAGCAAAGAGGATTTACCTGAGAACTGTATATGAGGTGTGTGAGAAGGAGAAGTCTGTGTTTTTTACATTTGCGACTGAAAGAAAGGAGTTGACATTTTTGAGACTGTACAGGCTTCAGAAAAGTCATTTTCGGTGTGTGGAGGGAAAGTACAATAGAAGTTAAGTTTTGAACACATTAAATTGGAGGTATCTACTGCAAAACCTAGTGGATCTGTTTAAGAAAATATGAAGGAAACCTAGTGGATATGTGAGCCTAGAGCTGGTATAAATGTTTGGGCTAGAGAGAGAAGTTGGGAATTACCATCATTGATATAATATTTAATACTAAACTGGAAGACATCACCAAGGACTGAATACAGGCCAATAAAGAATTTAAAAAATCTCTGAAATTTATAGATTGTAGATGAACAGAAACTCAGGAAGAAAAATAAGAAATATGTCAGAAAAACACACAGGAAACTAGGAAAGTAGGGTGACCTGGAAGACAACTGAAAAAAAGTGTTTCAAGGAGAGAAGAACTGTATAAAAAAACCATTGAAAGATCAAGCAAGATAAGGAAACTGAGATTTTCTCTCTTGAATTCATAACATCACCATTGAAAACAACAATTTAGGTAGATGGTCAGGATTTTAACCTGATAGTAATGGGTTTAAAAGAGGATAAAAGGAGAAAAATTCTATCAGTACCTTTTACCACCCTAACTACGCGTGAGTGTCTAAGAGAATACAGCACCTAATTAAATTCACCATGAGTAATCATTCTGGTTCTAAGGTCTGTACCTTAACCTCTCTGCAATATTGTAGCTTACTTTACACATCGTATGTAAGTGAACTACTGTATATATATTTTAGTATATGCATTTACATTTAATATATACATTTTAATATATGCATTTTGTATATATTAAATATTAGCTCCCTGGATTGTTTATTGATTTTTCCTTTCTTCAAACAGATCAAAGCATTTACTGCTTTTAAACAACTTTCATGTGGTATCTTAAAATAGTCATATCTGTCTATTTTAATCAAGAGGTTCACCAGTTATTAATACCAAATTGGTACAGAAAATGTGACTTTTGATGCCTAAATAAAACCATCCCTAACATGCAAAATTGACTTTAAAATACTTCTAATACAATGGGAACTAAGTAAATCAGGAAATCAAGGTAGATATATGTAATATTGTAATTATGTTTTTAAAAAAACTACAAAAATGGCCCTGGTTGGTGTGGCTCAGTGGATTGAGCACCAGCCTGTGAACCAACGGGTCACAGGTTCAACTCCCAGTCAGAGCATATGCCTGGGTTGTGAGTCAGGTCCCCAGCAGTGGGTGCATGAGAGGCAACTACATATTGATGTTTCTCACCCTCTTTTTCCCTCCCTCGCCCTCTCTCTCAAAATAAATATTTTTAAAAAATTTAAAAACTACAAAAAGAGTAAATTAAATATATAGAATATTAAAATTTGGTGACTTTGTAAGTGAAAAGTTCTTAATTTCTTGTTTTCTGTTTTTGTTCCTTAATAGATATGATTAATGATAAAAATATCAACATGCTCTACTATTATCATGCAATATGACAAAAAATTCTACTGTATTATTTAGTTCTAATTAGGTGTACTGACATCCATGCTCTTAAATTTTTCTTATTCCATACTATTTTACTTAACATCATATACAAATTGAAATATACATTAACTTTAATAAGTAATTATTTTAGTACATTCTAATTATAAAATCAGAACATATGACTATTTGATCAAAGAAAGTTATAAAGCCCTGGCCACGTGGCTCATTTGGTTGGAGAGACGTCCAATGCACCAAAATGTTGCCGGTTCAATCCCTAGTGAAGGCACATACCTAGGTTGTGGGTTTGATTTCCAGGTCAGGGTGTTTATGGGAGGCAGTGCATCGATGTTTGTGTCATATCAATGTTTCTCTCTCTCTCTTTCACCCTTACTCTCTCTCTAAAATCAAAAAGCATACCCTCAGGTGAAGATTAAAAAATGTTTAAAATTTCTCTTAAATATAATTTAAAATATAATTTGTTTTAAATATAATTTAAAAGAAATATGGCTATGGGTCATAACATTCCCCAAATCAACACAATGAAATAATTCTTTAAAGCCAATGAATAATGAACTGTATTTGTAATAATGGGACTTAAAATTAACACCACTATAATTTTACTAAGTCAATCATCTTTGCACAAATAATGTGACCATTTTATTTTTTTAAAATATAAAGCAACACATCCTGTCAGTGAATTGTATCCGCAAATTGCCAAATGCCAATGCATAAGCTGACATGCAGCCTGAAAGCGTTCAATGAGGAAGATCGCCCAGTGTGCTAACAGTAAAAAAAAAAAAAAAAAAAAAAAAAAAAAAAAAAAAAAAAAAAAAAAAAAAAAAAAAAAAAAAAAAAAAGCCAATTCAGGGTAGGACTTTGCAGTAATGGTATTTTAATTGGCTATTTTTTTATACTTATCTTTTCCTGCCTATTGATAAATGATAAAAATGCATTTGCAAGCTATTTCGTTTATGAAAAAAACAGCAAGGAAAATTTTAATGTTTGTTTTTAATTTAAAATGAGACCAAGCAAAGAAAATTAAGCAAAACTGAAGAAGCTATTTAATGCAATGACCTTGTCAAATGTTCCACAGAATGAACTGTGTTTGCTTCACTAGAGTATTACAAATGCTTACAAAAATAAAATAAAAACTAGGATTAGCATTATGGAAACGAACAAAAGCTATTGTACATGGTCATTAGTTACATAACTGAATTTTTCCTCTTTGAGGAAAAATAATATTGAGTTTTTGTCTTAATGTGTAGAGTCATTTTTACTGCATTAAGAGAAACAATGTTCCATTTCACCAATGATATATCAAAGAGTGCATTCTACTTGCCCCAAGTGTTCTTCAGAATTCTACTCAATTTATTTCTTGAGGCTTAAAAGTATTCTTTTTCAACTTCATTTATTAGGAATACAGAAATCTATAACCTTACCAATGAGAATACTTGTAGGTTAGCAATCCGGAGTTAAGCTGTGGCAAAACCTTTTATGTTCTTTCACTTTGGGGGGGGAAAGGAATTTATCACAGATAAAGAAAACAAAATTGTGCTCAAATTTGTACAATCTCGTCTATCACATTCTGCATATAAGGATCTAGTGTCAGAGTTTTCATGTGGAAATAGCATCTCCGTACTTATTTTTGTGAGGTCTAAAACTAAATTATTACATTGTTATCATCACTAAGTTTTAAATTAATATAAGCAACTAAATTAATACCACCTTAACTAATATATTCAGGATTATACTACAAAAGGCCATAAAGAAGATAAAACATTTACCCCTTAAGACAACATAGATGGACCTGGAGAACATGATGCTGAGTGAAATAAGCCAGCCAGAAAAAGACAAGTACCATATGATTTCACTCCCATATGGAACCTAATGAACAAACTGAACTAAATCAAAATAGAGGCAGACTCATACATAGCAGGCTGATAGTTCTGGTGGACAGGAGGTTGAAGGGGTGGAGGGATGGAGCAAAAAAGAAAAAGTACTCATGGACAGGGACAGCGTGTGGTGAGTGCAGGGTGGGAGTGGGGGTTGGGTGGAGGTGGCAGAGCGTGCAAGGGGATAAATGATAATGGAAAAAATACAATGGAAACTATTAAAATGCATGTTATACTTTAATAATAAAAATAAAAATAACTTGACTATTACAATGAATATTATTTCTGAAACCAAGGCTCTTCTTGAAACATAAATTTATTCTTCATTCACTTAACCAGCATTTAATGAAAACTGTCATCTCTTTCTTTGCTACTAGATACATAACTCCCCAAACAAGGATAGCACAGCTGTGCTGAGAGGTGAAATGGTCAGCAACTAAATACTACATATAAATACACATATTTTGTTAAAATAGACATGGCAGCAAAGTAACATGCCCTACACAGATTAAAGATACCCAATTAAATTTTTAAATCACCACTTGTAGAAAAATAGGTTAAACCAGGTTTCCATTTATATTTTGGTTTATACTTTCTCTTATGAACTTAAAAAAAAGTGCTTCTAAACCAAGTACAATTGGTGCGTTTATACATAATAGGAGGCAACTCAATTTCTGCAGAGTGAATAATACATTATTATTATTTAAGGATGAGAAATTATCAAAACAGGTGGGTAATGGATTATTCTGAGAGTAAAATACCCGTCTCCAAGAGGAATCTTTGAGAATAGGCTTAGTGTTAATGCAAGAATATTAACAAAATATCAGTTATAATAATATAATAAACTCAGATGTGAGTCCTGTTTATAGCTTATGAAAATATTTTATTTTACTTGACCCTTACTACATTTCTGAGCAGTAAACAGATTAGATTTCATTTTATTGAATTTTAAGATGAGAATATTAAACCTTAGTTGTGTGTCATTTAATATTACCAATTGTGTAGTTAAAGCTTTGGTATTAGGAAAGGACTCTACATTCTTACTTTCATAAAATGAATCTAGACTTTATATTTTTTTACTTTTAAGATCCGCAATAAAGGGCCACAGACAAATTATTCTGGTCCATTGACCTTAAATATTCTGATCAATTCAGACTGAATGTAGCAAAAGTTGAAACCAGAGACTCCCCCTCCAGCAAGTACTAACTGAGAAGAGAAGGAGGCCATAAAACTATACCAGTGTTCAAACCAAGGCAGAACAGAAACTCAAGGTGAATGCTAGAGGCTTTTAAAGAGTCTTAGCAAGGTCATGCTGATAAATTGAAATGAACACAACTTGGAACTACTAATAAATCATGCTAATTTCTTCAGAACCCACTGTCCTTGCCTCTCTGAACCCAGAGGTAATAGTCAGAGCATTCATATTCCTGATTAATAATTTTGAAATTTTTATATATGTTATAGTAGCCTATTGAGTCAGAGTCCAAAGTCGGTATTCTGTTTGGGTCACTACAGCATCAGAAAAGCAAAAAAAAGTCTTATTCTCTCTGGGTATATAAGCCTTCATGCTCCATTTGCCAAATAAACAACCTTAGTCACTAAAGTTTCTTCTCAAGTTAACCTTTCCTTCATTCCCAGAATTATCTACATTGTCCTTAACATAATGTTTTCTTAAACAATTTTGGTTTTTTTAAGTCCATTTTATATTGCATGCAATTTACTTAGAACTTCTAGCTATTTGTAACAAACTATTTTATAGAAGCAGCACAGTTTAGAGGTAATAGCATGACTAATGCTAATGTAGGTAGACATCCTAGGATCCCATTCCTGACCTGCCAGTTACTAAAACAAGCCACTTAATTTCTCTAACCTCAGTCTATTCCCCTATGAAAAAAGAATGTATCACTACCTCTCTCATAGGGTTGTTGTGAAGATTAAGAGTTAACGCAAGTCAATCACTTAGACCCCACAGCACATAGTAAACAACCAAAATTATTTGGTATTATAGTTATTATTTATATACTAAATGATTCTGGAAAAAAAACAGAAACAAATACAAAATATGGCTGGGTATAGTTTCTACCCCCCAAAAAGTAAGACTATTAAATCCATTTGTGGTATTAGAAAGGAGAAAACCATACTGATAACCTTAATTACTTAAAAATTATTGAGTCAAAAGTGCATTTAATGCACCTAACCTACCAAACATTATAGCTTCCATAGTCCACCTTAAAATGTACTGAGAACCCTTACATTAGCCTACTTGGACAAAATTATCTCATCGTCCCAGCCCAACATCTTTCCTGCATATTGCTAGTCCAGGAAAAGACCATATTCAAAATATGGTTTCTACTGAATGTTTATTCTTTTGCACCACCATAAAGTCAAAAAATCATAGGTCTATCCATCATAAATCTGGGACCTTATTTACTTTTAATTTTTTGAGGAACCTCCATACTGTTTTCCATAGTGGCTGCACCAATTAACATTCCCACCAGAATCGCACAAGGGCTTCCTTTACTCGACATCCTCACCAACATTTGTTACTCCTTGTCTGTTTTGATAATAGCCGTTCTAACAGGTGTGAGGGGCTATCTCCTTCAGGTTTTATGTATGTTTCCAGAAATGGATTCTTTAGTGCAAAATAAACAAGAGGTGAAAAAAAAGTATTGCTCTCTCCAAGGTTAGGGTGACATATCTGTTACTTTGTCTTGTGGTTCTCTGTCATAAAACAGGAAGTCTCAGACATTCTAGTCATTCCACCAACAAATATTGAGCACAAACTTAGGAGCCACAAAAAGTAGGCTACTCTAAGGCATCAAACTCTTCCTTCCTCACTAAAGGAAACTTCAAACACCATTAACCAATTAATTACTCTTTCACTATAGTTTCATTTAACATTCTTCATAATTTCCAATGGATTTATGCTGGGAAGTATGATGGGAAAGAGAGCTTGTGTAAGGAGAGGTGCCTTGTACAACCTGCTTTCTCTCTAATCAAGATTTTACCTCATCCTAGCCTTTACTCTTTCCACTTCCTATGCTTCAACTAATTTATTAATATGCCAAAGCCACCAATTAGAATTTTTGAACCATATAATATTTTGTTTGAGCTTCTTTGTTGCTCTAATTATAAATTATTTTCACATTTTTACAAGTTTTTATTCTTTTTAATACACCTGCAAAAAAAAAGCCCCATAACTTCTCAAATCAGTCTCCCAGTACTTGAGAGTTTTATCTGTACTAAATTTTGCAACTCTAACTATATGTGGTAATATCTCATACATATTAAATTCCTCCTTTGCCAATTATCCTTTAACAAATCTGATATCAAATACCTAAATATAAAAATTAAAATGATATATAAGAAAACAAAATTAGTTGCTTTGCTTTTGTCCCAAAGTAGTAAGTAATTAACTTAGAAAAGTATACATAATTGTTTAGAAAATGCATAGGCAAACATACATAGACATTTCTATGAAAATGTTTTTAAAAGATAAAGCCACCTATATTAAGACATCCCCTAAGGATGAAAGTGAGAACAAATATTGGTCATTTTGCATAATGCTTTTATTTATGTCTACAAATGACTAAATAGCTAAATGGGATTTTTTACCATGTTTTCCATGGAAACACACATAACATAAAATAAAATGCATTAAAAAAAAGAAACTGTGGCCTGGCTGGTGTGGTTCAGTTGATTGAATGCCAACCTGGGAACCAGAGGGTTTCTGGTTCAATTCCCAGTCAGGACACATGCTTGGGTTGCAGGCCAGGTCCCCATTGAGGGGTGCATGAGAGGCAACCACACATGGATGTTTCTCTCTCTCTCACTCCCTCCCTTGACTCTAAAAATAAATTTAAAAATCTTAAAAATAATAGAAACTGTACAAACCTGCCAATGTAATACATTTACAAGTATATGTGTATGTGTATATAGCATATGCACATCTCATATACACACATACATAAATATACACATGCATGTGAACATATACATACAATTGAACAACATAGTTTTGAAGTACATGTGTCCAAGTTATAAGGGGATTTTGTTCAATAAACATAGTGAGTCCTTATTATCTGTGAGTTTCACATTCATGGATTTGATAAACCATGGGATGAAAACTGTATCTTCACAGTCCCACCATGAATTCTCAACCACATACCAAAAAGAATTCGATCCATGGTTGGTTGAATCCTTGGATGTGAAAGGTGCAATGTAGTTAAGATTCCAAAGAGTCAAACATTATACACAACTATTTAACTGTGAGGGAGTCAGCACCGACATCCTCCCACTATTTAAGGGTCAACTGTATATAAATACATATATAAATATAAACTTATTTATTTGCTTATTCAGAACAGCACACAAATAAATGGTAACTCAGATCCCTCGGACCTGGGTCTGCACACCTCATCAGAGAAAGGTGAGAGCCTGTGTCCCTAATCTAGATTAAAGTTTGCTGTCCTGGGATTTTTTAACTGGGGTCAACTAGATGGGGAAGGCGCAACTGTGTTCAAGGCATGTGGGAACTAACAGGCATTAAATATTTTCGACTCATAACTGATTGAAATCATGAGGTGCCTGAATGTACTACAGTGGTCATTAGGAATAACAGAAAGAGTACTGTATCACTGCTCTTAATTTTATACTTCTGAAAAGGCAGTTATTACAAAGGTCTCGATTAGCCTAGGCAGAAAGAATATACTCCATTACAATATTGTAGAAGAGGCATACCAATGCATAAAAATTACACTCTGTACTTGATATTTACTCTTCATTCTAGAATGGAAAAGCCAAAAAGGAACACGGTGGCCGTGTTAACTGAACTGAAAATCTTGCACGTACAGATCATGCTCTGTGGACATCAAAACCAAAGGTTACTTTCTCTGATCGATATCAACATTATGTTTAAACTTTCTCCCTTCTCTAATCTGATCCCCTTACAAAACATTTTCTACAATACTGGCCTGTACATAGTAGGTACTCAATATATCTGTGAAACTAATAAAGTTTAAAAATAATAAAATATAGTCTAACGTACTGACAACATTCAAGTGAGCCCTGGTTCTGAGTGACTACTCAATAAACGTGTAGGATAAATGTAAGGTGTAATACATGTTTATGTTTTTAATGACTAACTCAAAAATGAATAAGAGCAAGGTTCAGTGTGAAAATACCACCCATAAAACATTCAGTCATCCATTTACTGATTCGTTTAATAAATACTAACTATGGGTAAGAAGCAATTTTAAGAGTCATGGGTAAATATTACAAAGCCATACTGACCCCACAATTTAATGGAAAATAATGACATCTAGTGTCTTTTTTCAGTTCTTAGTTTATAAAGATACTGGTATTTGTTAATCTTTATTTAATTTAATCCTCACTACAAACAACATATGTGAGGATTAAATGAAATAGGTAAACAGTCACAGCCTTGTGTGTGACACAGCTAGAAGTTTGGAATTGATCAAAGTTTATAAAGGGACATTGTGTTTCATAGTGTGCTGAGCCTTAAAGAGATACTATAGAGAATTCTGGTACAACATTTAGGAAGCAGAAATTTATGGTAAAAATAACCATGTGTTATTAATGATGTGTTATATTTTCTATAACAGAAAATATATTTTGTTATATTTATTATAGTTTCACTCACAGTAAAACAATAACCAAATAGTTAATTATTTAAATTGTTATTGTTTTCTGCTATTTAGTAAATACCTTGTAAATGTTAACAATTATGGAGGAAAAATATCCTCATATTGATGGAAGGCATCTCTCAATACCAAAATAAGAGCCTGTTTGTTATCAACTTTTACTACTTCATAAGTCTCAAAATGGCTTGTTGTGTAAAACGGTGATGCCACTTGCAGATGATAACTACTAATAACATAAAAACTTTACTTATGACTCAAACATAATCAGTTCTTACAGAAGCAAGATAATTATTTTAAGACAGTTAAGTTAAATATATAAATCTTAAATAACTACCCTCCCAAAACTTTCACTTCGAATTTTTTCTGAAATTATACCAAAAATTTTGCTGAAATAGGTTTTACTTTTTATGTCCAGAATTTTTTACTTACATTTGTATTATTAATTTGCCAAGACTGCAAATTTGCATTTTCCTTAAGACAGATTAGGCTAACTGCTGTAATAGAGACAAAGGAAGAATCTATTTAAAAAATTAAAAACTGAATATTAAAAGGTAGATTTATCAGATTGCCAGGTCTTCCAGTTTATGAAACAATGTCAAATAAAATGGCAGAGTCATGATTTACTAAGGTTTTTAAATTCATTCTTACATCTACCATATTTTACAACTTTGACTAGTCCCCTTTGCACATTTAAGCTTTCTGTATTACAGAAATTTATTTGCACCCATTAAATAACCTTAATTCTGTCTTATAAAAATTTAATTTGAGAATTATGCATCCACATTCCAAAGAATGTAAGTTTCATTAATGTATTTTAAGAACATACATTTATTCTGGCAATACTACTAGGATATCATTTGAATATGCCACGTTGTTTTTCTCACAACTCTGCTTTGTAATTACAAAGACTATTTATCGCATGATCTCATTGAATTACCCAGGGAAGAATAATTACAGAATGTTAAAAAAGCAAGCTGTGATTCTTTTAAATAAAAAGAAAACAATTAACAAATGCCTTCATACATATTTTTAAATTACCCTCATAGCAATTTCAAATTACGATATAAATAGATTCAAAATGAAGAATCACTTACATAGAAAAACAATCCTAATGTGATCACTTTGATTACAAACATTCACACGTACATATGGAAATGAAAATGTCTCTGTGTTTAGGGGTTTGATTTGATTTAGTTTCTTTTTGGCAATCCAGGTTTTCCATATTTTCAATAATACTTGCTTTTATTATGTATATAAAAAGTGGTAAAATTAAGAGTACTCTCATGTGGTTTTAGATAATGAGGAAACATTAAACAATCAGCTTGTCTGCTTTTAATAAATGGTAAACAAGAAATGATTCATTAGGGGAAGAATAATTCACCAACAGAAGAGTCTGTCTAACAAAATGAGAAAAAAATAAGATCCTAATATAGTCTGTTAGAAAGACACAGAAAGAATGAAGAAAAGAATGAAAGAAAATATAAATTCGCTAATAATAGTTCAAGAAGTATCTCAATCTGCTGTTTTATATGAAATAAGTATACATTCTGCATATATAAAATGTATAAAAATACATTAATGAAAAAAGATAACGATGGATCAAACTTGTAAATCCTTCTCTTTTGACTCTGGTTTTAAAGCCAGAACAAAACTTCAATGTTTTTTTCTCACAGAATATACAAGGTTTTCTAGTACCTAACTTAATAAAAAAAGAAATAAACACAGTAGGCCCTTTCATTTGAATCAAGCTATTATCGATACTTTCCCTGGGACTTTAAATTGTGAATCAGGGGGTTTAATCTAGGCAGATATTGCACTGGCTTTCTTCCTTTAGGTAAATTCGCACACCATACCGTAGTACTATAGTTCAAAACACCATACTAAGTAATTGTGAATGATATACTGAAAACCAGAATGGTATATTAATAGCATGATGGGCTCTATTATTTTAAATATGCATTAAATGATACCTGCTGGCCTTAAAGAGCTAATGCACCTTCTTATAGCTGTATGAAGTGACTTAGTCACCAGGAAGAATCAAATTTAATATACCTTCCTATGTGTAGCAGGAAAAAGAATAAAAGCAATACTTCCTTTTTTAATTCCTGAAGCTGGAAATTGTTATTTGGGTGTAACAAAAAGTACACAAAGAGATTAAAACAATTATCTTCATTACCAATACTGAATATTTTTATATAGCAATAGAGATGCTTAAGGTTCCTAATACACTCACCTTAGGTGACTCAGGATGCTCTGAAAGTTGCATTAACTCTTACACTCTAGAAATTTATAGGAGGGCGTAGAATAGTAAGAGCATGGATGGCGGCATCTGCAAACACCCACAGAGCTGTAATACCTCCCAGGGGTGGCACAACCTTTTGGCATGTCTGGGCCACACTAGAAGAAGAGTTGTCTTGGGCCACACGTTAAATACACAAACACTATAAACTGATAAGCAAAAAAAAAAGGTTTTAACAAATTTATAGTTTTCTGTTAGGTCACATTTCATAGATAGCCATCGGGGCTGCATGTGGCCTGCAGGTTGCAGGTTGGACATCCCTGAAAGACTAAACAGTCTTTCAGTATTTCTTTATATAATATGGTCTAGAACATCTTCACCACCTTAATTTTTCATAATTAGGGGCTATTTGTTTGAAATAAACATAACTGCCTGATTCTGTATATAATATTAACTGTCATTAACGATACCACCTTACCACAGTGTGAAACGATGGTAAGGTAAATGAAAGCTCATCTTCCAAACTTCCAAAGCAGTGCCCATAGTTGAAGTGACTTAATTTGTTCCTATAAAACCACTCTACTCCGACAGATCATCTATGCTATTGAACTGAACTACTTTGTATATATCTATTCTGTTATTCTGCGTTCCTGGAGGCACAGGAGTAGCTGAGCCTAGCAGGTAGGAAGCCTTCAGTGGGCTTTGACAAATGCTTAAAAAGCTCTCAGTCTTACATCACATTGGGCAGCTCCTAACCTACATCATCCCAACCCAGTAATTCCTTAGATGGTTTCTCCAACGAAAGTAAGTAAGATACCATAAACCTCTTCTTCAACTCATGAAATTCTATACCCTGCATAGACAAACTCGGGAATTTATTCTGAAATGTTAATACTTTGCTACTAAATAAGTGCACTCTGTAAACACGGAGAAATTTCTTTTGATAACTTTGTTCAAGGCATTCATGGAATGTTGAACATTTTATAAGACAACCAAAGTGCCAGAAAAGTGCAGCATGCCTCAGAAAATGTGCTTTCAGAAAGTATTACCAATGACTGTCCTCTAGGGACAGTTCTTGCATCAGTTAGTTATACATGTAACTGGCCTTATAAAGGACCAAAATATTTATTCTTTTCTGTGCAATAAACGTAAGATTTTACCATGAGCTTTTTGTTTGACTTAGAAAATGTTTCCTATAAAACAAAAACCAATAAATTAAGTGAGTGAGAATTCAATCAACATCACAGCCAATAAAATAATTAATTTTTAGAAATAACAAAATATGTAATTATTTAATCATAACAGTTATCAAAATTAAACATAATTTAATTGCTTATTCAGAGTCATTAATTATGTAGAGTTGAAAAATTACACTATTGAAGCAATCATTTAATCATTAGAGTCAGAAAAAAATTCTAAGTGCTAATTCATTATTTCTGCTATGCTCTTGGGAAATTATATCCCCTATTTAAAATAAAACCAACATAATTATTTTAAAATGCATAACTAATGACATTGGCATGAATCTTTAACATGCTAGCAATATAGAAAAAAATTCAAATTTGAAGTATTTTCTCAAAATATAAATTGAAGACAATGAAACAAGCGCAGAAAGTAGAGGGGGAATACACACAAGTTATGGACCTCTGATTCCCATGTACACTTAGTCAACTTAATTAAAAGGTAAATCACTTTATTAGGCTCAACTACTATTCTCACCATTTTCACGTTGCTTTAACTTGTGAAAGAAAGAAAAAAACACGCCTTATAGCTCTCTTGATTTCTACGATGCCAGGAAATGCTGGAATTTGAAAATTCTCTTCAAGGGAACAGTAGACAGAAGCAGGACTTTGGCTGACCTTTTAGGGGACATTATTCAAGGATTCATATGGTGCAGAATTACAATTAGTCTCTGACAGTGACTTTTGTTAATCAAGTTTGCATTTCCTTTGAACTTTACAATCCTCTACTTGCATGTGTCTGTTTAATGTGTACATATTCAAGCAACCCATCAGAATCACTAAATTATGCAAAGTAAGTATTGGCAACTATATATCTACACATTTCCTGCCCCTCTCTCCCCCCAAAAGTTATCTACCTTTTCATTTAAGTGACTTTGAAGTAAGGTCTTAAAGAAACCTTCATTTTCACTGAATGATAACGGTGGAAGGAGAGATTACTTGCCACGCTGTAGTTAATAAATCACACACGTTGTTCTTTTCTTCCTCTGATAGAGCATATAAAATACTGCTGACCTCAAAAGAATGCTTCTTAAAGAAGGGCCACTGTCAACGCACTATTTTATTTCTGGGTGATGTGTAGCATAAATCTGCCTTGCTGAATTGTGAAGATGCTAAAGTGTGTCTACCCTAGACACTCTTAGTGACTGAACAAGCACAAAAAGCAAATTAGAGAAACATGAAACTAAGATCAAAAATAAATAATGCCAAAGATACTATAGCCTAGCATTTCTCAAATTGCATTTAACTAAACCCAAGGTCTGCAGATATGAATTGATTCTGTGAGGATCTCTAATCAAATAGGTTGAGAAAAGCTAGGTTTAATAATCTGCGTTGTTTTTTCCTCCCTGTAGGAATTCTTAGAGCCTTTAAAATGTTGTTATGACTGTAAATTTGTAGAAGGAATAATATGCTGCATTTGCCAAAAATCATTTGACTGTGGAACTCTTTTTATTCATGTAACATCTGGGTCTAGGGTCTGTTATATTTTAGAAAATAATGATCTAGTCTAAACACTGCAATTTATGTAGCCTAGATTAATGAAGTAACTTGTGAAGGTGGTTATATTGCCAGACAGCATGGGAGCAAGGACTAGAGCCACACCTGGACAGGGTCCTTCCAACACATCCCTTTTGACACTGGCTGAGGCACCTTGCCAGGCTGGTGTGATGGGATAGGGAGAAGGAGCAAGGTTTTGAGACAGTATTTGCAAAAATGAAGACCCCAGGATCTAGCATGGATAAAGAAGAAAATTGATGCATTAGTGGTATTGATGCTATATGACAGTATCTGAGAAAGTAAATTGAAAGAATAAGAGACTGTAGTCAGAGAAGTAGGTCTGATTATTGTGGTTTTGAAAGAGGGGATATCTGGGAATCATTAAGATTAGGATAATTGTGTCAGATGGGGAAAGTAATGAGATGGTTAGGCCCTAAACACTAAGATGTGTTAAAACCATGGCTGTTTGAAGTGACAGAAAACAAAGATAAGGGTTTAGTGAGTGGAAAGCTATGAGACTGACCCTAATGAGAAAACAACAAGATCAGGCATGTCAGGAATAAGAAGAGAATAATGACCAATGACAAAAGTCTCAAAAGAATATAGTCTGTCATACACACAAGAAAAAAAAAAAAAAAAAAAAAAAAAAAAAAAAAAAAAAAAAAAAAAAAAAAAAAAAAAAAAAAAAAAAAAAAAAAAAAAAAAAAAAAAAAACTATGAGAGAGGAAATGGCAACCTAAGAAGACACGGACTCCCTTTTCCCACCAGGCATACATGGGGTGTGTGAAGAACGGATGCAGAAGACAGAGTGTTCTCACAGATTACCCACAAGTATAAGCATTAGAAAGAAATTTATCTATGCAGCATTTATCTGGAGAGAGCCTAGGTTTTCATCACCACTATTAATTATTTATACAATTCAACAGTTAACATTGGTTACTCCCAACAATTCATGTAAAGCTATACAATAAGTAAAGAGTCATGAACCGTTTAATAATTCTAGCCAATTGGTAAGCTCCAGAGACTTAGCCCAAGTTGTAACTGTAAGCCAAAACTACAAAGTGCCTATAGCAAATGAAAAAAATAATACTCTGCGACTTAAAGAAGTGAAATGAATTGTAGCCTCTCAAGCATCGTAAAAACCCTTCAGCAGCAGCATGCTGAAATAGGCATGCTCTAATCCTGAGGGGTTGTAACTGGTATAATTTTTGTGGAAAATAATTTCAAAAAGGGCATCAAAATCCATGATAATATAACTACTATTTGATCTAATATTTCTATAACTTTTAATATGCCCTAAGAGATAATAGGTAATACAGAAAAAGCTTTACATGAGAGATATTTACCTTATGATTTACAATTGCCAAAAATGAAGGCACTAAATATCAAAATAAAAGATATATATTTAAAGTCCTATGCTAGTGGTATATAATGAACTTAGGTAATCAATATGTTGGTATTTCAATGTCTCTAGTGACACAGGCATAAATGCCTATGTTATAATAAAAAGTAAGAGAATCAGTATATAGAATTGTGAGATACCAACATAGTAAAAGTTATGCATATGAAAATATGGACTAGAACTAAATGTATCAAAATAGCAATAGTGCTTGCTTCTAGATGGTATATTATAAACTGTTTTAAAATTATTTAACAGTTCTATAATTCTAAATTTCTGTCATAAATATACATTATTTTATATTCAGAAAAAAAGTACCTGCTCTAAAATATAAATTTCTTGGTTTTAAAATAACCATGTATAAGAAAGAGCTCCCATATTTTAGAGAGTATTTTTGGCAAAATATTCATTTATATGAGGTCTGTCAGAAGGTATCCAGCCACATGATATGAAAAATAGAGACCTTTATTTAAGAAGATGCAAGATACAAGAAACATTGTACATAGGACAATGACAACTCAGTCCCCCTCAGTGTAGGCACCTTGGGACCTCACACAGTTCTCTCAATCACCATCAGCTGCCCTGTCGGATTTTCCTGAATCTTATTGATGGTCTGAAATCTCTTCCTTTTCAGAGGTGTTTTTAGTTTTGGGAAAAGCCCAAAGATGCAGGGCACCAAATGTGGGCTGCAAGGGGGCTGAGTCACCTGGGTGATTTGCTGTTTCACAAAAAAACATGATGCATGAGCATCATCATGAAGAAGCTGCCCGTCACCAGTTGACCATAGCTGTGGCCTTTTGTATCATCCGAACAGTTTCATGGACGGATGTTTAAGCTTAAGGCAAAATTTGATGCAGATTCATTGCTCTACTTACTCAGTCATTTTGAATGTGATGGCCGCACAGTTCATAATGCTCACTCAAAGGTATCTACCACCCCCACTGACTAGTACAGTGAAGTCATAATTGTTCAGGCATGCACACTTCAGTCCACTCTCCTTGGCTGCCAGGTTACATGGATACCACAAAAAACATTCTCATTATAGTAACAATGGCTGGGCATTTTTCCAGATGGACCTCATATATTTCATAATTTCCCGTGTAATTTCTCTTTTACAAACATAGTCTCCAAAATACTTGGACTAATAAGTATTACCATGATGTCTACTGCAGCTAATTATATACAAAGTAGGAAAAAACAGAAAACAACGCAAAAGTCCAAGTATAAGTAATTGAATAAGTAAATTACGGACTTTGTATATAAGAAACTATAGAACTGACAAAAAAAAAAAGAAAGAAATATCTACACACTAACAGAAATACTACTAAAATAAATTTTGAAGCAACAAAAACATCTAAGAACATTCTACATAATTGCTCTATTTTTAATTAATTAGTAGTTTACATAACATAGATATACATAGATATACTGCATATATAAAAACAGCATCCCATATACGACTCAGTAAATAGAAAGAAAAGTCTAGAAAAATACATATTAAATCATTTACCACATTTACCTATGTGTAACAGGAGGCTTTAGAGGTTTATTCTTTTAACTTGATATGTGCCTGCACTCTATCTTTTTCCTAAGTATGCAAAAGTGACTTTTGTAATAATATACCAAAGTAAAATTTATCCAAAGGAAAATATAAACTATATTCCCATGTTAATAAATAACTCTATAGATTAATAGCTTTGAAAATAGGAAAATATAGTTATTCTTCAAAATTATATTGATTTCTGCCTGGTTGGTGTGGGTCAGTGAACTGAGTGCTGGCCTGCCAACCAAAGAGTCACCGGTTCAATTCTCAGTCTAGGACACATGCCTCGGTTGCCAGACATGTCCCCAGTTGCAGGTATGTGAGAGGCAGCCAGACATTGATGTTTCTCTCTATTTATTTCTCCCTCCCTTCCCCTCTCTAAAAATAAACAAATAAAATATTTTTAAATTATATTTATTTCAATCAATTACACCTTTAACAAAAGTTTTGCAATTAAAAAAATGAGAACCCCTCATTAAACTAAGTGTAAGGCAAAACACATATATTTTTAAAACCTCAATTTTATTTTGCCACAATTGCATCTAAGAGAGTGTATATAAAGCAAACTATTTCAAAAGAATTGTTACTTCCATTTTTCCCTTCAAAGTTACAATGGTTCCTCAAACTGGTATAACTGCCACCACTGTAAGGGCCATCCAAGCTCCTGTGCACACAGACACAATTCAAAGAGAACAGGGGGAAAAAAACCTATGAAAAACCATTCAACAAACCCAAAGAAAGACTTCTGGCTCTTAACAAAATGTTATTTATTACTGTTGTTGCTTAATACTGGTGAAAACCTGCTTTATAACAGGGTCCTTAAAGGAGAAAGTTGAGCAGGACTCACCAGATGAGTAGTAATATTCCAGAGCAAGACAAATAGCGGAAGAGAGATGGTCTGATGCAAATCATACCTGCCTAATGTAGTGAATGTGGACAGTGATGGCACTGTTCATTTGAGGCCAGTGATACTGTATTAAAGTCTGCCTTAAAAAGAGGGATTCAAACGATATATTCATTCATTCCACTTTTATTAAGCACTTAGTACATATGTACTAAGGGGATTTGAAGAAAAATAAAGCTATACCAAAAGAGACAGTGTGAAAACGCCCATCTCACCCTCCTTCCACTCCAGAAGTGAGGAAAAAAATTAGAAACCACAAATTGCTATAATAATGAGGAGCATAGAAGATACGGTAGGAGAGAGAAAGGAGAGAAAGGATTTGCTGAGAAGGTGATATTTGGGCTGGACTTTAAAGTGAGGATTAATAGGGCTAACCGGGCCACCCAATGGTGAGCAGCAAGCAGTCAGATATGAGTGGAGCAGAATTATTCCCTAGAGCAGAATGTCCAATCTCATTTGAATCTGAGGGATGATGGCTCTGATGCATGTCCTATCTAAAATGCAATCCTGATCACCACATCACAGCTGCCAAAATAAAGCCCTGCGTCCTCTGATGGAGTGCATTATAAAGTGCAGATAAGCACAGCTAGGTACTCCTGCCGCATCAGCTTCCTCTTTACAAGCCAGCCAGGGCCAGTAAAACAGGAATCACCTTTAACAGTGTTTCCAATAATGTAGTTTCTCAGTCATTTTGACCGAACTGACTCCTTCTCTGTGTCTGAAGAGTCACTGCCAGAGTTCCCCCTCTGAGAATATGCCAGCTGACAGCAGAATAGCTGCAAAACACCAGAGCCTCACAAACCCAAGGACCAGGAGATCCAGCACTGCCCTCCACCCCTAGTCCAGCCCAGGCTTCATTATCATGCAGAACCACTGCCAAACTGTAGAGCCATCTTTTCCAATTTATATTAATATACAAAGGGCAATTTTAGCAACAAGGTGGTTTAAATATCTGTGTAGCTGTAAGTCGTTACTAGAACAAGTTAGAAGAAAAAATATTTTGAAAATTAAGTACAAAAGAAATGTCATATTCCTACTAATATTTAAAATACACACAGAGCTATCTTGCACAGTGTAAATGATTTTCAACTGGATGCCATTTGATCACAGTGACCTTAACCTCTGCGAGTTAAGGAACCATAATTTAGCATTTAAAATGATAGTAAGCTTGAAGATGTATGTTCCATCTCAGGATCAAATACACCAAATACAATGCCAACGCATTCATTATTCTGTACACATTTCCCTCAGTGTCTGAAGAGAAAGATGGGGGTATGGATGTTTGCTTAAATGTCTCTCAGATCTCTTTTAGTATAAAATAAACTAAATTTAACTGCATCGTTGAGGTTAACAAACATCTAAATTAAACAAAACTGTGCTGTTACCCACAATCAACAAAACTATAGATTTATGTGTTTCCTTGACACTCCTGACAACCTGATTAATCATTTATGGAAGGTTTAGTATGTGTAAAGCATTGTGCTAAGGGCTTGTTTGTATATATGTTCATCAAGTCTGAAAATAAACCTATGACTTTGGAATATTCTTGTAATTGTTTAATAGGAAGCACTGAGAAATTAATATTCTGAGCAAACACTAGAATGGATCAATCACTGCTAGAGTCAGTCTGATGGGACAGCCCTTCAATATTACATCGGTGAACATATACAAAAAATTTCAAATCTTCCCCATACTCCCATCAATACTAATTAATGAGAGCAGGGGCGTGGGTTAGGCATTACTACAGATGTGTGAAGTGGAAGGATTATGAGTCAAGTTGGGTGACACACAGAAATGGTGTTGTTTGATAAGCTCAATATAATATAAAATATACTTTCATAATACTGTTCCATTCCTTTTTGGAGCTTCTTTTTTTAATGTTATTTTTCAATCACAGGTTACAGTCAATAAGATTTTGCCTTAGCTTCAGGTATACAGCATAGTGGCTAGACAACCATATACTTTAAAGTGTTCCCCCCATATTTCTAGTATCCACCTGGCCCCATACATAGTTATTGCAATATTATTAACTATATTTCCTGTGCTGCATCCCTGTGACTAATTTTTAACTAATGAATTATTGCCCTTTTGTTCTTTTAGTTTACCTAAAAGTTGTTAGAGGTCTAGAGTAATACACCTTCATATAAAATGTTCATTTTCATTTACACACTGACTTTCACTTAATAGCCATTCAATAGTTTTTGAATGAGAATAAAAGCCAATATATGGTGTTATCTATACAATATTTAGTACCTAGCTTAAAAATGAGAATATATATAGATTAGAGTGTTCTCCTGGTGGCAAAATTTAGAATGCATAGTGAAATCAGTTCCATTGACGAGCAGAGCCTCAATACAGAACAATACATTTTAAGGTTAGATGCCACACATAGTGACTTTTCTCAGAGATCCTTAAACTGTGGTTTCTGAGTAGCTCCTTATATGAAAATCAATGTATTTATTTAACTTGCAAATCTCTGTGCTACAAAAGAGTACCTACTATGTCAAATCAAATCAATCTATCTCTTTCTCTCTTTCTCTCTCACATACAAACTAATGAAACATAGTCAAACTTAATTTTGAGAATCACCTAAAAACAAACACATAAAAAACAAGAAAACAGAATTCTTCCATTCTGTATCATCATGGAAGTCTTTAAAGCACTACTCTGAAGATGTATTAAAACTCAAAGTTAAAGAGACCATAATATAACAAGATTTTTTTTCCTTTTAATTACTGGCTAAAGACCTAGGGCCTGCCCTGTATCCATCTGTACTTGTTATGATGTTAGCAAACACTGCTATCTTTAGAGGATGTGTGCGTGTATAAATATATATAAGAATTTATGCAGGTCAATACTCTGCCCAAGCAACAAAGGTTCAATAATATAAACAGACAAATACATCTTAAAATGCCAAAGAATCTTCAAAGGAAGCACCAACTTTCATAGTCATGCATAAGTTCAGTTAAAAGAGAAAACAAATATGAAGAAGATTACTAGAAAAATACTTAATTCTATAGTGTGATCTACTGAATAACAGTTTACACTGATTTTTCACACACAGAAAGGTGAACATATCATTTCCCTCTATGTCACACATTCCAACAAAACAAATGAAAAAGGGGGAAAGAAGAAGAGAGCACCTTGATCTTCACAAAGCTCCTGCAAGTTCCCTGGGAGGTGCAGGGAAGGAGAAGAACCAAAGGCACAGCATTTCCCTGGGTTTGCTTTAGCATCACAATTGTGTTGCTCTTCTTCATAAATCAGGGCTTCAGTTCCATCTCTAAAGTAATGGGTGGAGGTGTGAAGGGAAGGAAAACAAACCTTCCCTATTGAATTTGTAATTGTCACTTGTTGGCTGATGGATGATTCTGTTATTTTTATTCTCAAAACTACTTCACACACCCACACACAAGACAGAATAAACAAAAGAGGCTCAGAGGAGGCAATCATAGAGAGGTCAAAAGGCACATCTCTCTTCCAGAAGAGAGTTCAGGGTTAAGAATCCTACAGGAGTGCTGTGAACAAAGCAGGAGCTCACAAGGATCAGAGAGGCACTTCTAAAGCACATGCCAAGAATAATCAATGTGGCCACCTGCCAGGCAAGGTAACTGCGAGGAAACAAAGGACAATTCACCTACACCTCCAAAGGTAGAAAATTAGCCTCTAAGAAACCCACTTTAGTCTAAGAACAAATCAGTTTTTAAAATTAGAAACCTCTCCCCTTCCCAATCACCACAATATAAAACTACAGCACAGAGTGGTGACTGCATGTGTTTTCCTTCCTATTTCCAGAAAATCCCCTCTTCAAAGCTAGTTGTGTGTGTGTTTTTTAAAGGGGGGGATTATAAGAAGACTAAGAAGTACAAAGGAAGCCTTTGTGGCTCAGCACACTGTTTATACCCAGATATCATGAAGCTTTGCATTCAAACCCCAGTTGTAATAGAGTTCCACAGCAGAATGGGTACAGTGAATGCCACCACCATGAATGTTGGCAGATTATTATACAAAGAGCAGTTATCCCACTGAGAGGGCTGGCAGGTTGACAGGAGACCAACAAACGAATAAACTGAAAGGCATAATGAGCCTGATTTCCACCCTCACACCTCCCCACACACTTACACCCTGAAGCAAATAAGCCACCAAAATATTCAGCTACCCTCCACACTCTAAAGAGGAGGAAGCTCTAAACAGATAGACTTTCTCAACACAGTCTTACCCAGAGAATTAAAATCAAAGAAAGGAGCAGGGGCTCCACCTCGCCGCCCCTACAGGACAGCCCAGACTCATCAGAATCTCACAACCTGGGTGCGGAGGAAGGTATTTTACATCCACATGGATGTGACCAACAACCAAATCATTCCTCAGGTCCAATGAGTCACGAAATGGGGGGGGGAAAGGCCACCCCTATTCATTCTCTTACAAAAAGGAAAATTTTCAGAGATTTGACAGTAAGTTTATTTGGATTCGATGCCCAAGTTGGAAACTGTGCAGCTTGTATAGTTTTCATTTGAATAACATACTCAATCCTTTAAAAAAAAAGTGAAAGGTGTACAATGTGATGACTTATATTTGCACACAATGTGAAATGATTACCACAATTAAGTTAGCACATTCACATCTACAGCATTTTAAGGTAATTTCAATGTTGTAGATGTATTAATGTCTCTTAGAAATTATAATTATGTATTTATAGAATAAATCTTATATCTGTATTATTAATATATGCAATCCTTGTTTTCTAGTCAACATCTTTTCCACATGAATATGATATCCTTGATTTCCTCATTGTTAATATTTTCAACAAATAAAGTTTTAACAATGAAAAGCATTTAATCACAAAAGTAAATATTTAGATATAAATAATACATCTAAAAACTTCTTTCATGCAATCATAATAATATGCTGGTTTGTAGTACAAAAGTCACTTAAAGGTAGATATAAATAGTTAACTAGAATGAAGAAATGTTTCTCAAAATCTGAAATTTAGAAACCAGATGCAGCTTTCATTATATATACACATGGATCATTCTGACCTATGTTTCCATTTTCCTCATGCATTGCCCTAAAAACAGAAACTGTGCGCACACTGTGGTCCACATATTTGGACATTTACTCCTATTTCCTCAAATCATCAGCCAGTCTTTGCTCTGATGGCAGCAACTGTCAAATCTGTTGCTTTTTTGCAGGGTAAATTGTTCTAAGTGAAAAAAAGAACCAATATTCTAGTCTTAAATAAATGAAGCTTTTGACATTTTGTGGTGTTAACAGATAGACAAACTGTACTACCAGAACATTAATCCTGAAAGAGAATTTGACCTGAATAGCCATACACTGTGCTCATGCATTTATAATTATAGTAGGAGATGAATGAGAAAAGATGAAGTGGAACCATTTCTCAAGATGCATGCTGTGATTTCTCATTACAAGAATAATTTTAAACAGTAATATTTCTTTAAAAGTTGAATAATTTAAAGCATAAAACAGAATAACAAGGAATCTATGCATTCAGAACTGCTTGTCTAGGTACACTCCATCTATGAGGGATGAGGCCATCTTCATAACCCAATACAAATTCTCCATGAAGACATCTTCCATTAAATGTCGTCTCTTCAACCAAAATTAGATAACTAGTTATTAACTCAATATTTTATTGGTTTTTAATAAAGACCAATAGATATTTGGTCTTTATTAATAGACCAATAATAGATTATTCTGTTATTAAATAGAATAATCTATTATTCTAAGCAAGCTCATCCATGAAAAGCAGAAATCACTCTATTTTTCATAAAAATAATTTATTAATGTGCTTTCAAAAGGGGAAATTATGATTTCAAGTCATATATAATAGCCATCCTTTTATGTTTAATGAGGAAGCAAATGTATCAACTGTACACATTTGCAAAATTGCATTCAGTATTTTGTTGGATACAACTTAAGATTAGATATTTTCCCCATTTAACCTATTAAAATGACAGCTGTCTTTCTAAATCCAATTTGATAAATTAAAAAAAAAATCCTACCAAACCTATCTCACAAACCTAATTCGATTGAATTCTAAAACGACATTTTATAGTGCTGTATAGGAGTCTTTTAAAAATACACATCATAAAACCATCTACTCATGTTTGTTGTTCCTAATCCCCCAAAATGAGATTAACAGAGTAAAATGCAACTGGAGACATCTGCAGAAGTCTCCCCAGGATCCTAAAATGTGGCTTTCTAGAAAGGCCTGGCTTCTGGGGCACATTTTCTAGACCTGTGGAAACTGATCACAGTTTGTATGAGAAAAGGAAGGTTGCCCCAGACAACATTTCATGACGGCACTATTGATAGCACTCTGATTATTGCTTCGAAAGCATTAGGTATCTAATCTGAATTTGAAAATGCTTTCTTTTACCTTTATTCCATGCCAAATATACCCTTTTAAACTTTCGTACAAGCAATGAATGTCCACTACATAGTATTCTTTTCAGCATTTCTTCCCTGATAACACCAGAGCGAAGAAAAAATTTACAAAGTTCCAAGAATGGAATTTCTCTCCCTCATCCTCACTGTTCCATAAAGTCTATTCCAGTCCTGGAATATAGAAATAAATTTAAATTATTTTTAAACTATAGAGATATTTTTAAGTATTTTTGCAGCTGACATTTTATATTGAAGGACGCTATGGTAATACAAAGATCAAGAAGGTCAATAAAATTGAAAGTTTAAATAAGAAGTGAACATATCCAGAATAGATGAAACAACATATAAGTAACATACTCAACGAAAATTAAGGCAGCTTCTAATTTAGTACATTTCCAGGATTATATGAATACACACACACATAAGTGTGTATGTGTGTGTGTGTGTATATATATGTTTTAGCTGTACCCTAAACAAAAGAACATTAAATAACTTAGAATTCCATTAATTCAGTTACAAGTATTCAAAAGTTAAGAGTTCAAATTATGTCCGCTGAGTCATTACAGCTCTATGTGGTAAAACTTTATATAACATAGATAGTTTATCATAAAGACATTAGTTCTCTCAGCAATATTATTACTGTCTACACCAGAGTTAAAATTTTGCAATGCATTCTTTTTCATTTAATTTACCAAAAAGTCCAAAGAAAATACAGTTTCAATAAATATTGTCATGTGCTCAGGACTTGGACTCAAACAAGTCATTTTTATGTGTAAGGAGACAGCTTTTTAAGTCAAGATGCCCATATGCACCTTGCCTCATTACCCGCAGCAGAGGAAATAAATCTCATCACTTCATTTCTTTGTACAGCATACTATCTATCACGTGGGTGAGAAGTTCTCTCATTAATGAAATGCAGTCTCACCACGTCAGAAACCCAATTGTCAGAGCCTTCAATCATAATAAATTCTTTAACCTTGATCTAACATATAATAAAATGTTTTCTCAAGACAAATCCAAAGTTTGAGATGACAGTTTTATTTTCATTGATGTTTAGTGTATGTATATTTTCCAATTAAAATGAATTATATAAAGAGCACAAGAACATCCCATTTTATTAGAATTATGTAATAGTTTGATTTTTTCCTTATCATCATATATAAGTGTATATATATTTATAAGCTAAAAGCAAGTTCAGAAATATATGTATATATGTATATATATAAAATAAGAAAGAGCATTTCATTAACTTAAGTAATATTTTTATGTTTCTCTCAACCTTTAACCATTTACTTATTTGAACAAAGATTCCAAAGTTCATTTAGGTCATTAGCATTGATTAGCGAAAGAACTTATATTTCTTAGACACATTAAAACCTTAATTATCAATAAGACCCAATTAAAAATCAAATTTTTATTAGACATAGTTTTCAAGAGACAGAAATAAATCACAAGAACACATCACAAATTATTCTTAAAACATTATTATCCAGAGTAGATCCTGGACTCAGGAGACATGCCACATAATTTCATTTATAACCCACAGTTACAATTAAAAATTTTATATTTCAAAAACTGATTCTCAGACACCTAAAGATCCTATATCAAATACGATATATGATTCTTATAATGCTCTACTTATAAATTAATATGCTAAAGCATTTTAGGAATATTTGTCATACAACTGTAAAATTGAGGTAACCAGCTCACACTTTATCAATTTGAACCTAAAAATTACTCATCCAGAATGCCCTTTGTCAGTGACTTCTTGCACTTTTGAACTTCAAATATTTGTATTATTTATAATAGTTGCACAGGCCTACTATAAAGTTCTCTTTTGGGGATTTAATCAAGATATAGTTTGCATTTAAGTCAATTTATGTAGTACAAGATAGAAATAGAAGTCACTAAAAAATTTCCAAGTGTTCTCTCTTATTTATGGGTGTTAATTCCCATTCCTACTTTACTTACAAAGTATATTTGTTTATGCCAGACTTTGAATAAAGTGCTTATTTAGAACAAACTACTTAATTGTCTTTTAAGTAGAACAAAACCTTTGCAGAGAGTAAATTAACAAAGATTTAGCCTTATAACCTATAAAATGTGTCTGCTGCCAAACCTGATAATAGACTTAAAAATTCATGATGGATTTAAAGCCATATAAATATCTATTTTGGGAAGAGGACATATGCTAAGATTTTACAAGGTTCACTCCAGTACAAAGAATACCAAGACAGAATCTACTGTTGGGATACTTTGAATTGGCACCAGGGGCAGCTTGCTGCAAAATCACTCTCAAAGCTTTTACCCTGGTGATAGAATCATGAAGAATAGTTCAAACATTCATTTAATTCCAATTATAGGGTAAGTACTCAATAATCTTTTACCTACTGAAATAAACATTGTCCCATATTTTTAAGCATCAAACAAGCGAGAGGGAAAATAAGATCAGAAAACTGACATACAATAAGAGTGGTAAACACCTTAAAAGCAATAGAAACAGGATGTTCTGGAATTACAGATGAGGAACTCTTTCCCCTACACTGTGGGCTTCAGGGAAGACTTCCAGGACTAAGTACTGAACGCCATATTAAAAAGTGGGTTAGATATACTGAGGTAAAGAAAAACGGGAATGCCATTGCTCGAAGAGAAAAGAATGTGACCCAAGAGAGTAACTCCAAAGAGCACGAGTGCAGGGTTCCCTTGGTAGTTAAATATTAACAGAATATAGTGGGAGGGAAGAAAGTACTTGGTGAAATATTCTGAGAGGAAAAAAGTCAGATAGTATTGGCAGATTATGATGTAAAATCTAGAGTACCATCAAGGCTTTGAATATTCTCTTCATAAACAAATGCACCTAGAATGAAAACTCTGGATTGGATAATAAAGGGTGGTAATAGCTATTTTCACATTAGCATGGTGGCTCCTAAGTGTGGTTCTATGACTCCATTAAGTTTTCAGTACATATATGAAAGGACCAAAGCTAAAAGACATTTATACATTTTACTATGCAGGAGTAATACAACAGGAAGAATGTTGCTCAGAGAGAGCACAGGGAAAAATAGTGTTTCTCAGTGGAGGTGGCAATGGAAATATGTGGAGAAAAATCCTTTGTTATAGGGGGGCTGAAGTAGCCATTGCAAAATTTTTAACATTCTGGTACCCCAATCACTAAATGCAGGTGGCAGCTCCCAGTCAACGTGACAAATGAAACTATTCTTGCAGATTTCCAGAAGTTCGAGGGGTGTCGCCATCCTAAATATGAACCATTGGCCTACATAGCATATATCCGCTGAATATATGCTCTTCCCAATTAGAAACCAAGTTTCTAGATCGCAGGGTCTGCATCACTTTAATATGTATATGATATAGTCATGGAAATGAGGAGTTTTAAAAAACAACAGAACTAAATTCACACTTTAGTTCCATCACATACTAACTGTGTGATGATAAGAAAGTTAGTTCATTTCTCTGAACCTCAGATTCTCCACATCTTAAAAGCAGGCAATAATACCTATCTTACAAGTTTGAAATGATAAATAAATAAAAAGCACATATAATAGTCTGATAAAGTATAGATGCTCAACACACTTATAAAAATTACAGTTCCAATTGCCTTGGTTTACAGCAGATGAAATGAAGCCACACTATTTAAAGAGACTTTACTCCAATAGAAAAGTGAAGGTGCCACATTTTTATAAACAATCACATGAGCCCTGGCTGGTGTGGCTCAGTGGACTGAGCATGGGTCTGAGAACAACCAAAGGTTAGCCAGTTCAGTTCCCAGTCAGGGCCCATGCCTGGGTTGTGGGCCAGGTCCCCAGCTGGGGACACATGAGAGGCAAGCACACATTGATGTTTCTCTCCTTCTCTTTCTCCCTCCCTTCCCCTCTCTAAAACTAATAAAATCTTTTAAAAAATCTTTAAAAAATCAATCACATGAGACAGATTCAAAGTTTGTGCTCTTAATACCCCAAATCAGGAAAGAAAAGACTGATTTACATTTCAACTCATGCATTCAAACTAGAAAAACAACTAACTCTGGAAGTAAAATTTTTATATCTGTACTGGCAATTTATACCTAGCATAATCAGAAACTATTATTTACAGCTGAAGTTAGCCTTGAGAATCTATATCCCCTCAAACACAAATTGTCCCACTGATTAATAATTGAATAAATTTAAAAATGTAATGTCTGTATAGCAAAACCATCATAAACAAGGTAGAAGTCTAAGTGGGAACATAACTTATAATCAATGATATACAAAGTATTAGTAATCCAAATACTAAGAAAAAGCTCCTATGAACTGAACACAAAAGACCACTAAAATTAGTCTATAAAAATTTAAACAGAAGAAAAAACACTAGGAAATACATGTACAATATTTTTAACCTCACTATTAAAGAAATTTTATTCAAACATAATTAGTCATAATTTTTTGGCTATTATAAGTTCCAGGTTAAAAGATTGACAAATAAGTATTGTTGGTGTAAGCATCAAGGGAAAAAAAAAAAAAAACATTTCAGGTACTATTGGAAAGAATGTCTACTTTGAAATCCTTGCTGACCAGCAATTTGGCTGGATATGCTTAAATTTATAATATGGGCATTTTATCTTAAAATTTTAATTATAGGTATTTACCTTATGGTAACACCCACATGAGCACTGAAATACATCCATACACCAGTATGCTCTCTATCGTCACACCTTCTCACTCAAAAGCCTGCATCCACACTATCTCAATTGTCCCTGCTAATCGTGCAAGCTTTGTTACCCCTCCCTGAACCTGATTAGAAAAAGCAAGAGCCACTTGACCATGTTGACCAAATAATGCTTCGCTCCTTGGATTTTGGAAATACAGTCATACCTCACCACTCGTCCGCTTCAGAACTTGTCAAACCCTGTACTCATCACATTTTGAGGAGAAAGAAAATGTTTCGGCACTCTGCGCTTTGCTTGCCACTCAGCATCCCTGTCTCTTGAAGAAACAGACTGTCAGTCTCAGGGCAGCTGGGGAACAGTTCAGTACTCCTGGGCACTCGTCAACAGTTCTGGGAGGAATTAAAGATGAGTAGGAGGTACCATTGTAATGCTAAAAATTTTAATCAACCTTAATTTGTGAGAAAACTTAGTAGCAGAGCACTCATTTTCCATGAAATTCCCAGGTGCCAAAACTGCCACCAGATGCCAAAATGAAGCTAAGAGGATGAAATGTCCTCACAAGTGACCCCAACTTATTTCTTGATGCCAAGTACTAAAGGATGCCCAACTCCGATGAACACACTTAAGTTGCCTAACATGGGGCTGTCCTCTGCTCACACATCTCTATGTGCTCAACTCGAATAGCTCTGTCCTAACACCAACAATAAATAAGCAAAGTTATTACACTGCTTTGATTATATTACAAAAATGGGAACACATTCATATGCCCACCAGTAGAAAATCAGTAAAGTAACTGAATCCTGTCATTAAAAAGAAACGCAGACCTGTAGTTATTAAAAGGTGGTAATGTTGAGTAAAGAAAAGCAGCTTACCTTACAAACATCATCAACTCAATTATATGAGCACAAAGAGATATCTGAAAGGTTAGTGACCTAAAGTTAACAAAATTTATTTTTGCAGAGATAGCAGGTGATTTTATTCTCCTCTATTATTTTCTGTATTGCTGACTTATCTTTAAGCATCTTTCAAAAATAAATTAGGAGAAAAACTAATTATTACATTTTAAGCAAGTAAGAAAAGAAACAAAAAGAAAAAAGTAAGAGGAAGAAAATCCTCAGTGAAACATCAAAGGACTGATTTCCCATTTCAAACAAAGGATGGTTTGATCCCTACAGGAAGGAAACTCTGAAGGTTACTACCAGGTTTCAAGAGCAGGTACAAGCAAAAACAAATGCTCTCAAAATTTCTTTGGCTTTCTATTAGCCAGGTAAATATATTTTTTCAGTTATAAAACCTGATTTATTTTATTAAATAATGTGAAACCATATCAGGAAGACTTGTAAGAGTAAAGCAATTTTTTACTTAAAAATCAGAGGAGAGTCTTTAAATTTGTGTCCTATCCTCTAGCTGTTGTGAAGCAAAGTGGAAAAAAATCAATAAACCTCAGTCCTTCATCTCTGCTCAATTTAGCTTTTTTGGTGAGCAAAGAATTCCTTACGGCTAACATCCAAAGCATCCAAATTTCAGGCAGCTTGACAGCCCTTTCAACCAGGTCAGTCCTGATAGAGTAATCAACTCTCCCACGATGAATTTCATTCACAGAGCGGTCCTGATTATGGAGCCAGTTGAATCACTGCACACTATTGACTGGAGGTCAATTTTCAGGGACTGTGGAGAGCAGTACACAGGTGAATTCAGGAGGAGGACCAGGTGAATTCAGCAGTGTAACAAACTAAACCAAATGAGACCCTCTTAGTATGAAGAGAGGCCAATCATATTGCATAACATTCTGACCATATTTATGAGGCAAGTACTCTACTTTAGGGGAAAAAAGAGAACTTCAAATACGCAAGTAAATATGTATCTAAATCTTAGATTGTCCAGATAATATCTGAAAAAATTAACTGTAATTATTAATTAATAAATAAGTAAATAAATAAATAAATCTCAAAAATAAAAAATCCTGCAATTCTGGCTATTTTTGCCTGTGATATATGGTGTTTTCTTTGTCATATCCCTTTGTATATGCTGTGAATACTTGCCTATGTAAAAGTTTACAATGTCATATACTGTGTTTCTCTTTTTCCCTTTCATTGCAAGGAAAATACCCTTTAATATTAAATGAAACAATTGGCATAGGCCTTACAAGTTTTGTCTACATTGTGACAAATCATGGGGTGTCACTGGATCCAATTATCTCAGTAATAAATGTCTAAATGTTTTTGGTCTCCATATCATCCAAAATCCTAAAAGCTTTCTATGATACCCCAGCCTGTCTACCCAATAGATTAGAATTAAAAATTACTAGGCTTAATTCCCTCTACCTATAAATAGTGTATCTTTTATATCCTAGTTTGCTGGGCAAAGCTCCAGGATATGCCTATTGCCTTGGAGTAAATTCTAATAGCCCCTTTTCACGGTCAGAGATAACCCATTTTGGACTATACATTAACACATTTTTCTATTGAAAAGTATACACAAATCTTACCCATACCAAATAATCCACAAACAATATTCTCCTTTAACTACTGCTCTATATCATGGTACCAATGTATTCAATTCTTGTTCTCATGGCCAATTGAACATAATTTTTGAGAGTTTTAATGGCAGCTTCCATTTCTTCATTTTCCATTCATCAATATTTAAGAGCCTAATTCTCTTTCAAACTATTAAACATATTCATGTATTAATAATTGACTTATCTTTTCTCAGTTGATATGTCAATAGCACTAGAACACTAGATATTTAATCACGTCATCTTTCTTAAAATTGTTTCTTCCTTATATATTATTTTCACAATCTCTTCCTCAATCTTCAAATTCTCTTCATATCCTTTTCTTTGTGTGTATTGTTTCTCTAGACTTTTCACCTCTTATTTTATCTGCTTTTCTTCAGTGATCCACTGCAGTCTTAGAATTTGAAATACCACTTGTATGCTCATGACTACAAAAGGCGTCCCTTGAACTGACCTCTCCCAATACAACAGACTTCCAATTTTAGTCTAAATAGAAGGTACTTCTTTATGGTGTATAAAGGTATTTTGAACTAAAGAAGTCCAAACTAGTTTGCATCACTCTTAAATGTGTAATCCCTCTCCAATTCCAAGTGCTTTATTAATCATTCTAGAAAAGTATCTAATGGTGATTTTACCCAACAGTAATACTGAATGGCATCATTTGGCATCATGTGTTCTTGACTTGGGAAAAGCTAAATATTATAAATTAAGCCTATTGTGGAATTAGTCTATGTTTCCTCTACCAAAGTAAATATAATATTTCAAAACTCTCCATTTCCTTTAACTCAAATGCTATATCACTATTATATTCTATCACACTTAATATGTATTTTCAGGTTATATTTCCTTCTTATATTTCTTCTGAAACTTCCTATATAGAAATTGTTACAAATAAATACAAAACAATAACAATCAAAGCAAAACTCAGGATGATTTTTACTTGTACTCTGTTAACCAGAAAGTATTAAATAAGAAATATTCTATCATCCCTGATACACTGATAATCAAAAATTATTTTCATTGACTATTTAAAAAGACACAATTTTGTATAGCTAAAGCATATCATTCTAAAACAACATATAAGACAGTAAAAATCTTATAAATTAGCTTTATGATATGTTTGAATTTCTCTAAATTAAGTATTTAAAACAGGAGGAGTGGCAAAGCATTTTAATGATAAAGCATCTATTTGGAACATAAGGAAGCAAAAAAGAAGCAAAAAAGAAAACAAGAAGTTGTTCTGATTAGAACAACAAAAAGAAAAAAAGAATCCAAAAAACTAGGATATTGCAAGCGGCCTGTGTGACACAGTCAAGAAATCCAACATTTGCCTCATAGGGTTGCCAGGAGTACAGAAATAGCAAGAAATTGGAAACCTATTTGAAAAAATGAAAGAAAACTCCCCTGGTGAAGGAAATAGATATGCAAGTCCAGGAAGCACAGACAATCCCCAAAAAGATGGATACACAGAGACCCACTCCAAGACACATCATAATTAAAATGCCAAAGGGAATCTTAAAAGCAGCAAGAGAGAGACAGTTACCTACAGGGGAGTTCCCATTAAGACTGTCAGCTGATTTCTCAAAAGAAACTTTGCAGTCTAGAAGGGATTGGCAAGAAATATTCAGTCATGAAAAGCAAGGACCTACGGCCAAGCTTGCTCTACCCAGAAAAGCTATCATTTAGAATTGAAGGACAGATAAAGAGCATCCTAGACAAAAAAAACCTAAAGGAATTCATCATCACCAAACAATTATTACATGAAATTTTAAAGGGACTTACTTAAGAAAAAGATCAAAACTATGAACAATAAAATGGCAATAAATACATATCTTGAACAATTTAATCTAAAAAAACAAACTAAACAAACAAGAAGAGATAGAATCATGTTTATGGAGAGTGCTTTGATGGTTGCCAGATGAGAGGGGAGTGTGGAGGAATGAGTGAAGAGGTGAGGGGATTTAGAAGTACAAGTAGGTAAGTTCCAGACTATCCATGGGGATGTAAAGTACAGTACAGGAAATGGAGTAGCCAAAGAACCTACACACATGACCTAACAACAGTATGGGGATTGCCTGAAGGAGTGGGGGGTGGGGTAGTGGAGAGGGACAAAGGGAAAAATATTAGGACACCTGTAATAACATAATCAATAAAATATAATTAAAAAACATCTATTTGTACTAAAACAGAAAAAGAAATGAAGCTGGGGCACACTTCACAGGGTATATGTATAAGTACTTTGCCTCAACCAGCAAAATGAAGAGAAAAAAAAGGAGTAAAACTCAATATGTAACTTATACTGGGCAGAATATTTTTGAAGCCTCCAATGTACTTAGATTAAAAATAAGGACAATGGGGAAAAAGAGGAAAGCTCTAAGAATACTTCTGACATATGGCATTACATTAACGAATGCACTGGGTGCTCTCACTTTGTGCAGCAGTGGTTTCTTTTCAGAATCAAAGCAGGAATAAAATAAAGTCAAAATGAAGCATAGCATCTCTGCCTTGTTTGAAGTAAAATGCATAGTTTAGTTCACTGAACACTACTATTTTCAATAGTAAGAGGTAGTGTATTAGATTGAAGCTCTATATCACAATTCATGTAACCTTATATCAAATAAATATTTTTAAACTATCTAAATATACATTTATACTGTGGACCATAATAACTCTATTTTAGCATCCATGATAGCTGAAAAACTACTCAAACATTAGGGGGTACATTTTCCGCACAGCGTGACTGGATTTAGCCCAGAAATTCCCATTAACTTCAATGAGAGTTTCATGGTTCAATCCTAGCACACACTGTGTTGAAAATTTACCCCAAAGCAGCTGAGCAAAAGCTCCCCAAAAGAAGGGAAATTTTTAATTTTCCAAAAGAAATACACCTTTTTCAGTATAATTACCCATTCACCATGTTTAAACTCATAAGATAAAATTATATCATTTCCCTTAACACTGGTTGTTTTATCTTCAAAGCAAAAAATTAACTGGTTTAGGGGTACTTCTTAATTATGATGACTCTGTTCCTCATTAATATTAAACTCATAATGAAAAATCTTCCAACTATTTTAGAGACTTCACTGAGAATAATACACTATCAGCTGGCTAAAATAGTCAGTTTTGTGCTTACCAAAGTGTTTTAACTATGTATTTAACTATTGACCGTTGATAATCTTCAGAACAGAAAGAGTACCAAATGTTTTGTGCCTTATACCTACAAATCTGTCTTACACATTTTCCCAAGTTTGGGCTCATATAAAATATAAAGTCATGTTTGAAGTTAGACCATATTGTATAAAGTACAAAAATAGGTTACCAAAAAAAAGTACCATTCTCAGATAATACCAATTCTTAGACAATGCTTGGCTAAATATATTTGAACGTCAAACTTTGAATTCTTTATTTTAATTACATTTTTAGACTGGGTAAATTGGTTAGCTGCATATCAGTAACATTGCTAAAGAAATTCATAAATCACATTAAATTGTTTTAAATAAAACCTATCTAATAAAAGTTCATGAGTTTGTCCACATTAAGCCATTAATGGTAGCTTAATGGTAAGTTATATTAGAGGTAATATTAATTTGCTGCCTAATTTTTTTCATTTGTATGATTTCTTTTGTAATGGTTCTAAAATAAATTAAATCAATAGATAATTATAAACAGTTCCTCTGGTCTCAACAGCTAATGAAACAAAACACCGCAAAGGACTGGATATAGTCTAATGTGTCTGAGGCAACATTAAGCACAGGGACTATATCTTAAAATATTTAGCTCCTGAGGATAAGATTGGCAAATTCATTTTCTTCAACCCAGAACACGGCAAATAGTAACTCACAAGTAATGCTTATTGTAAAATCTTGTTTAATACATAGCACTTTTTAGATGAACAAAATAAACTTTTTTTCACATTGGCAATTTTTTCAGGTATGTAAAAATTAAGGAGAAAAATTTACCAGTAAATTTCAACTACAGAAAATTATTTCATGCTTACAAATATCAAAATTAAATTTCTCAAAAAAGTAATAAATATTTGCTCTCCTATATTATTCTCAAAGATTTAAGTGCATATTTTGAAACCTATATGAAAAGCATATATATTTCCTAGAATTCCTACTGAGATACACAGAATGAGTCTATTTTCTTACCTGCATTTGGATTCCAATAGGTTATAATGGTTCTGAGGTCAGAGGGCTCCTTCTGTATGGTAACACATACACTACGGCCAAAGAGACTTCAAATTCCTCAGAACACAGTACACATTAACAGTATACAGACAGTAGACTCATCTCAATGAGGAGAACAAGTAACTTCCAAACCAAGTTGTCAGCTTTCATTTGGGTTAACAGTGCTTAGGTTGGAATGAAACACCAGGTTCCCCATCTCAGCAGGGGGGCCCTGCTTCTTCACCAGTATAACCACAGGCATACAATTTAACTCTCTAGGTCCTAGTTTCTCTGTAGTGCTATTTCCTAATGCACTATATTAATGTTATACTTTTCAAGATAAATAGTGCCCACATTCCTAAAGGGATGTAATGCTCTGTAATACATAATACGAAAGTAATCAATAACTTTTCATTCACTCAGTGACCCCCTTCTCTTCCTATTTCATAGTAAGCTATTTAATCCCATTAGTTTGAAATTAGCTTTTTACACAAGACCTTATTATTTTAAATATGCTTTTACTCAAATAATTTATTTCATATGTGCAGTAATAAAAGAATACTACCTTATAACTGACAGGAAAGGTAAAATATTGCCACAGTAGGAAAAAAGGGCTACAGTATAAGATGCATAGAGGCAGAATCTCTTCCATTTTGTTAACGAGTCCTCAGAACTTAGAATTAATTTTGAAACATGCTCAAAAAATATTTGTTAAATTAAAAAAAGAAAAATGAAAAGCTTGTTAAATGAGAAGTCACACGCAACTTTCAAAGTGATAGTTTTCTATTGAGCTACTGAAAAAGTTCTTTTTAAAATTTGTATTTTAATTGTTGTTCTTGTATGGTTTTCTGTCTTTTACTCCCATCCTAGCACTCCCCACCTCCCTCCCATTTCCACCCCCCCCTAGTTTTTGCCCATGTGTCCTTTATACTTGTTGCTCTAAACCCTTCCCCTTTTCCCCTGAAATTCCCTCCCCTCTCCCCTCTGGTGACTGTCAGCCTATTCTCAATTTCAGTGTCTTTGGTTATATTTTGCTTGTTTGTTTGTTTTGTTGATTAGGTTCCTGTTGAAGGTGAGATCAAATGGTATTTGTCTTCCACTGCCTGGCTTATTTCACTTAGCATAATGCTCTCCAGTTCCATCCATACTGTTGCAAAGGGTAAAAAGTTCTTTCTACCCACATTTTAGTAGTTCTTCTGCCTTAGTATATGACATATGTTAATATCCAAATATTGTACTTTATCATAAATAAGAATACAAAATCTGTTACAAATTTTGTATATGATACTTTTAAGTAAAGCCTTCAATAAAATAAATTGTAAAGTCAGAATTCCACACAATAAGAACTCTGTTATCAGGATGATAGTAAAGTCATTATTTGAGGCTTTCAGGATTTAGCATCCCCTTTTACGTATGACTTGATAGGTTATATTATCCACGTGCTTGGTTAAAATTTAGCTTCTCCCTATCAAATCTTTGCCTGAAGTCAATTTTGTAATCAAATCTGGTTTTGCTTTTGATTTTCTATAAGAAGACTTAATTATTTACAGTGCTATATAGTCCTAAAAATAATCAATCCTACCTTACTGTATCTTTTTCTAAAACTCCCACCTCCTCCTTCAAATCAAGAGAAAGCCAGAACACAATAAACCTCTACTTCAAACACTTATTTTAATATGCTCTTTAACCTTGTATTTCCATTTTCAAGTATGAAGTATCTTTTATTTAGTAGGTACATATGCATACATAAAAAGGTCACAGTGCCTCTTGATTCCAAGATAACTTAAAACAGAAGTGAGGTATCCTGGATTGTACAAAACCTAAAGGAAAGTCATGGAAGAAACTAATTATTAGATGGAGAGCAGGATGACAGCTAATGAAGGGGGGCGGAATACGGGGTGGAGGGATTTAGCAAAAAGGGAAAAGGACTCACGGACAAAGACAACAGCGTGGTGACTGCTGGGTGTAGGGGAGTTTAAAGGGACCAAAAAAAGAAACTAATTATTATTATATCTATCTCCTTCCCCCTAACCAATTATATCACTTTTAATTCTCTAAACCAACCACAGTTGAAATCTGTAATTAAAAAAATACCATAAATGAACCAATTCCTCGATGTGTGCTAGTCACACTTTTAGGTGCTTTACAAGATATCAATTCAGCCTCTCAAAAACAATTAGATGAGAAAACTGAGGCACGATGCATTCACCTGCCAGATGAGCTGAGTTAGGAAGAAGAGCTGAGGCTGCCAACTCAACAAAGAAGGTCTGTTCTCAAGAACTATAACATGCTTCTTTGTCCACAAAGATCCATTGGTGAGATGAGCAGAAGTACAAGGATGCCCTAAACCCCAGAACTTGTGAATATCTTATTTATATAGCAAAGGGGAATTAAGTTTGCAAATAGAATTTAGGAATGCCAACCTGCTGACCTGTAGATGAGATAGATTATCTAGGTAGGGGCTAATCAGAAGGACCTTTATAAAGGAAAGAAGGATACAAATAAGATAGAACTAGAGATGGTGTTACCATAGGTAGGTAATTAGTTATTAGTAAGAAAGAGGGCAAAGATATTAGACACTGAATTTAATAAATTGGAGAGCATAAGCCTTTTGCTTAGCCAGGAAGCTGCAGTTTCACATACTCTAGGGACTGCCACTGAAGAGACTTAATCCTAGGAGCACAGGAAATCTCCTCAGGAGCACTGTCCACCCTCAGGTACTACACTCTGGGAGGATGCATGGGGCGGTGGTTGAGCATAGAGGCCTGTCAGTCTAATTATGATGTAGATCCATCCATCATAAGCCCTCAAAAACTTGGTAAATTGATTGGCTGGTTATTTTGAAAAAGCTCCTGATTATAACCCCAGGGAAACAAAGAATCTCTTTCTCTCTCACTTAGTGACCCTCATTAGCCGTATTCATTTGTACGTTCTCCTCTCGCCCAGGAACATGGGACCGTGTGGGTCTAGCTGCCACCTGTGGCCTACAGCAGACTGTGTAGGCTCCAAAGGCCTGAGCTTTAATACGAAACAGAAACTCAGGATACTGCTGTTTGTTGTGGCCTTACTGGAGACAGGGTTGAACTTTTTCCTTGGCATGAAAAAGGGAAATGGGACGTTGGAAACCTGGGAGAAGATTCCACCCAAATAAACCTTGCCACATCATGATCTGCTATGTGTGCATGCTTGGAATGCTTTCCTCATAATCCCATGCAGGAGCCTGATTTCCAGCAACAACAATGGCTGAATAAAGATGGCTTTGAAGATGAAGTGTTGAGGCCATGAGCCAAGGATGGTGGACAGCCTCTAAAAGCTGGAAACAACAAGGAAATGGATTTTCTCCTAAAACCTTCATAAACCCAATATCTGGTGCTTAGGCCAGTGAGCACCAGTCCAGGCTTCTGACCTCCAGGCTGCAAGATAATAAATGTGTATTGTTTTAAGCCACTAAATTAGTAGTAATTTGTGAACAGCAGTGTAATGGTTACATTTATCTTAACTTAGCTCAACAATGACGACCAACAATTTGACCAAACATTAGTGTAGATGTTGTTCTAAAGGTACTTTTATATGTGATTGAAATTTAAATTCAGTGAACTCTTAGTGAAACATCACCCTTCATAATATTATGGGTGAGCTTCATCCAATAAGTTGAAAGCCCTTAGAGCAAAGACTAAGCAGGGGTGTCCAACCTGCGGCCCAGGATGGCTATGAATGTGGCCCAACGCAAAACCGTAAATTTACTTAAAACCTTTTTTTGGCTTATCAGGTTTCCTTAGTGTCTGTGTATTTAATGTGTGGTCCAAGACAATTCTTCTTCTTCCAGTGTGGCCCAGAGACCCCAAACTTTGGACATCCCTGGAAGGAACAAAGGAATAAAGAATTCTACCTCAAGGCTGCAACACAGAAATTCTACCTCAGTAACCACTCAAGATTGCAACATCAACTCTTACCTGAATCTCTAATCCACACCAATTCCTTAAAATCAATCTCTCTGCCTCTGTCTTTCTGTATCTTTCCATATCTCTATCTCTCTCTCTCTCTCCTCTCTCTCTCTCTCTCTGTAATTTCCTGCTACTAATTTCCTACTATTTCTATTTGTTAGAACCATTTTTAGGTAAATTAGTATATCAAAGGGGCATCTTGGTTAGCTTGGGCTGCCATGACACAATACCACTGACTAGGCAGCTTAAACGACAGAAATTTTTTCTATTGTGTTCTGGAGGTTGACCAGTCCAAGATCAAGGTTCCATCCAGTTTGGTTCCTGGTGAGCCTTTCTTTCTGGCTTGCAGACAGCTGTCTTCACATTGTGTTCTCACAGGAAAGAAAGAGCTCTGGTGACCCTCTTATAAGGGTAGTAGTACCATAATGGATTAGGGCCCCAAACTTATGACCTCCTCTAACTCTCTTCACTCCTTCACAGGTCTTATCTCCAAGCATAGTCACAATGGGGTTAGGGCTTCACCATATGAATGGAGCGGTGGTCCGTAAGGAGTACATTCTGTTCATAACAGAGGAAAAGCAATTCTTTAAAGCACATGCACATAAAGCAAATGTTTTTATGTATACTATGTAAGAAACTTTAATAGACCTGAGCACCTTACTTACTCAACTACTGGGGGTATATAGTTTATTAGATAATAATACAATTAATTTAATTATTTATATAGCATATAATAGTCTACATAGCACTCTTAAACAGATTACAAAAGCTTTTTAATAGTCACTTTCATTTTTATGTATGATCAAGTTTGAGCTCAGTGAAATGAACTGAATCTCAATGCATCAGTCTCACAAACAGTGTGCTGGGATTGAACCTATGCCCACTACTTCTAACTGTTACAGGCTTTGTATGCTCAGAACTGTACATCAGCTCCAATGCGTGGGATAAGAGGAAAGAATTTCTGGATGAACACAATATGGTAAAGGCAATTTTCAGGAATTAACCCGATATTACCATCCTTTTCTTATCTCTCAGCATAAACATGTAAAATATACCAAGGGTTTTAACAGAATAAAAGATAAAGTTTAAATATCTCGGGCACATGGGACTGAGAGTAATACTGATGTGAAGATTTCTATCAAATTACTTAGTAATTTATTCCAAATGGTTGTAGAGAGGCAGATTTTTCTTTCACCAAAATGCAATGAAAGCGAAAGATTACCATGTGTTTTTCTTGAGTGGCATTTTTTGAGTTTCTAAAAATGTTAAATTTCCACCTTTTTCTTAGGTTATCACCAAAAAAATACCCTGGGAGGTAGAATAAGGTAGTATTTGGGGGCACATGTTTTCCATATTTAGAATAACAACTTTATTAGACTGCTAAAAAACTATTGAAATGAAGTGTATTTGGAACTACATATATCTTACAGATACATTAGAACATTTAATGTATATTATCCAGCTATCCACTTCAGGAGTATGCAACATCTTTTTGAATTGAATTTACTGGGCTGACATTGCTTGTATTAAAACCAGGCATCCTGGTCCTTTATTACACCATTTACAAATCTGTTGTCACCTGGACCAGTTACTTAACAACTCTAAGTTTTACAGTTTGGTTTTTGAAAATTAAAATGGACATAATAATGCAAGATTGCTATAAGGATTGAATTAGAGAATTAATTTATAGAATTTGGCAAATATCTGACAGCTAATAATTGCTAAGTAAACATGAAATTTAATTAGTAACATGACTGGCAACACAATTCTACTTATATTTTAAATTCTCTGAATTATTAAATTTATCAAAAAATCAAAAATTTAGCTGAGGGAGTTTTCATTCTATCAAAATTTTACAGCATTTGTAACTGGGTAAAACAGTGGTATGGACTATAATCATTATTGTACCAGATTGGGTGATGAGGGATGCTGATGTTGCTTCTTTAGAGACTATATTCAGAGTGCCTTTTCATTTTGTAGACTAGTATGGGCTAACTCCATAAAACAGAGTGAGAAGACTTCAGCAGACAATGTAGTATAGGTAGTTAATTCTTCTGGAAAGGAGTGATGATTCAAATCATGAGAACTATAATGACATTATACTACTTCACAAAGCACAGATTTTTCCAAGCATTACTTAATTTGATCCTCAAAACAATCTTGATATAAAGGTAAGGCAAGTATTCAATACTAGGGCAGTTTTTGCTGCTGGGGGAATTGGAGTTCTGAAAAGTAAACTTTGGCCCATTTAACAAAACAGAGTTAAATTCTTTTCTTGAGACTCCTTGTCCAGGGTTACTTCTAACAATCTTCTTCCAAAGTTAAGAAGAAGAAATTAAAGAATAATAATTTACTTACCATAATATCCTATAAGTTTTCTCTTTTCACGAGCAGAAAAAATAGCTGCTCGAGTTTTTTTTCCTTTTTTTATCCTCAATAGAGGATATTTATTTTTTATTGCTTTTAGAGAGAAAGGAAGGGAGATGTGAGAAAGAGAAGCACTGATTGGTAAGCCTTCCATAGGCACCCAGACCAGGGATTGCACTTGCCTGGACTGGGGGATCGAACCCACAACCCAGGCATGCGCCCCAACTGGGAATCAAAGCTGCAGCCTTTTGGCTACAGGATGATGAACCAACTAAGCCACACCAGTCAAGGCATTCTGTGGTTTTTACATCAGAATAAAAAAGAGTAAGAAGATTTTAAGACACAATATTTTATAATTAACACTGAGGGTGTGGCAGATTAGAAAGCTAATATAGTCCCTGGATACCCCATAAGGATGGAAGCTACAATCTTTGCTTTTGCTTCTCCTTCCTCAGTCAAAAAATATGACTGAGAAACAAGCTACTTCACTCACCACTAATCTGCATTCACATTTCACAATTTATTCTTACTGTGCCCTTCAAAAAAGTACCAACCCCAATACACAAAGAAAAACCTGCTAATGTATGCTTTATGCAAGAAGGAAAAAAATAAAGTTAATAGCTTTTGATGTAGGGAGATCCATTTCCAGCCTTTCTGTAACCCCCTTAAGGATCTTGGCAGTACATAATGAATGCACTCTAACCACTCCTTGAATTATGACATGGTGCAGAGTCTTTGTAAGGACCTTATTAATTTTGGCTCAAAAGTGCCTTATAATATACCAGGGTACTCACATGACTCCACCAAAAATCTGCTTTATATTTTAAAAAGTTAAAATAATTGAGGCTACTTTAACAAGTACCGGTAGCTGGGATAGGAGTCTGCCAGATTCTCTTGCAGATTTAATTCTAACAAACACACTAACAAGTTCAGGTACTTGAACAACATGTAATTCAGCCTCGTGATTTATAACGAAACAATCGCACAGTCAGAAAGGGACCAAAGTTTTCAGAGCTGTAAGGGAATTTAGAAATCAATAGTGCTTTCAAGTTTCAGGATTACTTCTCTTTTATACCTTTTCTAGATAAAATAAAAATACCCACAAAAGATTAAGCCCTGGGTGGAAGCTTAAAAGTTTCAAAGCCTTAAGAAAAAATTTCAAAAGAAATCAATTTACACTGTTCAATTTCTATAGTATCTGGAATTTTACTATAATCTCTAACAAAATGAATCTTGAAAAAGAGACATTAGAAAAATGGCTTAAAATTCTCTACTTCCCTTTGCATAGTTTCCAGAAATATAAAGAAGGAAAGAGAGTAGAGAGATGAGAGTCCACATTATTTATAAGACACTTAATATGTTGGCAAAAAAATGCACTCCAATAATCAAAATGATCCCAAGGTAAACAATCCTAAAAACATGAAAATGACACAGAACTGAATGGAGCAATTCCAAATTACTTTCGTAATCACACTAGTTCTTTTCATAGTTCAATTCTAGAAACTTATTATCTCTCACCTAGAAAACTGATCTGCCTTCTACTCTTACCCTAACTCACCCCAGATCATTATCCAGCCAGTAAGCAGAATGACATTTTATGGTGTGAATCAGATGCCATTCTCCCTTTTTAAATTCTTCAAAATGATTTGCAAGAAAAGAAGACAATTCAAATTTCCTACTGTGGCATTTTGGGATCTTACATAATTTAGACCATGCCTATTTTTCTCACATTATATTTTATTCCACTTCGCCTACCAAACTAAATGCCAGTCAAACCAACCTTTTCTGCCTCTGATATAAGGCAAATTTGTTTGTATTTCAGGGCTTTTTCATTTGTTCTTCCTCTATATCCTCAAGAGGCTTCCTCTTTCTTATTATTTGGATCTTATCTGAAATCCTACTCCTTAATGGGGAGACCAGGTGAACCTCATTCCCAGATCAGTCACATACCTTTACCTTGTTCTATTTTAATTACATGTTTAAGTATATATTATTGATTATGTTATTACATTTGTTTCAATTTCCCCCCTGAGCCCTCCTCTGCCCATCAATCCCTCCATCAATACCTCCCCCTAAGCTTAGTTCATGTCCATGCATGCCTGAACATGCATGCATGAGTATTTTGGCTTCTCCATTTCCTATACTATTCTTAACAGCCTCATCTGTTTTGTACTTACTAATTATATTTTTAATCCCTGCATATTTTCCTTCATTCTCCCCCTTCCTCCTCCCAGCCGATAACCTTCTAAATAATTTTCATAGCTATGATTCTGTTCCTGTTCTGCTTGTTTCTTAGTTTGTTTGATTTTGAATTCAGTTGTTGATACTTGTGAGTATATTGACTTTTTAATGTTCATAGTTTTTTATCATCTTTTTCTTAAATAAATCCCTTTAACATTTCATGTAGTAATGGTGTGGTGATGATGAACTCCTTTAGATTTTCTTTGTCTGGGAAGCACTGTCCTTCCATTCTAAATGATAGCTTTGATAGATAAAGTGATCTAGATAGTAGGTCCTTGCTATTCATCACTTTTGAGTATTTTTTACCACACCCTTCTTGCCTGCAAATTTCTTTTGAGAAAACGGCTGGTAGTTTTATGAGAACTCCTTTGTAGGTAACTCTCTGCTTGTCTATTGCTGCTTTTAAGATTCTCTCTGTATACTTAACGTTTGTCATTTTAATTACGATGTGTCTTGGTGTGGTCTTCTATGCATCCAATTTGTTTGGGATTCTCTGTGTTTCCTGGATTTGAATGTCTATTTCCTTTCCCAAATTAAGGAAGTTTTCTTTCATTATTTTTTTCCAAATAAGTTTTCTTTTCTTTTTGCTCTTCCTCTTATCCTTCTGGCGCCCCCATAATTCAGATACTGACACCTTTGGAGATGTCCCAGAGGCTTCTTATACTAGCCTCATGTTTTGAATTCTTGTTTCTTCTTTCTATTTTGGTTGAATGTTTATTTCTTCATCATGTTCCAAACCATTAATCTGAATGCCCACTTCCTTCCCCTCACTGTTGGTCCCCTGTCTATTTTTCTTTATCTCATTTAGTGTAACCTTCATTTCTTCCTTTATATTCTTGCCATAATCAACGAGTTCTCTAATCATCCTGATCACCAGCGTTTTGAACTCTGAATCTGATAGGTTGGCTATCTCCGCTTCATTTAGCTCTCTTTCTGGGGTTTTGTTCTGTTTTTTCATTGGGTCATATTTCTTTGTCTCCTCAATCTGGCAGCCTCCCTGTGTATGTTTCTGTGTATTAGGTAGAGCTGCTTTGACTCCCTGTAAAAGACACCTGTAAATTGTATGGGGCAGAGACTTTGGTAATAGCCAGAGTGGGCAACTCACTTCACCTCTTTATGGCTCTGTGTGGGGGGAGGGCTCAGAGAGGGGACTGTGCCATTGCCTGGCTTCCCAGACACTGCCTAGCACTCACCCTTTTTCATCACTTCACCCACTCCTGGTATGCAACTGGCACCCTCCCAGCTGTTGCCCTGGTGTTGAATCCCAGAGTAGATAGGTTTACACACATTTTAAGACAGTGTGGGGGCAAAGGACTTAAACAGACACTTCTCCAAGGAGGACATACAGAGGATCCAGAGACACATGAAAAGATGCTCAGTATTGCTAGCTATCACAGAGACGAGAATTAAAACCACAATGAGATACCACTTCACACCAGTCAGAATGGCCATCATAAATAAAACAACGAACAACAAGTGTTGGAGAGGTTGTGGAGAAAAGGGGACCCTAATGCACTGTTGGTGGGATTGCAGACTGGTACAACCACTGTGGAAAGCAGTATGGAATTTTCTAAGAAAACTAAAAATGGATCTACCTTTTGACCCAGCAATTCCACTGCTAGGATTATATCCTAAGAACCCTGAAACACCAATCCAAAAGAACCTATGTTCATAGCAGCACAATTTACAATAGCCAAGTGCTGGAAGCAACCTAGGTACCCATCAGTAAATGAATGGATCAAAAAACTATGGTACATTTACACAATGGAATTCTATGCAGCAGAAAGAAAGAAGGAGCTCCTACCCTTTGTGACAGCATGGGTGGAACTGGAGAGCATCATGCTAAGTGAAATAAACCAGGAAGTGAAAGACAAATACCATATGATCTCACCTTTTACAGGAACCTAACCAGCAAAACAAACAAACAAGGAAAATATAACCAAAGACACTGAAATTGAGAACAGACTGACAGTCACCAGAGGGGAGAAGGGAGGGAAGATCAGGGGGAAAAGGTGAAGGGTTTACAGGAACAAGTATAAAGGACACATGGACAAAAACAAGGTGGGGTGGAAAGAGGAGGAGAGGTGGGGAGGGCTGGGGGGAGTGGGCTGGAGTGGGAGCAAAGGCAGAAAACTGTACAAGAACAGTTTTTTAAAAAAGACAATGTGGAGCCCTTGTGTGAAGTTTCCTGAAAATCTGGCAGTTTCTTCTGCTGTCCCAACCCCCACTCATTTTTACAGCCAGAAGTTAGGGGGATATATCCTCCTGGCACTAGAACCCTGGGCCGTGTGGTCTGGCCTGGTGCTGGGATCTCTTGCTCCCAAAGTATCCCTCCTGATTTTTATCCATCACATATGAATGTGGGACAACCCCTTCCTATTCCGCAACTGCCTCTCACACCACACCATGTGTCCTTTCCTCTCTGCCTCATCTCTGCAATTCCTATCCATCTGGATGATTGTGGCTTCTTTAAATTCTTGGTTGTTGGACTTTCATAAACTTCAATTTTATGACACTTCTGGGTGTTACTTGTTTTGAGATTGAGTTGTAATTCTTTTATTCTTTTTGTGGTTGTGTGAAGATGTGAAGCATGTCTACTTATGCCTTCAATCTTGAACAGAAGTTTTTAGTTCACATTAATTACATTTAACATTATCTGGAATCATTTTATTCACCAAGGTAATTATAACTCTTTTCATAGTCTGTCTCCCTCAAGTAGAATTAAATTTCAAGACAGCAGTCATAAACTTTCATTTACTGTTATATTCCAGTGTCTCAAACACATTTGGCACACAACAGATGCTCAATAAATATCTATATACATAAGTTAAATTATGATATTCTGGAACTGCATTTATATATGATACATGTATGAAAATGGGGAGAAAAACAGATAAAGTTATCCTCTAAGTCCTTTGGCATTTAACTTGCTACTGAAAAGTACTATCATTTTGAGGACTCTTTACAAAAACTGATATGTCTGAAAATGGTTTTATGGCAGTTTAAAAAACAGTAATCAAAGCACCATGAAAGCCAAACAAGTTTGATTCTTGTTATGGCTCTGGGTTCCTTACCTCCTTTCACTGCTTCCAGAAGTTTCTGGTAGATGGAAGAGTCCTATTAAATCTATATATCTAAAACTTAAACTCAAGCCCAATCTGGTGACTTGACTCTGCAGCCTCTCCTTCAAGATCGCTTGAGGTACACTTTGTAACACCATCATTGGAGTCTGCATTCCTGATCTCTTACAGAGCCCAGGCCTAGTATCCTGAGGCTTACTACCAAGGTATTGATGGCTAATCTACCCTAGACATCAGAACATCCTATTAATAGTAATTTAAGGAAACCTATGAAGCAGTCTTTAATTCTTTGTCCTGGATTTGGGATCGAGAATCAAACACTTCCATCCCATGGCCAGCCATCAGACTAGATACCGCATCAGAAGTAAGGGAGGGGATTCAGGGAAAGGGTGCCTATGAGTTAAGATCTTGGTCCAGAACGAGCAGGTTCTTGTCTTGAAAAGTTGGACCTTATTCCTGTCAGTCTCAGGGGTGTCAGCTCAGCTTTGAACACTGTTCCCTAGCCACACCCTTTCCCATGCTATTCTTACAACTTTATTCCTTATCCTTCAAATCTCAGTTTAAATATCCCTTCCTTAGGTAGATTTCCCTGACAGCCCTGGTAATATCAAGTCCCCACATACATATTCCTGCTTAAAAACATTAATTACAAATTTTTATAATTGTAGTTATCCATTACGTGTCCAATGACTGAATTAATGAGTGTGCAGATGATTGGATAATAGCTTCCATTTTCAACAATGCATGAAAAACAACAAGGCTAAGCAGAGTTTCTTAACCATAGTACTGCTGACATTTGGAAATGAGTACTTCCTTATTGTGGGAGGCTGTACTGCACATTGTAAAACGATTAGCAGCATCTCTGACCTCTACTATCACACACACATACATATTCATCCTCAACCATGATAATCAAAAATGTTTCCAGACATCACCAAATGTTTCTTGGAGAGCAAAACGGTCCCCAGTAAAGAACCCCTGGGCTTGAGTAGACTACTACAGCAACATGGCTTCTCGTTTTTCCAGAAGGAATGACATCAAAATGGAAGCAAATTGGGTCTACACATGATGAATAGAGAAGTGCCCAAGAGTATCCCCTGATACGTATTTTACACAATCAAGCAACAAATCTTTACCGTTAAAACTTTTCATTTTTCACTGCAACATAGTCTATCCTATCCTGAATAATACACTAAAAATGCTAGGTTGGGATTGTATTTGGATTTTCGTCAACATCACTCAACAGTCAAGATGAGAAGCTCAGAAAACAGACTTATTTTCCCTACAGTTAAAATTTGGCAGGGTAAGTAGAATGTTCTTGCCTAAGAACCTGGATACCTTTTTAATTCCTTTCATGTCAAAATAATACAGATACTAAAGAGATGAACTACTCATCTGCAATCACAACCTACACTGGAATATACCCATTCTACTCTTTCTAAGTCCTATAGAGCATACGTAATTTATTTAGAGGCATTAAATTTGTAGGGTCCACAAGCACTCAGCCTGAGGTGATTCAATCATTTTCCCCTGAAGTGGGATAAGTAAAAGGCAGCAGATGAAAGAAAAAGGAACAAAGGAATTCTTAAAAAAAATAATAAGCTGATCTTAGAGGACATGGAAAAAGGCTTTCTTAGAAAGTAGTAAGTGTAATGAGGATGCTCAGCATTTTCATATGATATCTTTATTCCCCAAAAGCTCAAAGGATTTCGGATTTGATCTTGCAATTTCAATACACATGTGACTGCTTGAGAAAACTAATAATTCTAGCAAAATATTCTCTTTGAAGGCACCAAAGAGCAGGATTTAATTGTGTGTCCCGATGGACTGATCACTTGACTACACCCCGAAACAACCCATGCCCTTGGCAAAGAATGAAAATCAGTAGTATTCTTCACATGAAAAAAAAGGATAAAATAGATTGGGCATTTAGGCAGTAAAGTCTGGAGAGACACAAAAATTGTACATATATCAGAAGCCAACACAGTGAGTGTAGTTCACCAAGAGCCTAAGCACTCTACTCCTCCACGACCCTGGTCATTTTATAAATTAACAATCATTGGATGGGCAATCAGAATCAGAGTCAGTCCATGTTATACAGTTTTTATAGATTAGGTTTTAGCTAGGGAAAAGAAAATCTCTGCTTTCCTAAAAATTCTCATATTCTGCTCGTGACCTTAGAAATTGGGCAGCAAGAGAGACTCCCTGGAATACGCTCTAGATTTTAACCATGACTTTTTAAAATTCAGCAAGCAGAAGACCCTTTAACAAAAATGGCATTTATACCTAGTGTTTAAAGATTAAATGGTGCACATACATTCAGCACACATAATTTGTGGTATGCACCAAGTGCCAAAAAATAACAACTTAGATCCCAAAATGAGTGAGTCTCTTATATGTAAAATTGCTTAGAAAAGAAGCAAAACAGATAAATTAGCATAATTTCTTCTTTCCTTAATATCCTTGGCAGCAGAGAACAAAACCCCCTACTGGTAAAAAGCTGCTCCATCTGCTGCCCTACTGCAAGAACAGCTTGCTTTCTTGGAAAAATGATTTATGGGACAACCAAACCCTGTCTTCCATTGTATTTGGACAGGACATTGCGGTAGTGGGGATTTTGTGGACAACGACCATCTCTTATATGTCCACTGGTAAAAACAACTAGACACTAATACTCTGGACCAATGAGTTATCAGCAGTCTACCTTCTTTCTTCTCCTAGCCTCTTTAAAGCAAGAGTTGTTATTCTTATCTGAAGATATTGCCATGCTATTCATGATTTATTAGGAGAGCTGTGTGCATAAGGATGAGATTTTTAGTGTGGATAAATGATCATGGCTACATAGCAATACAGGAGTGTTATTGTGGCAGTAGCTGTCTTGCTAATTTTCCACACAGACAATGAGTAGATAAGGCACAAGTACAAACCCTGGAGCTTACCCTCCTGCATTTTAATTTGTAGAGGCTTGGTAGGGAGGAAAAAAAGGAGAAGGAGGAGGGAGTATGGTGAAGAGGAGGAGGAGGAGAAAGAGAAGGATATTTAAATAATTTGACCCAAATCCCTACCGTACAACTGTGGCAGAACCAAATTAGGGTACCAGATGTCTTGACTTCAGATCCTGAACCATATAGCAGATCAAGTCATCTATTAATTTACTGAATTCAAATATATTTCCAGGAAAGAAATGGACAGATGTGACTTCCTTTCTTCCTTTACCTATTCCTCCCCTCTGGAAAATCAATTAGAAATGAGCAGATTTAAAGATCTACATGCTCATGACTCAAAAATAAATTTGGATCTCTTGAAATTTACTCTGAAGCCACACAATTTGAAGCAGTTTTCTTGTCTACAGGGGCAACAAAAATATAACTGAAGAACTTGACAAACAAATGCATCTTTTATCTTATTGTAGAGAAAAGAAAAAGAAAAGGAAAAAAATAAATAGTATTTTCCACTGCGTTATCTTTTTAAGAAAGACAGATATCTGTGCCCCCTACCATCAGTTCAGTAATGTTGGCTGGACAAATCCCTACTCAGCTGGCCTCATGACCTTCAGAATTGCAGTCTATAGTTGAAAGGAAAGTTGCAGAGACGCTTTTAAGACAAGGTAAATCTTCAGAACTATTATTTCATTCGCTTTTACATGTGCATTTTAATTGTTTTACTTTATGACTCCATTAATCTTTCATTTTTAATAGCCCCCACTTTTTAATTAAAGTAAAAGATTTGCAGACTTTATTTTTATTAATAACTGATGCTTTCAGTAATGGTTTTTATTTTATTGTGAATTCAAATGCAGTTATGGTACCAGGATGAATTAACACACTAGCAGCAGTCTCAAGTGAACGAATAGGTTAGGCGTAGTTAAGTGTCCCCTAAGGAAGTCTTAAAATCACTCAAGTATGAATACACAAACATTTTGTTGTAATTTACACTGAAACCTTGAGGTGTATACTACAATGAGCAGCAAATCAACATAGATGTGACCCTCCCCTCCCCCACTTCTCACCACCACCCATCCGGAAAGTGTCAGTGTTCCCTACTACCTTTCCATTTCAGGAGCAGTGTTAAGAGTGGAAGATCCTACCCTCTGTCCATCCCCTCTTTGTTCCCAGCAAAGGAGTGGAAGAATTCTAAGAGACCAGCTATCAGCGAGTGATACTGAACTGAGAAGAATTTTTGTGCCAAGCTCATTCTTCCTACATGGGGCCCTTTCTGGGTCCTTTCCCTTTTGCACAGACCTGCCTGACCACATATTCTTTTTCTTCCCACCAGGAAGTCACCAGGACAGGTCCTCTGTGTGCTCTCAGGATTTTCCAGCTTCTCCCTCTGAGAAGTGACATTCTTTTAGGGGTAAATAGTTAGATACCTTCCTTTTTCAACCAAATTACATTTTCTAAGTTAGCCTTGTCAGTTCTAAATATAGCAGTTTTATTTTAATTTCCCAATTGCTTCACAAATGAGATAGAAGAAAGGGTATGACTAAATTGTACTATTCAATCCCCAACCAATGGTATAAAAACTCAAAATTTCTAATCATCCAATGTCTGGACTATGAAACTCACCCTTCAATACAATATTCTGTATTCTTTAATTGCACTTTACTTTTTTAATATTATGTGATATGAGTATACAAACTATATTATTTTTCATCAATATTGTTTCCATACCTTTGAGAAAATTATATTGTTTGCATACTTTCATACTTTATATCATCAATTGATATCTATAATTTATGAATGTTTGTCACAGGATGAATAACTCATCAAAAAAGTTTTCTTTCAAAACAAAATCAATGACATTAAAATATAACAACAAACTACTTTCATAAAAAGCACAGTGTTTAAATTTAAAGAGCCCTGCCTAAATTCCAGGTCCTTCATATATTAGATATGTAAATTTGGGCAAGTATCTCTAATACCTATTTTTTAAATCTGTGGAAATAAAAATAAAAATATGATCTCATCAATGTGAGTGTAGGGTTAGAAATGGTAGTTTAGAATGGCGTAGGCAATTCACAAATGACAAAGATATCTTAGGTATTACCATCAGTATGTGGTAACATCATATGTAACCATTTTTCATTATTATATGACTTTTCAAAAATATATTTCAAATCTAATACAGTAATGGAAAAACAATCTTTAAAACTATGGTTCTGGTTTTTCTTTCTCACCTTGGCCACTAATTGTTTGACATTGGGAAAGTCACTTTTCAATTACGAACCTCAGTCCCTACATCAAGAAAATGTTGCTTTAAAATTTTCAGAATTCTGTACTGGCTGGGTCTGGCTCAGTGGATTGAGTGTGAGCCTTCAAATCGAAGAATAGCCGGTTCCATTCCCAGTCAGGGCACATGCCTGGGATGCAGGCCAAGTCCCCAATAGGGAGCACTAAGAGGCAACCACACATTGATGCTCCTCTCCCTCTCTTTCTCCCTCCCTCCCCCTCTCTAAAAATAAATAAATAAATAAAATTGTTTTAAAAAGCTGCAGAATTTTTACATACAGAAATTCAATATGGGAATAAAGTACCATGGAGTAAGCCTGAAACGTTATTTCCTTTCCCTCCTTTCCTTGACCACAGACTGAGTTCGTCTCGTTTTCTTTTCGCAGGGGACAGCAATGGTAGCTTGCAGCCCATGGGCTTCATCTGATGTAAAGACATGATTTCTTTGCCCTTTGAAACAAAGGTCTAGAAAATGACTACACAAGCAGAGGGTGGAGAATTGACTGGGAAGAGCCAGCAGGGAACTTTCTGGGGCGATGAGAATGTTCTAAATCTTGTTTTAGGTGGTGGTCACAAAGTTGTATATGAGAGTCAAACATCATCAACACTTAACAGGTGTGCATGTTGTTTTATGGTAATTATGTCTCCATCTTTCAAAACCCAGACTGATATGAGAAGCCGAAAACCAAAAGTGCTTATAGAAAGGTACTGTACATCTTTTTTCCCCCTATGAACCACTTACTATTAAATGAACATAGAAACATTTTTTTTTTGACTTAGTAGGAAAGTCCCCATGGAAATCTAGATGCCCTACTTAGTTTTAAAATCAGAGGATCGGTAAAGAGTGGACGTACCCATCCTCAAGGCAGAAATCATTAAAGCTGACTAAAAGCTAGCCCTTTAGAAACAGCTCCCCCAGACCATACCAGTTCCATTGTTTCCTGCACCAACTGCACACACACAAACAGAAGCTTCACTGGTGTTATCACTCATTCTACAACACCATATGTAATAGTCGCTTTGGTCCTTTAACCTTGAACTCTCCTAAGAAGGGGAACAAGATGCTTTACAAGTTCTGTAACAATATAACAATGAAAAAATTCTAATACATATGTCATAGTACTGAAAGCCAAAATGTAGACTAAAACTCATTTTTCCAAGAAAAAGATTCACAATTGAAGGGTTGTGTGTCCTGTTTATTATACGGTTAAAGTGAAATCACTGAAAAATCCGTTTGTTCAAAGAACTAAGTATTTCAAATTATTCCTGAAAATGGTTTATGTAAGGCACAAGGCTTATGATTAATAGCAAATACTAGTTGTTTGATTTTGAATAATACAACCTTGTTTTCAGAATCTAATTACTCAATCATGTCTCATGACTTAATGAGATATAAAAATGCCCCAGAACTCTGCTTTCTTTGCCTCCAACTTGGCCAGTGGTATCCAAAACAAAGGATTCCATGCAGGCACCGCTGCTGCCCTGTGTAAACAGAGCACTTCCAGGTCATTCTTTACTGAAGATGGGAAGAACCTTCCTATTGGAGGTCTACAATGTTCCGGGATTTCGGTAAATACTCACTATATTAGTGATGCTCATTAATAAGATGTTAAATCAATGAGAGGACACCCAGGAGAAGTTATTCCAAGGCCCTTTGGAGCTTGTTAAAACAGACACAATCAGATCCACAGAAACATGTTATTACGTACACCTACACACACTCTCTCTCTCACTTCTAAAATAAAAATCAGAAAATTATAACAACCCAGCACAAGAATAGGAACAGAATAATAAGCCTACAAAAGCCAAAAATATTCATACAATAATAAGTGTGAGAACTTATTATTGTATGAATAATAGCAAAAGACTTTAAGTATAGAGCTTAAAAATATTTTTAAATGCCTCTTTATTGCCTGTTGCCATTCAAGAGTTTGTTTTTCAGTAGCATAACCCAAAGGTGGAGTGGGGTATTTAATCACTTTACCGAATATTGTAAACCAACAAGCTGGAAGCTTTGATGCCTAAAGCTCACTGAGAATTTCACCTACAACAGTACAGTGGATATCCCCTTGAGAATGCACAACTATTGAATTAAAAAGCAAATGCATTTCACTACAAAATGGGAAACAAGAATTGAATCAAGTACCTGAAGGCAAAACCAATCGCCCACTGAAGTCTTTACCACAGGAATGCAGAAGAGCAAGGTAGGAGGGCTACTGCACACATATTCAACAATTATCAGCAGAGGCTACACAAACAACCTTGTAGCTCTCGTTCACCTGGAGTCTGTCACATCTGTGCACAGCAGCCACAGCTGCTACCCAAGGCAGAGAACGAACGTGTTCACACCCTTGAAAAAACAAGCCATCCATTATCATCTGTTAATACTGAGCATGCTGCCCTGGGAACAGAGCAGAGATTCCGAGTTGTGTTTAAATGCATTTCCTTCCACTGTGATTGTTTTTACAAGACTTAATACATCTTTCTTCTTCCGTCAATCCATGTTTCATGGGACCATCCAAAATAGTCCAAAATAGAGAGAAACTCTATTTACCATTTATGTTTGAAAACACAAAATTCAGTGCGGAGATGGTGTGTTGTGGAATCATGCAGCCGAAACCTGTATGATTCTGTTAACCAGTGTCACTCCAATTCATTCAATAAAAAGAAAACAAGAACACAAAATCAGCGTTAAAACCTGAGTAAGAAAGCTGCTCTAACCTTAAAAATCCCACATTTCGGATACTTAGTGCTGCCACTCGATATGTTAAGTCCATAAACAGCTAATTTAGTAGTATTTATTATAAATGGTAAGACTCCAAAAAATAAAAAAAAAATGACAGATTTAGTCACATAACAATACTTTTCCAGAAATTTTCTGTCACAATTACTTTCAGGTAAAAATCACAAAGAGGACCATTTAATATTAAATTTGCTAGTAAGGCAAAATAAAGATACCTTAACAATAGTCAACCTTTAGATAACATTTTCTGTATGCCAGGCCCCATTCTAAACACTCCACATACACTAATTTATTAACCTTTATTACCTTTTATAAAGATTTTATTTACTATTTTTAGACAGAGGGAAAGGGAGGAAGAAAGAAAGGGAGAGAAACATCAATGTGTGGCTGCCTCTCACACATCCCCCACTGGGGACCTGGCCTGCAACCCAAGCATGTGCCCTGACTGGGAGTCAAACCCTGGACCCTTTGGTTCACAGGCTGGTGCTCAATCCACTGAGCCACACCAGCCAGGGCTAATTTATTACATTTAAAACAACCTATGAGTGAGATACGATTACTATGCCCAATATACAGATGAAACTGGATTACAGAAAGATGAAGTGATTTTCCCACTAAGACCATGCAGCTAATAAAGGCTGAAGCTGGGCTTTCAAAACAAACTTTCTGTCTCCCAGGCTCTCAGGGTCAAACTTCTGCACAATTAGTATCTAAGCTATTCTCCCAAGAAGCAAATGCTTGGTGTGTTAACTACATAAGGAAAAATTATATATACTCTGGTTTCTCTTCACAGTGTATTAAACCTTTTACCTTTGACTAAATATTTCCATGGAAAGTAAAAATTATAAATTCGGATAGTTACATAAATTGGTATTAGAAAATCTCTTATTTTTAAGTGTTTATTGGAATTTACACATAGTAAGAAATGTACTTGTAAGTTGCCTTAAACTTTATGCCATAATACAGCAAAATTTCCACCTATTTATAAAGATACACTGGGCCTTTTCTTTGAATTTTCCACTTCTGTTAGAAATCATTTTCATATTCATTAATCAAAACATCAATGGTGGGGCAATGAGATCCATATTACATTTAATATTATATTCCTATTTTGGGGAACAAATTTCAGTTTTTGAAATGTCAAAATATGTTTTGAGCCAAGCTGAGTGTCAGTAAAAAATACTTTATGTACGTTTTTGCAAAGCAGTGGAAATTTATATCCATTAATGGTTATAAAGACAATTCCAGTGGGAAGTTTTAAAAATGATTCAGCCATATCTTATCTTCATCATAAGAATAGGTGTATAATTTACCAAAATGACTACTTTAAAAGAGTACCTAATTTGTACTAATCTCACTAATTCTAGAAATTTGGGGTTTAAAATTACATTATCTTGTAGTTATCTCATAATCTAATATTAATGAATTAGGATTTTATTTTGTGAATACTGTTTAAACATTATTAATATGTATAGTGATATGTTAACCATTTTGAACTTGAATAATAAAAATTCACAAAACTTTAGCAGTGAAATTAAATATTTCAAAAACTATCCATGACTAAAGGAGTTTTCTTCAGCACTGTGAATAAAAAGAAAATTAAAAGAAAGAAAAAGGGAAAACTGTTCAAGTAAATAATATGGAGTTCCACAAATTCCTCAACTTTTAGTAAAATAAAAATTCCAAATACCTATTTTTTAGGTAAAAATAAACAAAGACAGAAGAGATTTTCAACCATTTGCTTCAAAGTTTCTACTTGTAGACTTTATTTCACCATCTTTAACTCTGGCCAAATTCTCATTCTCCAAGGAAACAAGCACCTCTTATCCTCTACCTCACCCTCATCTTACTGTTCCTTCACTCTTCCCCTCATCATCCTCTCCCTAATATTGCCCGTCATCAATAACCCTTTTAATAAAATCCTCCTAGTTTAGGAAACAAAATAAAGTTACATCTAATCTCATCTGAAGCACAATATTCTTCCAACTTACCCTCTCAATTTACATCCGTAAAAACACCATGCACTTTTGATTCTCATCTACCTTAAAGAAAACTACTCCTTCTGACCACAGATCATGATACAATCTTTTTACTGTAATCTAAGGATTGAGCACATAATCATTCTCCAGTGTGTAAGAGATATCTAGTGTTTAATAGGTATCTTCAAATGATTTTCGAGGCATTTATTTCTTGCCCTTGTCAATCTTGATTTATAAGTTTCTGAAGGTCAAATTCTGGACTTCCTTCTTTAAAAACAAAAACAAACAAGAAAAAGTTCTAGCAATAAGGACTAAATAAATAAAGTCATTACACAAACAAGTATTTGCTGAACTATTCATGCATTATGATATTATTTTATATTTTTCTTATGGTTGTTAATGTTTTTGCTATTTTAGATTTGCCCTCATCAACAAATTGAGATTTATTCTTACTCCTAATATCCAAAGATGTTTCTTTCTCTACCAGAAGTGCTTATTAGGCTATTTCACCACTAGGGGAGTATTCCTGTATAGGGAGGCGAAGCTTCAGAAAAAGTTGTCTGTTGGTCTTTTGGGGGGAAATAGAAATTTTAACACCAGTTAAGATGATTACAAGTGAATTTAAAATATTGACACAAGATTGGCAGCTGCTCACATGCTGCCTGCAAGGTTTACTACTGGCAGGAGCTCCCAGCAGCTGCTTGTTTGAAACGTGAGAAAACATTTGGACAGTTAGGATAGCCCGATTTTCCCCTTAAAAATCTGTTTGGCAAAACTTCTTGGCAGTTAATATGATCCTGTGAAAAGGCTTTAAAAAATGTTCATATATCTTCACAAAACTTGTTTTTCCAGTACAGTCCATATTTTTTAAAACTCCCAATCTTTTCACTGCTGGCTAATATTTTTTCTTCGTTTAGCCAGTACAAATGTAAAACGGGTTGAAGGGTTTGTTCTTATATTTAAAAAAATGGGTAGATGGTCTTTGGCGAAATATGTTCAAGAGATTACCAGTATCTTTCATGAAAGTCAATTTTCTTATACCAAATTAAGATTAGAACACAGACCGTGATCTGCAGCTTTATCAATGAGTTCCAAGTCTTTATTGGAAATTACTTTAACAACGTGATGTAAAGAGCTCTTTCTTAAGCATTGGGGCAAATTTGCAGGAACAATGCCAACATCTTCACTCAGCTCTGCAACAGTCACAGAGCGAAAACCAGCACCAACCATCTCATTCGTCCCTGTGCTCCGTGTCAAACCACCACAGCCCTGAGAGGTGTAATCTGTGTACTCAACTTTCCGAATAATTTTCTGAGCATTTCCTTTCCTTAATGGGTGTTCCTCTCTCACTTTAACTGCTTTCCTCTCATCACTTTCAAGTATGTCGTGGCTTCTGCAGTGCTACCCTTTATCTAAGGCAGAGCCATCTAAAGGATATTGATTTATGATGGCTGTGTAATTTACACACTCTGCAATTTCTTGTATGATTTATTAAAAAATAGATTGTACATTAAGCTTGGCATTCATTAGGCTGGCCCATTCCAGTTTCATATTAATCCTGTATCAGATCTGTTTGGAAGATTTATGCATTTAGAGTACGTATAGTTGTTTGGCAGATTTTAAAGTATTTGCAAAATCATAGTAACCTTTTAGAAACATTTGCCTTGAAACAATGAATGAAGGCCATGACACCAATAAACTGGGGTTACATGGCGATAAAATCTTGGCATTATACACGATGAGGTACTTAGTGAACATGACTTCGGAGCATTTGTTAAACATCACCTAAATTCATTCTTTCATTAAAATAAATAAGAAAATTGTGAGAGTTATCCATTATAAAGTGTAAGAAATATATTAACTGCAAAATATATCCACCCTTCAGCATGCTGTTAACTTTGTCTACAAAAAGAAAACTGGATCCCTCCCAATATGTGATAATAACTAAGACAACAGATAAAAACTTGAAATGAAATAATAATAAAATGATAATAATAATAACAATAGATGCCATGTGCATTTTTTACCATAAACAATAGAATTTTCTTGGTAAACTTTCAGGATATCATCTCTATTGCTTTGAATTTGATAATGAACAGTGGCCTGTTAATTATTAAGCTCTTGCTTGGGAGCTTAATAACTGAGCAAATACACAATATAAGTCTTGAAGGAGAAGCCCCCAGATCCTTACCAACAGCCCTCACATGCATCACAGAAAAAGAAAATGAGTCTTCAGGTCATCTGATAAGTGCATCTTTTTTTTTTTTTTTTCATAGAACTCAAACTGAATTTAAATTCACATGAAGCCCCTGGTTTGTTCAAGTTGATACTAACTCCCAAAGTAAAACAGATCTTTTCCAACATATAAAGTGTTCCACAGAAGGTGACAATGTTGTGCTTACAGACTGATGCCTCAAATTCCATATGTGATTTAAAAGCAAATTGCCAGCAACCTAACAATCTGAGTCGGCCTTTACATCTAATTTCCTTTATTTTCAGAATAAGAAGAAAATTAAGTGAGAATGCTAACAAAAACATGGGCCTTTCCTTTAAGACAGCTAGTAGAGAAGAGTAGGACCAAGGACATTTAAAATAACAAGAACCTGACATTACACACATGAGTTATTTTTCTCCTTTTTGTTGAATTTACTGGGGTGACACTAATTAACAACATTATACAGATCTCGGGAGTTCTAGGAAAGTGTCCCTGACGCAGCCACATAATGATGCCATATAAATTAGTGTTATTATTTATACTTTGATTATAATATATGAAGTGTTATTGCAGCGTTCTGAACACGGCCCTGGAATGCCAGAACTGACACACCAGAGAGAAAGTGGGCAGCGATGATGGTGAGGGCGGGAGAAGACAGGGGGTCGCTCAAGCTGTAATTTAAAGTAATTATTTCCTAATTTTATCACACATATATCACATATTAAAAAGCAGGCTAAATATTCAACCTGTAATGTGCTTTTTAACTTTAGTGTAGGACAGTGGAGGTGTGATGTTCATGTGCATTAAAGTGATTTCAAAATTTGTAATTACTCAAATGGTTAGAGACTTTTTGATTCCTCACTCACTAAACTACAATAACAAAAGCCAACATCTGATTAAGTTATGGTTGCCTGTAATAAATCACTTGAAGTCATTTATTTGGCAATGGAACCCTTTGTAACCTTTTCTATTATTAAAACATATCAATCTAATCAATTTAAGTTTCAACATAGATATTGCTTTCCCCTTCCTGTCAAAATGTACAATGGGATTTCTACTGAATGTAAGTAATTAATGTTTAACTACAGAAGTAAAGAACTCTGCTATTTAAAAATTTAATTGTATTATTATTTGTAATGTAGCAACGGGTTATCCGGATGGTTATATTATTTGGCTGAATGAATCGGATGGTTATATTATTTGGCTGAATGAATCGAAGTGAGGCTCCCTGGACAGCTGCTGACATAATGACTGATTGTGTGTAGAGCAGAGAATGTGAATGATACATTTGAAAGGCTCCGGAATTTGTGAATAACAAAAGTAGTTACACTTCCTAAATTCTAACCATTTTTTCCAGGCAACAAAAGAAGACTCAAAAGCTTTTGTTTAATGAAATTATAAAAAAAAAAAAAACAGGATACAGAGGAATGAACAGTTATCTCTACCAGCACCAGGCAGCAAGCAACTTACGTGCCCAAGTAGATGGATCACAAATGTAGGTTGGTTAATGTGGTATAAATGGAATTAATCTGATAATATTCCCCTTAATATTATTATAATACATTCATGACAGCTTTCTTGATATAATCATGCTTTCTAGGGGGAAAAAGAAAGAAAAGAAAAAATGGAGAGCACATAGAAATAGAAGCCATTTAAATATCTTTTGCATGGGCAGGTTTTTAATTAATTCAAGAATATTCAATAATTAAAACATACACTCAAATTAGTTTGTAACAAAAATGGCATAAATCATTAAAAAGATTTTTAAAGTAGCTAGAAGCCTTAGCTAATATATACAGCTATATAATCTTTAGGAGCTGATTCTCTATACTTCAGTTTCCATACATGTAAAAATGACCATTTGGAGGATTATACAAGATTTTGCAAGTAAAACACATTAACAGAAAATCTGGCAAATGATAAGTATTCTAACACTGGACAGTGGCAGGGGAAGCTGTGGTAACAGAGGTAATAGCACTAAGTACCATTCCAGAGTATATCTGATTTAATCCTCTCAAGAATCTCTTATAACAATTAAAACAAATGGTCCAAAGGTAGCAGATTATGCCAACCCCAAATACGACTCTAGGAGTTGAGAACATCCCACCCCAAAATATGCTGCTTTAAAATACTGATAATCTTGGGCTGAATGCACACACACAACAAAAAACAGCAGATGCAGGGAGAGGCTTTCTCTAAACTCCCTAAACCTACCTAAAGACAGAGCCTCCAAAAGGAACTCAACTGTCCCTCATCCTTTTGCACCAGCCAGGGAAGACTGACACTTACAACAGGAGAGGAAACTAGAGTTGACATCACACCTGGACATACGTTATCACAAACTATCATACCCCCACCTATTCTGCTAAAGGTCCTGTTCATCTTTCCTAAAACTCATCCATTCTCTCCTAACAGGTCTACACCTCCCTAACCTTTTACTGCTAAGATGGTACATAAGACTAAATTCTTAGCCACCATGGTTAGTTACTCATTTTTTTCCCTGGGTATATCCCACAAGTACATTATATATACACCTTCATAAATTTGTTTGTTTTTCTCTTGTTCATCTGTTTTATTACAGTGGTCTCAGCTAAGAATTCAGAAGTGTAGAAGAAAATTATTTTCCCACCCTTCCACTCCACATCAGTAATGACAGAAAAGGGCAATCTAAGGTAAAAAGGAAGGTGGAAATTTAGTGCCTTTTCACAAAAAAAGACCTCCTTTCCCCCAGGATACCCCATACATTCAGCTAAAGGGACATGACTCAAGTGAAAAACAGAAGGAAAAAATATTTTCTTAGGCATAAGAACTATATGTGGGGTGAAGGGTGATATAAGGAAATTAAATGGTAATGGAACAAAACAATAAAAAAACAAAATACAGTAAAATAACAAAGTAAAAACTAAGAACAATTTAATTAAGAAGAAATAAGCCCTGGCTGGTGTAGCTCAGTGGATTGAGCTCAGGCTATGAACCAAAGGGTTGCCAATTCGATTCCCAGTCAGGGCACATGCCTGGGTTGCAGGCCAGGTCCCCAGTGCGGGCCATGTGAGAGGCAACCACACATTGATGTTTCTGTCCCTCTCTTTCTCCCTCCCTTCCCCTCTACATAAATAAATAAATAAAATCTTTAAAAAAAAGAAGAAGAAGAAATAAAAGACTATACCCTAAAGCTTTGCAGAGGTTCAAGGGAGAAACTAAAAATGAGACAAAATTTTATCATCACTATTAATAAATTAGAAATTAACTTTCAGTGTTTTTGATTTTCCCAATTTTTCAAAGTACATATAGACATCCTTCATCCACCGACAAAAGCTTGAAAACTGCAATTTAGCATCTTTAAGGCATTGGGCCAAAATCATACACTGATTGGTGGGTCACAGTATATTCAATACATCTAAAGAAATACAAGAAAACAAATAAACAAAAGAAACTCCTTTTTCCAAGAATATCTCTGAGATCTCTTTAGTAATAGTTTTCAGTGTTGCCACTCAGAGATCAGAATCATCCATTTTATGCAGACAATAAAACAGATCAGTTTTAAAATAAACTGTCTATAGTGAAAAAAGTATAACCGTGTCAGACTCAAAAACAGGCTTATTGATTTGACTTAATGAGTCAAAGAGACACATAAATTACATATATGAGCACTGCTACTTTCACAAAGTAATATTTTATAAACAGAATTCAATAAGTTTTGCTTTCTGGAAAGCACGCTGCTTACTTTCAGAAACAAGGTACACAAAAGTGTAGGCTACAATAATATATTTTGGAAATACGAGAGTCTTCATTTCCAAATGAAGTTTCAAGTAAAGCCTTCTGCTATTTACACTTTCTCAGGACACTGTTTTGACACAAAGTAATCTTGGTTTTCTGGGAAAAAGAAGACCAAATAAATCCTTTAATTCTAATTCAGCATGTATCATCCTTATGTGGATGGATTTTAAATCCTTATGCAATTTATCTATCAAAATATAAAGCAAGAAAATGACTGCCAACTGCTGATTTTTATTTCATACATCTACTGAATTTACAAATCCGCTGAAAGGCACACCAGGGTATCAGAAGCTCCCTCATAAGGAAGTTTGCAGACATTTACCCTGAAAGGGCAATGAGTCTGTGTTTCCAGCCCCAGGCGTTCTTCAGTTAACCAGAGATTTGTTCTGAGTGAAGAGGGACTTTACCTTGTTTCACATCCTGTGACTCCCAACATGACCTGTTCTGGTTCTGATTTTTCATCACTGCCCTCAAACACAAGTCTCCTTCATCACATAATTTTCCAAAGAAATATTAAAAAATGTTATTAAGCTAACTTTGCTGTTGTTTGTTATCAAAAAATAAATAAATAGCCACTATTTCACAATATCCTTTTGGTACTGCACATATAAATTACACACACACCCATACTAGTTAGCCACAAAAAATTGGTTACCTTAGATGAGAAGCTATAGAAATATCCCTTTAAAAACACATAACATATACTATCAATGCCATACTTGATTATTTTATAAAAAAAACTGAAGTATCATAACAAAATCAACTGTTTTATAGGAAACAGTTAGATATTAAAAGAGATTTATCAAAATCATAGCATTAACTTAATGTTCAGTTATAGAAATTTCAGTGCTTCTATTACTTGCTCTATATTTGTGAGGCTTATACTTCAACCACCAAAAGTAATTTATAAATATGTACATATATGTTTATTTACTTCAAAAACAAAAGGAACCTAGATTAAAACTTAGATAGCCCTTACTATTAAAACAATGGCTGGCAGCACCAAATAATAGCTTCACAGAAAAGGAAAGAGCACTAATAGTTAAAGGGAACCTATTTCCGTTTTCATATGATATTAAAACATCTTTCATTAAAGGGTAGAATATTACTTTATATGCCATCTTATGAATCATATTTCAACAAATATAAGATGAAAATGTCTCTGATTATAAAACAGAACATAGTTTTATGTACCATTAAAGAAAAAAATGTTATCATTTAAATTCATAGACTGTTGATTATTATGATGCATCCAATTTCACATGTTAAAATATGTATATAATATAGAACTTGGAAAGGATAAATTATATTATGTTCTGAACACTGTGTGAAACTTGTAAGTTCATTAACCTATTTCATCCTTAAAAACCACAAGACAGCTTTTCATATTTATGAAGTTGAGAAACTGGTGAAAATAGATTTAGTTACTTGCTCTAGTGACAAATAGGAAGATCGGAGCTAGAATTTAGAAGTAATCACACAACTTTTGACCCCTCCTCAATGTTTACTCCTTGGTAGATCTGAATTCTAAAAAGTGAGTGAACAAACATTTGCCCTGGCCAAGTGGCTCCATTGGTTGGAGCATCATCCCCTACACCAAAGAGTTTTTGGTTGGATTCCTGGTCAGGACACATACATAGATGGCGGGTTCAATCCTGGAACAGGGCACATACAGGAGACAACTAATGAATGATTCTTTGTCACATTGATGTTTCTCTCTTTCTTTCTCTCTCTCTCTCTCTGTCTCTCTCTGCCTCTCTCCATTCCTCTCTCTAAGAATCAATAAATATAATTCAGGTTAGGATTTTAAAAAATGAGTAAACAAACCTTTAGAACCAATAGCATTAATCAGGCTCATATCTGAGTCTATCAATTTCTGATTATGAATGAGGTTGTGACGTGGAACATATAGGTAAGGCATTTGCTAAGATTATACTCAGCACAAATTTGTAAACCATAATAAGCAAAATAAGTCATAAGTCTGAATTCTGAGCATCGCAGTTATTTATATACCTCCATTTACAGGAAAAGGCAGAGTTTTAATATCATTGTGAGGAAATGAAAATAAATCAATTTTAGAAATGAGCAACTGCTTTAAATCACAGGTTTTCAGGTAAAATCAAGAAGTCCTTATTCAACAGACTTAATAGAAATGTAGCAGCAATCATGTTTTATGGCGATAACTTTCAAAATGCTCCAGGTATCCACACTCTGTTCTGGTAAGTGAGTTCTGTGGCCCTTTTCCCCTTAACATAACCAGCACTTGAGCTTGACTTCGGTGTCTTGAACTTCACAAAACCTCCAGCTGCTACACAATATGTCCCAGCCATTTACCAAAAGTTTTCTGCTCATCTCTTCCCTTCTGAGGCAAGTGATATGTATCTAAATGTAGATGGGACTAAACAGAGGAAGCTAATAAAAGTGTTCACTTGAGTTGTATGTGAAATCCCTTCTTCCTGTACCTTTGGGGCCTCAAATTGGACAGGTGATCTTAAGAAATTATAAGTCAGAAGATACAGTCAAACTACTCAGGTATACATTCTGTTAAAATGATTCTTAGCTTGCTGGTCAAGAAGGCTCTTTCCTGTGGTGTAATCTAAAGAAAGAGCATTTTGAGAATAGGCTTTTCCTATGCATAGAAAGTCACCTACCTCCAGCTCATCCATCTAAGGCTCCACCTCAGTGTTTAAACTCAGTACTTCCTGCCTTGCAGTTGGCTACCTCCCAGCTATTAGGATTTTCTCCACTTGACTCTAGGTCTCTAACAGTTGTTATTTAAAAAGACAAGCTCCCTGGCAGATCCTCTCTCTGCCCTTTGCATTATTCACTCCAACACTATACTTTGGAGGTACAGCATAGTATGGACTATGAATGGACTATGTGTAGGCAATCTTAAAATCCAGTTTTTGAAAAAACATTGTCATTATGGATACACAAGTTAAACATAAACACACACATGTTTCTATATAAGCAAAATATAATTATAAATATGTACATGCTCACTATCTAGTTAAACAATAACCTCATTTCCATATCACTATCAGGGCCTTCCAGAAAAGCTGTAGTAAATATTACTATTCTTATAACTATAGCTGCAAAACTTCCAGGAATTGTTCTGTTGTTATATCACTTCTTGTCATCAAATTGAGAAGAATTTATCATTGAAATAAACAAACTAGAATAAATTTCTTTTTTTTTCCTATGGCTAAAGTATAACTAACAGGTTATACTTTAGCCATAATGAAAAATGAGTATATGTCCAAAGTTTTAAGGTTATTGTAATTATAAAGAGATTTTGGCCTCTCTATAGGTTGTACCTATTTTTTTATGGAGATTCATGCTGACTTCAGTATTAATTGTGGCTTTATACTTTTGACTACAAACTCATACCAGTCAACTAACACTGAAGAAAAGCCATTGTCCATCACACTTACTCAAAGAGGAGATATTTGCACCTCCCTTCTTAGCTGCATGATTTAAAAATTAATGATGAGCCCTGGCTGGTGTACCTCAGTGGATTGAAGACGGGCCTGTGAACCAAAGGATCGTGGTTCGATTCCCAGTCAGGGCACATGCCTGGGTTGCAGGCCAGTTCCCGGCAAGGGACACATGAGAGGCAACCATACATTGATATTTCTCTCCCTCTCTCCCTCTCTCCTTCCCTTCCCCTCTAAAGATAAATAAATAAAATGTTAAAAAAATTAGTGATGATTAAAACTGCCTCTTTTTTACATGAGAGCTTAAAATTGATGCTCCCCACAAAGAAAAGCAGTGTATTTTCAACTACCAAACATTAAATGATGACAAGTGCTGTTACTAAATGTTTACCATATTTTACACATTATGCTAAGTATTTACAGAGATCATTTCATTTAATCTTCATAACAGTCATTTTATAGAAAAGACTGAGGAAAAAGAGCTCAAATAAGTGACCCAAGAGTCACAAGGTTCTTAACAGGTAAGCTATATTATGAGCCTAGACACTCTGTCTTTTGTCTCCTGTTACTATCTCCTTATATTAAATTGGAATCACTAAATTTTCCTTTATTCCTTTCAAAAAAATTTATCCAACCTGAACAAAGATAATAATCATGAAGAGACTCTTTGGTATATCAATACACAAATGTTTGCCTAGTTCAAAAGTTTGAAAATTGATTTAGAAGTTTTGATTCTCATGACATGAGGAAAAAAAAAAACTATTACATTAGAACTTATAAATGGGTGCCTTACTATAATAAAGCTTATGATCATGCCATGAAGATAAGTATTGTTATAATGTACATTCCTATAATTTACTATGCAGCATGCTAATTATCTTCTAATGCTGGAAATGACCAGTGAAACAAATTATGTATGTCATAAGTATTTAATTCTGGTACAATGATCAGAATCTCATTAGAGATAAAGTGTGAAAAAGAGAAAAATGATGCAAATATTTCTCTGAGATGATGCTAACATTTTCTATGGGGGAAAATGTATCTAAAGCATTTCTTGCTAATACACTACACTGTTGACATAATTCAAATGGAAAGATAGTGCTACCTATTTGAATCTATAAAGAAGAAAAGCTTGGAAATCAGGAAATTAAAGGAAAATATAATGAGGCTATTTTCAATTACTAGAATTTCTATATCATTAAAATGTATACTTCCACTACACATGATATCATGTACACATGTCTAAGTATATATTCTATTCTGTTTGTGTATATCATATATGTATACTTTTACTTATCTACAGTATTTATTTTGATGCATCCTGTTTTTACTACTGGTGCCCTAGTTGAAGAACCACGTAAGGATAACATTAGCATATCTAGCTACAGTTATATGGAATATTTCATTAAAATGATACTACCCTACAAATTCAAATTCTATATCCTACTTACTGAAATAAGTACAGGAACTAAAACAGAGAAAGTGGATTTCATCACAAAGTGTTCAGTGTAGGACTGGCCTCTTCTTTCCATAACTCTCCATAAAAAATGGAAGGAGTGGGCTATGATTTACTTTAAGAAATTGTGGGAGACACTGGCCACACAACTATTCTAATGAACATTCTCCTGGCACAGTCCCTAGTAGAGGTATTGAAACCCTGACATTTATTAGTCTGTCTTACAACTAGAAATTACTATGTGTCCTAGTTGTAGCTATTGTAGCTACTGAGGTATGAGGGGGGTTTCCTAATTGACTTTAGAAGATTATTTGTTCAATCCGCTGTACTTCTGTCTTTGAATTTTATGTCAGGTCCTAATGCCAGCTTATCTAAAAACAATCCTATTACCTACAGTTAAAAAACATACACACCAAAGATATTGAAGAGACTGAGTCTTTGATAATTCAGTCGCAAGGCCAAACCACCATAGGTATTACCTTCTTTTGGAATTGTTATTAAGTATGTAAGTTTCCTTTTGATTAAGGTCACTGCTAGGCTGGTCTTCTGTTATGTAGAGCCAAAAGCTCCTACATGACTCAATGAAGTAGAAGTATATATTTGGTGAAATAAAATTATCTTAGAAACCAGATTTTTGAAAAATGTTTAGTGAGAAGAGCATTGTGGCTAGACCATAGAGCAAGGTTTTCTTCCTTGAAAACCCTTTCACACTGTTAATGGTAGAGAAATGAGAAAATACCCTTTTCCAAACAGCCCCAGGTTTAGAGGAGGTCTGGAAGAATTACGTTATATTCTGCTCCAGTTATACAATGTTCCATTCCACTTTTACCAATTCACTGTATGGGTGGGTTAATATGAATCAAAAGATCTAAAAAATAAGGTGGAGGTGTTAATGTCACCGTCCAAAAGCATAAAAACTTATGTGTATCTCTCTCAATCCATCAACAGTCTCAGAGTCCATGAACTACAAAAATGAAACATGCACCATTACTGCTGTTGGTTGCCACTCTGGTATCCATTAATTTTTGTAAATAGTAGCCCAAATATCCCAGCAATGGGAAATTGGCCTCACACCATCTAGACATCAACCAATCAGTACATGCCATCCTCATTGTCCTCTAGAAGGATTAAGGTAGGTATACTCTCCAAATCAAGCTAGTCATATACAAGGGCATTGGTCCTGGGATATTTCAAAGATAATACGGAATGAAGACCTCTCTGCTACCTATCAGAATTTAAAAGCAAAAGTCTGTAGCCATGGCTCTAGTGACCACCATCCTTGGATCTCTCAAGAAAAGTCAACACCAATGAAGCAGGTCCAAGAAATGGAGAAAGAGATCCTAATCATACCTCTTGAATCTTATTTAAAACTGCTGTTGAAACCAGTTATATCCCTGCAATTCATTAATTAAATCAATATGATCATATATCTTATATTAAGTCATCTGGGTCAGATTTCTGTCTCTAAAGTCATCATCACTTTATTCAACTAGAGTATCTCAAAAAATTATCTCAGCCACTTAGCAAATGTTTAACAATTTGTTCTAGCTTACTAAAGTAATATATTATAAAACCAGGTAATACTCCTCAAGAAGAATAAGTGTTTTTCAAGTTACCAAGAATAAGAATCCATAATCATATATTATCAATTTCTTTAAAAAGGTAGAGCTGCCCTGGCTGGTGTGGCTTAGTGGTATGAGTGCTGGCCTGCAAACTGAAGGGTTGCCAGTTCGATTCCCAGTCAGGGCACATGTCTGGGTTGCCAGGTCTCCAGTGGGGGACACGCTAGAGGCAACCATACATTGATGTTTCTCTCCCTCTCTTTCTCCCTCTCTTTCCCTCTGCCTAAAAATAGAATAAATAAAATCTTATAAAAAATTTTTTAAAAGGTAGAGCTAAAAATGGTACCTTGAAAAAATGTCAGGTCAAGCAGATTCTGTATTTCTGTTTCCAGTTACCATTCAGAAAGTTGCTTAAAGAATTCACTTACACTTTAGGTCATGTACATACAATAGTTATATTTATTCAAACAATTCTATTCCTATAGTGGAAAAAGTAATATATTGCATTAGCTCTAATACCTTAAAGGGGACTTTTTTCCCTTTTCAGGTCTTATTTTTAATGTTTCAAGAGCATATTACAGTTATATTCACCAGACAGATATAATGCATTAAAATATATTGGAACAGAATTTGTTAACTTAAGATCATCAAGCATATTTATACTCTGGGAGGCCATGCTACAGCATTGAAGAAGACTGCATTCATTGTAGCTGTCTATTATTAAAGTCCTAATATGCACAAGGGACAAATGGTCATCAAAGCACAACTACTACACTTCTACAATATGACTATAACAACTATGAATAGAGTGATGTTGAATCATTAAACATAAATTAGTGAAAGCAAAGCTGGACAGTGTTTTCCCTCTAAAAAAAGAAGAGTGGCCTTTGCTTTTTATAATTACTAAAATATAGGCATTCTGTTTACCAAAATAATAAGAGTATAAATTTTTTTAAAAAAGAAAAGTAAATAAAACTAGTGACCTCTATTTACAAAGAAAGGTGATGAATTTTATAATCTTTAATGAAATATTTTTCTGATATATCTCCTTGGGCAAAGGAAAATTTAAAAAAATACGCAAATGGGACTGTATCAAACTAAAAAGGTTTTACACAACAAAGAAATTCATCAACAAAGCAAAAAACTTACTGAATGGAAGAACATGTTTGCAGATGATACCTCCAATAAGGGGTTAATACCTCAAATTTATAAAGAATACATAATTCAACACACACACAAATTCAATTAAAAAAATGAGCAGGGGACTTGAACAGACAGTTCTCCAAAGAAGACATACAAATGGCCAACAGACATATGAAAAGATGCTCAACATAACATTGTCAGATAAACACAAATTAAAATCACAATATAAATGTTATCTCTTAACTGTCAGAATGTACATCATCAGAGACTACCAGTCAAGTTGGAAGCATAGGTAAACATGCCTTACCTCTGTGCACAATTACAGCAAAAATTACAACTAGACTATAACACAAATATCACCCAGATTTGTCAGAAAACTGAGCTGTAGAGACATCTGAAAACCAAGAATTTAAAGCAGGGGTGTCAAACTCATTCTCACCAGAGGCCACATCAGCCTCATGGTTGGCTTCAAAGGGCCGAATGTAATTTCAGCTCCTTAACAGTTAAGGAGTAGTTACATTTATAGGGTCCTAAAATTATTTTGGCCCTTTGAAGGCAACCAAGAGGCTGACATGGCCCCCAGTAAAAATGAGTTTGACACCCGTGATTTAAAGAATCACATTCATCCAGATGGGTAGGAGGGTTGGAGACTCGGAATGGCATCAGAAGGCTGTGGAATGGGTGCTCCTACATGCACATGTGGTAGATAAAAATTGGGAGGGATACTGTGGGAGTAAGTGAGCCCATCCCCAGACCGGACAACCCAGCCCAGGGTTCCAAGGCCAGGAAGGTAACTTCCCATAACTTCTGGCTATAAAAATCAGTGGTGGTTAGAGAAGTGGAAGTAACTGTGTGATTCTCAAAAGACTCCTGTTAAAGTGGACACAACAGACTTAGGTCTCATGTAGACACATGCCCTCTGAGACTCAGCACCAGGGCAACCGCCGGAAAGGCACAAGTGGCATAGAGGAAGACAGTGAAGTGACTGGAAACAGGGAGAGTGCCAGGAGACAGCTTCCTCCCAGGAAATCTCCAGAGGCCAGGCAGCATTGTCTCCTCTCTGAGCCCTCCCCTGCCCCACAGAGCCATAAAGCAAAGAAAAGGGTTACCCCACCCTGGTGATTAGCTAAGGCTCCACCCCTCACGATTTGCAAGTACTTTTTCTACAATAGTCCACACCACTAAGACAGGGAGTCACAGCAACTCAACATAACACAGAAACAAACACAGGGAGGCTGCCAAATTGAGAAGACAAAGAAATACGGCCCAAATCAAAGAACAGAACAAAACTCCAGGAAAAAAGAACTAAATGAAAGGGAGGTAAGTAATCTATCAGATGCAGAGTTCAAAACACTGGTTATAAGGCTATTTAAAGAAATCAGTGGATACTGCAACAGCATAAAAAAAGACCTAGACTGAAATCAAGTTTGCATTAAGTGAAATAAAGAAAAATCTACAGGGGACCAGCAGTGGAGGGGATGAAGCCAAGAATCAAATCAACAATTTGGAACATAAGGCAGAAAAAAGCATTCAATCAGAACAGCAAGGAAAAGAGAAGAATTCAAAAAAAAATGAGGATAGAATAAGGAGCCTCTGGGACATCTCCAAATCTACTAATATCCCAATCATAGGGGTGCCAGAAGGAGAAAAGGAAGAGCAAGAAACTGAAAACTTATTTGAACAAATAATTAAAGAAAATTTCCCTAATTGGTTAAGGAAATAGACATACAAGTCCAAGAAGCATAGAGAGTCTCAAACAAGTTGAACCCAAAGGGGAACATACCAAGACATCATAATTAAAATGCCAAAGGTCAAAGATAAAGAGAAAAGCTTAAAAGCAGTAAGAGAAAAGTGGAGAGTTGCTGACAAAGGAGATCCCATTAGACTATCAGCTGATTTCTAAAACAAACAAACAAACAAACAAACAAAACCTTGCAGTGAGAAGGGGCTGAAAGAAGTATTCAAAGGATGAAAAGCAAGGACTTACAACCTAGATTACTGTAGCCAGCAAAGCTATCTTTCAGAATTGAAGGGCAGATAAAGTGCTTCCCAGACAAAGTAAAGCTAAAGGAGTTCATCATCACCAAGCCATTATTATATGAAATGTTAAAGCAAACTATGTAAGAAAAAGAAGATCAAAACTATGAACATAAGAAGGGAACAAATTCACAACTATCAACAACTAAATATAAAAAATAAACAAAATGAACAAGCAGAGCAGAAACACAATGATAGCTATGGAGATCATTTGGAGGACTAGCAGCTAGGCGGGGGGAAGGGGAGAAGGAGGGAAATGGTGCAGGGATTAAGAAGTACAAATGGGTAGGTACAAAATAGACAGGGGGATGATAAGAATAGTATAGGGAATGGAGAAGCCAAAGAACTTATATGCACGACCCACGGATATGAATTAAGAGAGGGTGTAACTAGAAGGAATGGGGGTACCAGGCAGAGGTGGGCAAAGGGGGAAAAACTGGGACAACTGTAATGGCATACTCAATAAAATATATTTAAAAGAAAAAGAATGGCTATCATAATAAGACCACAAATGACAAGTGTTAGTGAGAATGGGGAAAAAAGGGAACCCCTCCGCACTGTTGGTGCGACTACAGATCGGTGCAGCCATTATGGAAAACACAATAGAGGGTCCTCAAAAAATTAAAACTAGAAATACCTTATAACCCAGCAACTCCACTTCCGGGTATACATCCAAAGAAACCTAAAACACTAATTTGAAAGAATATATGTACCCCTATGTTCATTGCAGCATTAATTGCAATAGCCAAGCTATTAAGGCAACCCAAGTGCCCATCAATAGTCAAGTGGAGAAAAAAGTGGTGGTTGCCTTGACTGGTATGGCTCACTACGTTGGGCATTGGCCTGCAAAGCAAAAGGTCCCTGTTTCAATTCCCAGTCAGGGCACATGCCCGGGTTGTGACTTCCCTCCAGGCCAGGACATGTATTAGAGGCAACCAATCAACTTTTCTCTCTCATATCAATGTTTTCCACCCTTTCTTTCTCCCTCCTTTCCCTTCTTTAAAAAAAAAAAAAGTCTTTAAGAATAAAAAAATTAAACAATAAGTAAATAAGTGGTGGTACAGATACACAATGGAATATTACTAGACCATAATGAAGAATAAAATCTTACCATTTGCAACAGCATGGATGGACTTACAGGGTATAATGCTAAGAGAAAATTTTGTCAGAGGAAGACAAATGCCATATGATTTCCACTTGGAAATCATATATGTGGAATATAAGTGGAATCTGAATAAGAGAATAAATGAACAACCAAAATTGAAACAGATTCATAGATACAGAGAGAAAAACTGTTGGTAGCCAGAGGGGAAGGGAGTTTAGGGACTACATGGAAGAGGTGAAGGAGTAAAAGGATTAAGAAATAAAAATTGGTAGTTACAAAATAGTCACAGAGATATAAAGTACAGCATAGGGAACATAGTAATATAGAATAACTATGTACGGTGCAGGTGGGTACTGGAAATGTTAGGGGGAACACTTTGTAAAGTACATGATTATCTAACCACTATGCTATATACATGAAACTAATATAAGATAATATTGAATGTATACTGTAATTGAAAATAAAATTTTTAAGAAGTGTGTGTGTATGTATAACTTAGGATCCCTCCTTTTTCTTAGTTTATGCAAATTAGGACATCTAGAAAAAGTATATTCACTTTTTAAAATTCAGGAAATCTAGTGAATTTAAGTAAGAATTTACAATCATCCAATCATCCACAAGATTTTGTGTCCCTCTACATATACAAAAGAGGGGGGAAATTCATGTCAGACTGAATAATTATATTTAACTACTTTCATAGTTTCCCAATTCACTGGGTAATTATATATAATTCACCAATATGCTTTAGTACATAAATACTGTGCCATCTTAAACTGTCAGACTGAATTTATCTTCTCTTATTTAATGACTTCAGTCACCAATCTCAAATGCTCTAAAATTCTCTAGAAAAAAATTAAATTTTACTTCAAAAAATAAATGACTGTCAAAAAATCAAGCTTTCTTTTAAAATTTCAAGGTTGATGCCAGCTAGCTTTCATGACTAGGTGAAAATCTTAATTGTTGAAAAAAATACTAAACAAGTGACTCCAATATTCTAATCCAAAAATGAACATCATTGTTTACTGAGGATGACATGAATTTGGCACTGGAACCCATGTGAGATATTCTATGGGCTCAAATATTTCAGCCAAAAAATAAATCAAGTTCCAAATAAGTATATTTAAAAAATACATTATATTTCCCCATGCCAAGGTACTGTAAAATAGCTGACCACAAAGAGAATTAATTTTACAGCAAAATAAATCAAAGTATTTTAATATATTTAAGATCTAGTTTCATTCTTTTAAAGGATTCTGAGGGAACTAAACAGTCTTCTGCAGATCTTCTATAAATGAGTTGGAGGAAAAAGGAAAAAGAAAAGGTGAAGTAGAAGCCTAAGTCAAAGCTGTCAAGTAAAAGCAAATGATTTTTTTTTTAATTTCCTAATAGGGACTAGTCTCCTCTCTATGCTTATTTGGTACCACATTATGAATTTGAGTTCACTGGAATGTACGGAGAATGTCAAAAGGACTAAGCATTTCACAAAATCTGGAACAGTTTCCAGCAGAATGTCTCACTCAAAATTGGGTACTTTTAAATCCCTAAGTAAAGTAAGAATAGGTTAAAAATGGGATTAGAAATCACACAGTTTTCCTTTGTTTACAACAGTGAATGACTGTCCTGTTTTACCACCCTGGAACACAACTTACCATGTGGCACAGAATGGTGCTGAGATTTGGGATTTGCAAAATGTGACTGTGGGACAACGTTGCTCAATGAAAACTTTAATACATTAACGACCAAACAAATGGGCTTGTCAGCAACCTAGGTGCATGCATAGTCAAGGACAGTGAAAAAAAAAAAAAACACTGATAAACATTGAATACTTTAGAAAATATCTTAAGTTTAAGATCAATAAAATTATTAAACTACTTCTAGCCACCATCAGAAAACGTATAATAAATATATACATCTACCCCTCACTCTGTCTCTTTCTTATATACAAATGACTTGAAACTCAGCAGTATCATAGAGAGGACAAATAAAACCATATATGTCTGCTCTCCCATTTCTTGACAAACATTCTATATTTTTACCTAATAAGATAAATTTATAATTTATTTTCAAAGGTCAGTTTAAGTGGCACAGGAGGTAAACCTTTTGTTGTAACTAACAGGAGACATGGTCTTTTTCAGTGCAGTTGCAGTATTAGCCTACATAAAGCCAGAGTCGTATTTCTTTCTTTCTCTAGTTCTTTCATCGCTAGAAACCATGCATTACCTATGGCCAACCATCTCACAAATACATATTCTTGGACATGAAGGTCATCAAGTTATTATAGGAAGATTAAAGAAAGCCCTTGCCACAATACACCAAAAAACAGAGAGAACTAAGGTTTGGGGTTGGGGTTAATTTGCATGAGATGAAGAAAAGAGTAAGAAAAGAAGAAAAGGAAGGAAAGGAAGCATAAACAATATCTGTTGATTCACACATACTGATATTTTTCTACTTTGATTTCCCATTTCCCCCCAATATGATGCAATTTCACCATTTGTTTGGTGTTTTAAAGAAAGGATATATTTTTCAAAAGAGTCTTTTATTACACAATATAATAAATGAACCAATGCTAAAAATTCTCGATGCCATTCTGATTACTTTGACAGCCAGCCAAAATTCAGTTAAGAGCATTTACGCTGAATTTTGAAAATTTCCATATTAAATAAACCATTTAAAAATACATAACTCCCACTTCTTTAGTAGACAAAAAGTTGCATAAGCTTTAAAACTCTGCATACTTTTAGACATAGGTAGGTCCATCATATGTAGCTCATAAATGATACTTGGTAGATGCCTTGAGTAGGTGGCTAAGCTTTTATTTAAATTTGCATTACAATTTTCTGTACCAATGGGTGAAGATGTTGGCCCTATTAGTTATGTTAGATTAATAGTAGGCAAACAACTGCCCATTCTTTAAGGCCTAAAAGCAGTAGAACAACCTAACGCAGATAGTTCAGAAGGGGTGTGAGTAATCTCAGTGGTTAAAGAAGTTGGCTGTTCCTCTTCAATGAGTGAATACTCTATAAAATGTGTTAAAATGTTATGGCGAGCTATTACTTCCAGAGAATGTTCTATGACTGAAAATCATTGCTTCATTGACCAGCTGTTTGCAGGAAATCTGGAAATAAAAGCATAAAAATCACTTTACATCAATAAAAAGGGAACTGAAACACATTGAAACAGGCAGGTGACTGTATCCAGGATAGACAATCTAGATTGCACTGGGCTCAGTTATGTACTTGGGACAGGACCCCAACCTTGTGGTTGTGGATACAAGCAGGTATGATTATATAGTTGTGAGATTACAAGGAAGGGGATGCTCTGGAGTATGGAAACTTACAGTACAAATCATGTCAACATAAGGAGAGATTAAGGTCTCTGAGCAGGGCCCTCTGAAATGTGTGCCATAACACAGAGGAAACGAGATGCTGGAACCACTCCACTTGGTAGAGAGTAAGCTGTCCCCAGCATTTTAAAACAACTAAGAACTAGAAGACCCTGTGAATACACTTAAGCCATTTCCTTAACAACATTTCTAAATTATCATGTTATTTGTTTCCTTTGTTACCCTTGAACTTCAGCAGTGAAGTCTGAACCATTTTTCTGATCTCTACTGTATTTGAAGAATTAAAGAATCTGTACCATTTCTAAAAGTAATCTGCAAACAGGGAGAACAAGGTCTTCCATTTCTATACTACGGAGCTGACACTACGGGTGAGCAGCAGAGCTGAGGGAATGGGCATAGACATCAGCCCCTTGGCCACCAGCCCTGGAGATAGCTGCCATAGAGATAGGGAGGAGAGGATGAGAATGAGGATGAAGGGGAGTTGGGGAGGGGACAGGGAAAAAAAGAAAAAACTGGGGTTAAGAAACATGAGCACGGTGGAAGACAGTTCCCCTGAATAATGCTCAGTCTTAAGAGGCAATTTCTGTGCAAGTTAAGATTTTGCCATCAAGCCAGTAGTAGCTTTGGTACTCATAAGTAGAAAGACTAATCAATACATTTGTTGCTTAACTTGCAAAGAAAACATGAACATAAAGTAAAAAGAGAGGAATACTTTTCTTTGTCCAAATCTTTTTGGTCAGTGTGTGGTACAATTATTGGTAAACTTATTGAAGACAAAGTGTGATTGGTTATTTAGCTAACCATAACCTTCTATTATGACTTCTTAATGCTCCCTTTGGCTTAAGAACATACAAAGGAAGAACTGTGTAAATTTTTTTTAAACCAGGTGAGCCATGATTAAACAAGAGGGTTGATCTGTCTTATGAAAATTTATGTTTCGTAATAAGAGGAAGTTCTTCAAATCTGTGTATTTGAATGGATAACAAAATTCTGGGTCTGCCACAAAAGAGCAAATAAACAAAATAACTGCTGGTCCAGGCAAGGAGTGTCAACTGTTGATTAAATTCCTAGTCTAAAGGCAATATCAAATCCCAATTACTGTGGAATTTCAGATTTGTATTTGTATCAATGCTACTTATTTTAAATCTATGACCAATATTAACTCTCAATAAACAGTTCTATACAGTATGAGATAAGATTAGAAGGTAGAAATTTAAAAAAATAATTTACTATAGAATTAAAAAATAATTCACTTTGTTAAATAAAAAAGTATTGGGGTCTCCTTAATGAAGCCACCACTCCTCCAAAGAATTATTCAAAAAACTAACAAAATGTTTAAGTTGTGAAGGACCTTCCACTAGGCATACTACCACATGTTCAAAAACACCCTTACAAAATGATCTTATATGAATGTTAAAATGATTACTAATCAATTTAATAACAAAATGTGGACTTTAATGTGATGTACAACCTCATTATAGAGTCCTAAACTTGATCTTGTGAAAGCAGTCATTAAAAACAATCACAATTAAAATTATGGGACTCACACTTTTTAATCCTCTTTAAGTAAATATTCTATTATCAGCTGTCAGTATTTCAGAAAAAGAATGGAGGCATATTAAATGGCATTCTTTACAGACTATTTATGAAGCCTTCTACTTTGAACTTCAAGACAGGTATATTCCCAAACTTCATCTTAATGAATAATTACAGGAAACTGAAATTACAACTTTTTATTTTATTGTAATGTTCCATTTTAGGGAGGTACACAAAAACAGCAGTCAACCACCCTATTAAGAGTCTAGATAGAAAAATGAAAGGTAGACCGAATGTAGTTCCCCAAGTTAGAAGACCTGCAGACTAAGGGCCAAGCACAGAGAAACCAAATGTGTAGTTTCAACAATTTAATAATCACTTTGGTGACTCTAGAATGATGATATTGACAATAATAAACTGAGAAGATTTTCTAACCTTGGAACACACCCACTTTTTAAATCTAATATTCCCTATTAAAAACTTGTTTTCACAAATCAATATAAGAAATGGAATTCTGTATAAGATGGAACCAGATAAACAACCAATGCTCAGTCAAGGTCAGCCAACATATCCAGATCTGAAAGTAAAATTCTACACAATTACTTTGCCCTGTTCTCTCCTGCCCTTGCTTTATTGGCATTAAGGCATTTAGATAAGTAATCAAAATGACGGAGTACTTCAGTCTGAAGTTTCTGAAGTCTCAATCCTGCATTCTTTTCCACACCTGTTCATAACTTAATGCTTCTTCCAAAAATCAAGTCCCCATTGCTCTTGGTAATGATTAACAATTACTACTATATAAAGTATAGCAACCTGTGAGTATATGTTTCCTCTTAAAACATTTGCTTCCTTATTAGAATACCAGCTGATGTGCAAGAGATTTTACTCTTGAGGTGCCAAAAAGTTAGGTCAGAAAAATATCGCCAGATTCATAACAAACAGAAGCTTACATGTGAAACACTTAAAAATAATAGCAAAAATGAAAATAAGTCAAATCTGGTTTTTGATATCAGAATCTTACTGGTCTTTGGAATAGCACCTCATTGAGACAATGTAGTTCACACAATCCAATCTTGTAAAAAATTGAGAAGAGCTTTATTGCTTTGTCTGACAATAAAGTAGAATTTTCTAACATTCTAAAGTCTAGACATATCTAAAGGTATATATAAAAATAAAAAATATCAGAAATTACTAGAAGTCTTAACTAAAAATAACATTTTGATGTACTGTGTTCCAGAACTTTGTATATGATCGTATCTATCAATGTGTTTTATTAAAAAGTAGGTCATTTTAGGTGGCCCAACATTCTTATTCTGCAAAACATTTCAGGTATTTTCTGGGTCAATAAATGTCAATTTTGCAACAACACTCTCAATTGTTACATAGCATTCCACTAAGTGGAACTATCATAATACATTTAATTAATCTCTTTTTACTAAGTATATAATTCTTGCTAATTCTATAATTTTTGCTAATTCTGATACCTTGCTATTAAACTATACATGGACTTATAGGATTACTTGCCTATTTCCATTTTTAAAGGTATAGGATACCTTTTTAGTCACTAGACAATAAAAATCTCTTTGTAATTTAGAAAGCCAATCTACTCTGAAATAATTTTCTCAGAAAAAATAATCTCAGATAATAAAAAGCTGTAAATTGGAGGGGAACTTTATTTTCCAATATTTAACCCCTATTAATATCTCCCAAAGTGACACAATGTATTTAAGAGCAACATAATGGGGGTATCATGGATGGAACACAGCACCTATATAGGATAGGATCTTTTACTTCCATTAGATTATCATTTTTCTTAAAAAACAACTTGAAGGTGATTTTAAACAGCAATAAATTGATTGGGCTTTATATCACTTGTGAGAGTGTCAGCCTCTTCTGGGGTAAAGGTTTCCCAACATATCATATTTTCAGCCTATTTTCTACTTCTGAGAGTTCTTTCACATGTATTATTACATTTAAAACTGAAATATTACTAGTTTTGTAGTACTCATGAAATAGTTACAACACGTAATTATCCTTATTTTACAGATGAGGCAACTTTGGCCCAAAGAGCTTAAGTGACTTGGCCATAATCACACATTTATTAACAGAACCAATATAAGAACAACACCCTGATCTCCTAAATCCAAATGCTTTTGTCATGAGACAAGAGGTGTTCGGGAAAGAAAATGAAATAATAAATAATAGATGAAAGAGGGAGGGATAAAAACGGCAGCAGAAACCTGAGAAGTCCTCAAACTAGAAGAGGCATGACCACAGCTTTACCATGTTTGTTCACACCTTTGATGAGTATTATAGGAGAGTATTAATTAGTATTATATTAGTATAGGAGAGTATTATATAAGAAGAGCATTATATTAGTCATGCGCACATGGAATTACATATGTGACCTCAGATATCATAAAGTCCAGCCATACACAGGGTAAGTCTAGCTTCGATGTTTTAGGTCTGAGCTTAAATATTATGTATTTAAAGACGCTTTCCTCCTCCATACTCCTGACAGTCTCCTGTTGTATCACTGTTATAAAAGGTGCACAGTAAATGTATTCAGAATGCACGAATGGGAAAACAGTCACCCAACTGACAGGAGAAAGTGAAATTTGTTTGGGGAAACAGACATTTTTATCTAATAATCACAAAACAAAACACCACTCAGAAATCTTAATGAATACCTAGCTTTTGATATAGCAGTTTCATTACACACAAGTAAACTACGTTTCAGAAATGATACCTTTTTGGCTTCAAGACCCAGCGCAAATAGATCTCTATACTTCAAAAGGAGCTGCCTCTAAGCTGAAATATTACAACTTCCATTATCAAATAATGCAGTATCCTTTTTTGAGACCAGTCTAGACAGACGGGATCTCCTGGAGTCTGAAATATTTTTCTTTTATGATCATGAACAGACATGGAGCAGCAATGTTTAAGGCACTAAATTGTAGCCACATAAGGACTTTATTATTAAAGGAGTTTTGTTCAATGTGAACTACAGTATGCTTGTCTGCATGCAAAACATACAAAACCTGTGGCATAAACTGGGTTTCGATACAGCGCTGTGCTTGTATGTGCTCCTTCCCATATGGGCTCAAAACCATCTCTGCAGTTTCTTTTCCCTTTGAAATATCACTGCAATGTTTCATAAAATATGTTACAATTTGGTGTCATGATTCTGATTTTCCACCCAAATTCTAGCAGAAATAAGAAATATTTAATAGTCTCAGAAAAGCTGAAATTAAACTTGTTACTGGCTCATTAATATGTTTGCTCAGAACTCCAGAGTTCCGATCTAAGGAGAATATACCTTTGAGTAGAAAAAAAAAATAATAATACTTTCAGACCTTAGCTGCCTATTGGAGGGCAAGAGAAAGGGCAGATGAAAGAGACCATCTTTTCAGAACATAAACATGATTCATGCCATGACTACAGGCAGCCAAACTCAGCTACAATAGTTTTTTAAAAATGAAAAGATCAGCTGTGTCTCAGTGGAAAACTTTCAAGTATAAAGATCCAGGGGAAACATTACCCAATTTTACTTTAATCTGTTCTCTTAATTTCCTGACCAGCCCTTTGGAAATTGTTGACTGCTCACAGTCACAAAGCCTCACAAGTGAGAATTTACCCAGAGGTATAAATTCTTGGCTGTCTTCCCTCAGGGGATTAGGCCACCACTGCTTCTTCTACAGATCTGAAGGTCTATCTTCTCCTGAAGGGTTCTCCTTCCAAGTATTTACATTGCTTGGCATAATACGAAGAATGGCAACAGAGCTTATAATGTATTAATTTACTTGACCCTTACGACAGTCTTCCCAGGTACACAAAATAGATATTATTATCCCATTTTTATAAATGAGAGAGGCAGATTTTAGGAAGGGTAAATAAATTTTTCTGAACAACACAGCTGGCAAGGTGTGGTTCTGGGACTGGAATTAAAATTTTTGAGACTCCTTTTCAAACATTCTTTCCACTAAATTCTTGTGACTTTAGATTCAGGCTTCTAGTCAGTTCTATGCAAGATGCTGACTATACCAGAGCAACTGAAACTCTGACAAAAAACACAGTATGTAAAGTAAATACATATACTGTAACTTCATGAGAAGGGGTAAGGGAACAACATGGGTGTGTATCTACATAGATCATGCCCTATGCTGGGTACTTCACATGTTATCTGCATTCATCACAGTAAGGAACAGCAACCATTTACTGCAAACATACATATACGAACCCAAGAAGTTTTAAATCTCTAAAATATAAATGGTTTAAAAATGTCTATACATACCCTGGCTGGATAGCTCACTTGTTTAGAGCATTGTCCAGATACGAGAAGGTTACCAGTTTGATTGCCAGTCAGAACACATATGAGAATTAACCAACAAATGCACAGATAACTATCACAACAAATCGATGTCTGTCTGTCTCTCAACCTCTGTCCCTCTCTCTACCTTCCTCCCTCCCTCCTTCTGTCTCTCTCTCTCCCCCTTCCTTTATCTCTCCAAAGTCAATTTAAAATGTTTCAAAACATCCATACATATGGATGACATGGGTCTAATGGGGTTGGGGAAGCTCCGGAGTTACGATGAGGAAAGAGCCCTCTTTGTTTTAGAAAGCATCATTTTGAAGATGCTGAGAAAAATGTATTATTTTCTGTCCAGCAGCATGACCTTTATTTAAATGCACTGGTTGATGAATAGGAAAATCAACTTCTTTTGTCTAACAGTCTTTGCACTCAGGTACCTACTCCTCCTTCTGCCAGAATAAATTGCCCATTTTTCTGCTTTTGGCCCGCACTCTTATATAATGAACTGTGATGCCAGTTTATTGTCTTTCCCTAACACCTGTCTTTGACCTGTGTTATAGTCTCAGACCTAATGCTTTAAAAAAAAAAAAAAATGTAGGGTCACAGATGTCTACTTCTTTAATCTTTATGTAGTTTTCTACTTCTATTTTTAAGAGAATAAATAGATTCAACAGGGTCTCCCCTGAGGCCAACCGGCATCACTTTGATTTTAGATACGTAAGTCACCAAATGCCCAGTCTGATCTGTCTGCACAGGGTTCACACTCAAGGGCCTGCAGGAATAAGGCAGGTTATGGAAATGAGCCACGCAGCTGGGTGAAGCAACGGTGAGGGCTATGGTATGCTACAGCATGCATGCTCCTTCAAAGTGAGCTAATTTAAATTTGCAAAGTACTCTGAGAGATAACTTTGCAGACCAGATAAATCCTACAGGATATTCTGAGATGCCTAAAGAAAACAGAAGAACCAGAGGCCCAGGGCTTCTTCCTTTGAGATTGCACAGTGTCAGGACAGTAAACTCCTTATTAACAAACATGAACTCGCCTATGCATGTCCTATCAGAACAGGAGCAAATACCCTTCAGCTACAGTAATCAGGTGCCCTTAGAAATGTAGTTATTAATAAAAGGTACTTTTTTGTTGTTACTGAAGAAATTACTTCATGGAGTATAAAAAAGCACTAAGACAGACACTGTTAAAGCTGATAAAGACAAGATCTTACCCTTAGATAAACTTACAGTGTAACTGAGGAGACAGTTATCTGATAATAGAAGGAAGTGAAGTGTAAGTCTAAATAGTACAGCAGGCTATACTGATAACAGAGAACAGTTACTTTGCCCCACCTCTATGGACAATACGTAAGGTCTAGGAATAGTATAGCAGGTTGATTGTATTCCCTTTATAAAGTTCAAGCTAAAAATGTCCTGAGTCACAAACTAGTCATTGGCAAAGCAGGAGCAGGTTTCTCCATGTCCCGTCCATGTTCTTAACTGACTCGAACTCTACCTTTGATAGCCAAGGAAATCTACAGAGAAAATATATTGTAAACCCTAAACAGGTTATTTTGAAATCTATCATTCTGATAAATATAATCTTCATTCAAGACATTACAGAGGAGTTCTAGGCTTGATATAAGGGTATAAGCTGCTAAATAAAAGCATAAACAGGTCCACCCTGCTGGAAATACAGTGTCATAGGGAATTAGATGTTTGCAATTTGGGGCCAACATAGTTTAAAGCTCGTAACCCGTTCTTCTCTTCTTGTCTTCCACTAATGGGATACAATTTGGAAATCATCAGTCTCATGCTGGAGAGGGCAGTCACTCCTGTGGTTGATATAATAACGTTAGCATTCATCATTTTTATATTTGCTCATTAAACTCTTGGGGATTCTTTAAGTTGAAAGATAGGGCAAAACTACTTATGCCAGGACTCTGTCATCAAATATTTCCCTTTCACACTTCAGCCGATTTTTTCTTGAATTGCCAAAGCAATTCAAATTGCAGAAGCTTCTTCCTCTAGCACTGCTCCATCTGCACTTCAGGGTTTCTCAATTCTGTGCTCATTGATTATGGCGCATTTAGATTCTCCTTTTAATGAAAAGCCGAAGGTCATTTTAGCATCCTTTATGACAACTAAGACTACTGAAAACAGATTATGTATTGAAGTCAGAATTTTCACAATTTTTAAAGTCATTAATATTTATTATGTGAATTTCTCTTAAAACAGCATTTTTAGGCCTAAGAACAGATATAGTTGTGAGAAAAATAGTTTTAAAATACTTACTAAAATATATATTAGGTAAATATCAAAGTGCCATTAAGACTTCTACCACAAATTGCATCTGAGGGACAGACATTTGTGAACATAGAAAGTATTCATTAAAACCTCTGTTTGGCCCTGACTGGTGTAGCTCAGTGGATTGAGCGCAGGCCTGTGAACCAAAGGATCACAGTTCGATTCCCACTCAGGGTACATGCCTGGGTTGCAGGCCAGTTCCCAGCAAGGGACGCATGAGAGGCAACCATACATTGATGTTTCTCTCTCTCTCTCTCTCTCTCTCTCTCTCTCTCTCCTTCCCTTCCCCTGTAAAGATAAATAAATAAATAAATAAATAAATAAATAAATAAATAAAACTTCTGTTTGTATATCATGCATCTGTGAGTCTGTGAATTTGAAATGGTGAGTGTGGAAGCCCTGCTCCTCTCACACAGCACGTGTTGGAGGGTGAGGGTGGGAGGTTATAAACAACACTTTTACCACAGCTTTTATGAAATGATGTTTTCATTTTCTAATGCCACTTCTCTTTTTTTATTCTTTGTCTTTTAACATTGGCTAAGAAACAGATGGTAGCAATTCAATGCACTAACTATGCCACAAGGCCTTTCCATACAAGCCCTGTTTTCACCAGGCACAAGATACCTCTGTACAACCCTGCAGCAATGGCTGGGCAGATGGGCCCTGGTGGGAAAAGAGTGGGAGTGGAAGACATGAGGCTAGCGTTCTCCATATTCAGGACACAGCAGTGGCTTGCTTCTGCCAACGGCAGAAGGCATACATTGCGCAATTTCCTCCAAATAACAAACTTAGCAAAAGAGAGGTTCAGACCGGTAACAGTGGTCCTATTTAAATATTTTCCCCTCCAAATCCAATGAACTCAACACAGTAAACAAAAATATGGTCCTAAGTGAGTCAATATGTGTCCCTTCTCTCTGTTATAAACAACAGTAACAACAAAAATAAGGTAGCTAACACTCATGCATGAAATTGTATTAAGCGTTCACAGGCACCTTCTTATTCCATATCCAAAACAAACAAAAAAAGGAAAAGTGAACAAAAATAATTAGATTTTGTCATCACCCCTGGTTTACTGATGAGGATGGCGAGACTTAGAGAATGTAACTAATTTACCCTAAGTCATATAGCTAGCAAGTAGAATAGGAGATAAAATCCAGGTTATCCGATATTAGAATCCATTGTACGATATACTACACCACAGCAGAATACCACATCATAATTTAAACCAGAATTTATTTATCTTCAATTGCGATCTATGTAGAATATACTTTACACTGCACTCTGAATCTCTTCAGTGGACATTTGGTCATATATTATCTCCAAAACTTTTACATTAAATGACTTTTCTCACAAACTATCAAAATAAATTAAATATTGTTGACAATTACGGTCATTCAAAACCTGCTTTCCATTCTAAATATTGCATATGTCAATAAAACAGCAGAAATTGGTGCTAGTTTTCAGGAGCACCGCGTCGTGGTGCCCTGCAGAAACCATATCTGGATTCTCATCGGCAGTGTGTCTCAAGCTGTCTGAGGAAGTATTCGAAGAGAGCATTTCCACTAAATGTACATAAAAGTGCTATGCACATATGAAGGTTTATTTTGTAAATTTATCAATTTATTTTAAGATTTGAAATACTAAAAATCTTTAACAATATTCTTATTCTAAGCCACCAAGAGCTCTAGGGTACTTACACAGAGTAGAGAAAAAGTAAGTTTACAGTTGTTCATTGAGAAAACAATGCACTAATTACTAAATAATAGTACAAGAATAAACTCTTTTTTGTGTAATTACAACTGTAAACCTACTTTTGCATATTTGTATATTTCATAATGCTACAGCATAACCTCACGTGAGATATATTTCAAAAGTTGGGTAACATCTGATTCTGTGAAGTCTTTTTATTTTAGATTTTATTTATTTATTTTTAGTGAGGGGAAGGTTGGGAGAGAAACATCAATGTGTGGATGCCTCTCGCACACCCCCTACTTGGGACCTGGCCCACTTCCCAGGCATGTGCCCTGACTGGGAATCGAACTGGCGACCCTTTGTTCTCAGACCCACACTTAATCCACTGAGCTACACCAGCCAGGATTGATTCTGTCAGGTCTGAAGGGCATTGACTTAGACATTCAATGCAATACTATAGTAATGAGCAAACATTCACAATCCATATAAATTTCACAATTTCATTGTACCTTCTTTTCACCTAAAGACATGAGTTCACAGTCCTGACTCGGACTCTGAAGACCTGGATTGAATTCTTGTTCTACTTATCTGTATTCTCTGGGCATTAATCTTACAGAAAAATTACAATGACAGCTATCTTCTGCGTTTTCTTAGAGAAGGTCTCTTATATTCCTCTCATATAAGACGTACTCAATTAAGTGTCATTGCTTTTTTGTTGTTTCTGTTAAACAAAGGTTTTCTCAGTTTATTATGAGGGAGAGTTTCCTAGGAAGAAATATAGCAAAGAAACATTACCATTTCCTATGCGCATGATATAAAAAACATTTAGAAGTCACCAGCATCAGGTGTTCCAAATTAAATCCTGACATAACTGTGGTCAGTGAAGGAATTGTCCAGAAAAGTCATAAAAAACAAAAACAGGTGTTTCTGGCATAGCAAGCACTGGGCTCCACATTGAAGGAAATGCTTCCTTTCTTACCGTGTTTATTAGCTGTTATCAATAGCAGGTGTTTAGGATATTCTGCCTTTCTTGGCCATTTTTATATTTCATCTGCCAATGTAAAGAGATAATAAAAATATGCTTCTGATAGCATTAATTTCCTGACAACCTTCCAATTGCCTTTGCATTTTATTCTTCTTTCCTCTGATACTGTGCTACGTTCGAAGTCTACCCTAGGATAAGTGCCCCTCTCTGGTGATGCTTAGGACCACCATGATTAGACAGATACATGCTTCTAGGAATGTCTGATCTCAGGAAGCAGACTTTTTTTTTCTCATTAACAGTACTAACTGCAAAAATCATACAAACAATGTCATTCCAGTGTGGAAAATATTGGTGCTAGTCACATGTAAAAATTCTCTCAAAGTTCAAACCCCCTCCCCCCATGGTATTTAATGTCATGCAACAACATTCAGTGAGTACTTAAACCTTTAATATTTTCATTTAGAAAACAAAGAGATACAATCAGAATCCATGCAATCAGAAGGCTACAATTTTAAGTGTAGTGTTAGAAGCTATAATATTATTCTTGGGTTCTAACATTTAACCTTTGCATACGAGTATTCTGACCATTAAATGTGATTGTTCTTGCAAGCTCCACAGGTCTAAATTATTTCTACTCTGATAATTCTAAGCAAATTTTGGTCTGAAAACAAATAAGTTTACATAAATTTTAAACAGTTACTATTTCTTATAAACAGTAACAAATCTCTTTGACATGATATTTTGAAAAGAAGTTTAGCTTTTCTGGCAATTTTTTTTTTTATTTTTGTAACCTTGTACTTGCCACTTAACTTCTCTTGGTCTCAGTTTCTCCATCTGTAAAACAAGGAGCAAACCTAAATGATTAGTAAAGGTTCCTGCCAGCTCCCAAATCGATGATCTCACTTGAGTCTTTTACTTAGATGAATTAAATGGTAAGTTAATAAATCATCTATTAGATTAAATGTGATGATCTGCATAAGTTTTTGCTGGGGAATGACAAGGACTTGCATTTTGGGTTAATTTTTAAAATAATAGCTCTCGTCAAATTTAGAGCGAGTCAAATCTGACAGCTTGCTCTGTAAGTGACATTATTACTTGAATACAGCATTAGGCCATATTTGGAAAGTGCTTTAAGTAGCAAAGCAAAATCAAATTTTATTATGGCTGTATTTAATGCCATGCTTCAGAAAAATCACAAATCAGTTTCATTAAATTTAAACACAGATACATCTAAAACTTGGCAAAGATGACTACGACAAAGAAGAAGGATTGTTTCTCTACCTCTCTGTTATAACCAGTCTGTACACTACCACAAAAAGATTTAATCTACTGAAATTTGAAACAAGTGGGATCTGTCCAGAGTTCAAGTGCATGGTAGTTAAATTTCTCAAAATCAGACCCATTGTTCTCAAACTCCCTTTTAGAAATCTCTTCTAATAGGAGCACACGTAAGAGAGAAGGGAGGAGAATGCAAAGTGCACTAACAAAGCATATGTGCTATTAAAAAGGGAGAAAAAGTGTCTAATTAATTATAATGTTATAATTACAATTAGTCATACAGCAGACACTGCACCTGCCAGCCACAAGTTTATAATGAACAGAGAGACTCACTGCAGTCTCTTATCAGTGTAGCTCCCTTGGGGCCAAAAATATTGATCCCTTTCATTGAATAAATACTAAAGTAACAACAAGAATCCATTATGTCTGACCTAACAAGAATTTTTAATTGAACAAGTTCCTCTGAATGCCTGAGAAACAGTGGATATAATATCACTTACCATTGGCTTCTTAAAGTTCTAGGTATGAAGGGCAAATAACAAACAAGTTGACAAAATTACTCATTTTCCTAAGATTGCTCTCCAAATTAATGCCCTTAGTTTCAAAGAATTAAAAGAATTTTGCCATGTGAAAAATTTGATCATATACTTACCATAGTATAGATAGTATCAGTGTTTCTCAAAAAATTATTTTGCCCAATTAATAAATGATATATTACAGGTTTAGCACTCAACTTTATATAATCTCTCTTTCCAAGTTCATCTCATATTTTCATACGTCACATGCAAGTGGAATAAAATGAAAAGGAAGGCCATTTCTTTCTCTTTAAAATAGGTTATTAAGCACTAAAAAGGCCTGCTGGAAACTTGACATTAAATATTTCATTGAGCATTTCCATAGGACATTAAGATACATGAGTATCTTTCTTAAACCATAAAATTTACCTCAAAAAATAAAAGCCAAGACCAATAAAGTCTTATACACTTTATTAGATCCTAGACCAAAACATAACTGATAGTAAGAAGTGGTAGATAATCAGCAGATAAAAGGGATAATTATTCTTGAGATGAAATTATATATTCTTCATCTACATGGAGGGAAAAATGAATTTAGTAGAAAAAATGGCAATTATTTCAAAGTGGAATATTAAGTCTGTGACTTTTACATTAAGAACTTGACTTTGCCCACTCAAAGTACCAATGTCTTTCAAAAGAACTGAAGCAATATTAACTTACTGAGACACAATTATTTTCCCTAAATACATTTTTCATCTTGATTAGTTAGTAAATTGAATTCATAAGCAGAGCAAAACACATTTTATGGACTCTCTCAAAAGTGAATCCATATGTTTTAGAAAATCAATCATACATTTACATGAGATCATAAAAATGGCATGTTGGCCAATCTAATAATTACACATACTCATAAGTTTTAAAGTCAGTCATCAATTTTTCCTTACTAAGATTTTGGACTAAGAGCCTGTTCACATACTTCTGCAAGATTTACTATATTAGGACTTTGTGTTTTTACAAGCATTTCAATACCTCCTTGTAGATACATTTGCACTACTTACTGTATAATTACAATAGTTTAATCAAAATACTGATATAAAAAACTGAACATAACTAAAATAGTCCATACCTTAGTCCAATGTGAGATAGATGTCGCCTTCTCTGAAACAGAGATTCAGTCAACAGAAAGCCTGCCTTTTAATTGAGTAGCATAGAAGTTTTATGGGTTTTCAGTGCATGAAAGAGAGGGAATAAAAAAAGCCACCTTTTTAAAATTCTTATCGAATCATATGAGAAGATAAAGAGCATCTTGATTTACCAGAAATTACAACATCAACTCATGTTTTCCAGTCTGTGCTAGAACACAGAGAGATCTTTGCAAGTAAGCTGAACCCAAAACAAGGATTAGAAAACTGACACCAGCTGCAAATGAATCAAGTCTGGGCCTTTGCACACTCTAGAGCTCATGTAGCCCTGGAAAATGGGAAGGTGCCCGCAGGTTGGCCAGTCTCTGAGGTCAATGACTGCACACGGGTGTTGTAAGTGCTGTCTCTGTAAATCTCACTTAAAACATGTATGATTAATCTTGGGGCGCAGGGGACAGACCTTTCTTCATGCTAAATTGAAGCTGTGACCCTAATTGCAAATAAAAAAATTGCTGATTGATGCCTCTCAAACATCACATGCCAGTAATTTATTAGATAAGACATCTGTTTTGTTTTTAGAAAAAAATTCTTATAAATATATTCCAACAGTTAAAGGCATCATTTTCCAACTAGAACTGTAACTGCTGAGCTACAACTAGCACTGTAATTCACTTATGCAATTTGTTGGACTCTGCTTATATCTCAAATATATGTTAAAATATGGTATTCAATACATCAAAAGTATTATTCAGCTCAGTATTATAATACTTACAAAGCATAATACACCAAAATTAAAAATATTTACAAAAATGCTACTCAAAACAATTAAAATTCATTAGCAGTAGTCCAGCACATTTTCCTTACTGAAAATACACATCTGCAAACTAACTCAACACTGTCTAACTTCAGTAACGTTCTTGTGAATTTATTTTAAAGAATAAAGGCGCTGACATTAGTCAACATGGGAGACACTACAGAAAATTCCGTCTACAAATTGTCTAAAATATCCAATAACAATTTAGAGAATCAAAACAATGTTTGGCAAATGTCTTTTTCTATCAGAAATAATTTTAAAATTCAATGGCATGCTCTCAAGAGCCTAGAATCCTTACTCTATAAAAATGTATCCTCCCAATAAAGAAAAATTAGCACTATACTCTGCCTTATGAAAGGCATGGGCACAATTTCATATTTTTAAAGTATCTCTAAATTCTTCCAAAGGCAATATAGTAGTGAAATACAGAAAAAGCCTAGAAAATGAAGCGCTGTCTATTGTAGTCTCAAGCAAGAAAGACCACAAAATGAAGAACCAAGTTCAAGGTCAGAAAGACCCTTAGGATATAGTTGTGGAAGGTCAACAAAAGGAGGCAGCCCTGAGAACTGTTCTGAAAGTGGAATCACTTTAGACTCACCATAAAAATAGAAATCTAACCTGAATTGGTACATATTACTATTGAGTTTGTTATACAGTTCTATGTGCTTTAATGAAAGTTCTGGAAACATAGCAAGACTAAAAAATGTAAATTTCAAAAGTTAATAGGGAAGAATTCCTTATTAAATTGACACCCCTGTGAGTAACTTTCCCAAAATATCTGTGTCCATCAATCTGTTTTTGCAAGGACTCAGGAAAAGAAAAATTCCAAAATGCAAATGTTGAAGATCTTTTTTTTTTTTTTTTTCAGTTTATCTCTCTTAAACTTAAAATTGAGTGAAATTGCATTGAAGGTCAAAAATCTGAGATTGAAACTAATTTTTCCTATTATTTTACTGTGTGTGCCAGGACCTTCTACTTACTGGAGCTGACCTCCACGGTATGTTATATTGCTTTGATTCAAAAGCCAGTTAGATTCAGCACTTTTCATCATTGTTCAAGGCTAGTAAATTTCAAAACTTTCCCATTTTAGACAATTATCTCGATTTTTCCTCCCTAACAAAACCCTGATGCTATACTTTTTCATCTTGTATGAGTAAGAGCTTTTGCCCACAGAGATAAGAGGATACTGACAACACGAAGTATAACCGCTACCTTCCTTTGCCACTGTTCAAAGCCACCATATAACTGCTCTCCTTTTGTTTAGCCTGGGGACATAGGGAATAACTGCTGCTACCATGGAGTAAACATAAAACCAGAAGGTACAGCTTAGAATTGTCAGGTATGTGCCAGCCCTGCTATGGAGCTGGGGTAAAGTCAGTCGGTCAAAACCAACTTGGAAATAATCTTTTGAACTGTGAACAGGATGAGTAAAGATCATCAGCAGATAATGAAGCTTCACTTACAAAACCCAGTATCTGTAGCCATGTCACAAATGCATTTCAGCAAGTTGATTGTTGGTAGATTCTAATTTCCCAGAAATACAGAAATATTATTCAAGTTGATGCAATTAATAAAAATTAGCTCAAATATCCTGCATATGAAGATAGTATCTACTATTGCTCTTTGAAATAAGCATGATTTAAAGAGTTCATCATTTTGTCTTTCTACCTTTCCCAGGTAGAGATGGATGGTTGTGAAATTGCACTCATACTTTCTGCCCTCTTACTACAATGATCAAAAGTATAACTTTACATGTGACTGGCTGTAGTCATGACACGTAGATGCCCTTTATTTTCATACATGGTTACCAGGACCAATGACCTTGGCCTTCCTAACTAGTACTGGTTACTTACTAAGAAAGTTTTATTTATTGAAGGAAATATTTTTTCCTGGACATAATGTATACTTTGAGCACAATGTGTTTTTTCCTTCTCTCACTCTGGAGAGCACAAAAGATAAACAACAAAATTTCAGTACTGGCAGTACTGGTCATAGGCCAATCATTCTACTCTGATAATGTCCATTTCACTAGGAAAAACCATGTTTGACCAGGTTTCTGAATATACTGCAAGCACAATATTTAGTATTATGGATTTATAATTTGACAAAAAGGAAGTATGCCTTTGTACAATACCTGTGGGTTTTAACTTAGTTGAATACCCACAATAGTGACGTTAGGAAAGAAAGGGAGAGAGAATTTGAATGTTAATGTGATTTAGAAAAACACCACCCTTCATACTCTTCTATATAACTCAAACATATTTTATAATGTCTTTCTAAGTTTATAATTACTCTGAGCAAAATCTGAATCCAGATACCATGGTATTTTGCTTTGTTTGCCCATTTGGAGTTCTGTGTAGAGAGGGTAGTTTAAGGAAAAGGTTAATTAACACAGCTAAGGCCCACATGGAACATTTTCTAGGCTAAGGCAAATTCAATTCAGTTCCCCTAGAAATCAGTTGACTGCAATTCTTGGCTATCTCCCAGGCAGTTTCTTAAAAAGGTTACTGGCTTAATTGAATGAAATCAGTGTCTGCAACCATCAACAATTATCTATAGAGCAATACTTGTTATTAGACTGAATAAAATTAAAGTTACAAACTAACCACAATTATTTATGGTGCAGCAATTCGCAATATTGGACAGTTTGAGTCTGCAACTATTATGGGCACTTCCTGAAATCTACTTGCTTCTTTTCATGTGGACACCACATAGATAATCAAAGATGCCAACAAATCTATCTCAAATTGATTTCCATTTATTTCAAAGAAAGTCAGAATTAACCTGGAACAAATTAAAAAAAAAAACTGCCCTAAATGGATAAATCAAGAAAAGCTACTTTACCCACAGCAATGAAGCTTTCTACATTACACTTGCCATTAGCCAGTTAGTTGTACTTTATAGCAAGTTTGTTCCTCACTATTTTAATACTTATGTCCTCTTGGAGCTAGAAAGTTTTTGAATTCGTTTGAGGAACAAGTGCCCACAGTTTTGATGGATAGAGCTTGAAGTGACCAGATAACATTGTCATAAGCACACTGCACTGAATGCTTCATTAGATGACTAGAAGCACATGACATATCATTTAAGTCTTTTTCTGGCACCTCATGGTAGACAGACACTCCATCCAAATGGGAAAGGTTTAGAAGTATTTATTCTTCCTGCAAAATGAAGAGACAAAAGTATACATAAAAATTTGCAGAGTTCAGACATTTCCAGGGTCTTCTCTACTGTACTATATATAAAGATAATTGTTTAATAATTTCTGTTTAATTATAGCTAATATAAAAAAGATTAAACCCCAATCATCAGGGTCCTCTCATTAGGAATAGCCCATTCTTTTAAATGGCAGTGAGTTAATACAATACTTATTTTAAATGCCTTCCTTCTGGGAAAACCAAGGCTATCTTTACTACAAATTCCAATTGCTATTAAATGATATTTTACATATTGTAAATTTGATCCCAACTATTTTTATTTAATAATGTTAATGAAATGGTCTACATTATATTTAAGAAATAATACAGCATGGAACAAATTAATGATGAAGTGTTTCTGCAGTGATTTTACATTTGTCTAACTTTTTAATGTAGCTATTCATTATCCTCCTAATGAGTATATCTATCAAAACTGCATTCAACAATTTTTAGAAATCTCAAATGTGAAACTTTCACCTTGCACTGGAGTCTAAACTCATCTATATATACACAATTCTTAATACATCTGTGCACTATTTATAAATCTCCTCCCTCACCACCTGAGGCCTGAGGTGCTGATGGTTTGCCCAGAATTTTTTTAAAAAACATATCATTCTGTGGTTGAGTTACAGCAGTTTTTAAGAGTATTTGGTGGTGTATTGCAGCACAAAGATAATAAATTGGTTCCTCTTTATTTAAAATAAAAATGAAAAGAAGTCAATGAGTAGGTGCCATTGTATAAAGTAGAACATTAGAGAAAAGAAACAGCAGTCCTCAACTCCTACTTTCCCTCTCTTTTCTCAATCAAGGCAAATGTGCTCACTGCTGACAATGATTTTACAACTGTGATAGGAACTTAGGGCCCAAAATAAAGATAATGGGAAGCAACCAAGGAAGGTATTTTAAATAAGTTCAGGATGCTGGCCCCAGCAAGAAGCATCCCAGGTTATCCCAAGTTCTCACAGTAATGTTTACTAAAAATACCGTTCAGAGAATGTAAAAACAAACACTGCAAAAATTTAGAAATAACACAATACTGAGATTAATATTTCTTCCTAGTAAAAGTGAAACAGCTATAAAATAGAACTTAGAAAAGAAAGGGTAATTCCTAGGAAAGTCATGCCAAAGAAACTTTATTTTCTAATTTTAAAAGAGTTAATTTATCAGGCAGAATTCAGATACTCATCATACTGAATTTCACAAACGCCTTTACTTTATAAAAATAATACAGATAATACATAAAAGAAAAATGTATTATAACTGCATGGTTATAGACAGCTGAACCACCACAGTGCATACACAGAAATGGCTACAAGTGACCACTGATTTCCTAGAATCTGAGGCACTGCTAAAAAATAAAAATAATTTATGATGGTTGCATATTAAGATGACGGTCCCAGATTAGTTTTGGAGTAATGTTGGAAGTCGAATCTTCTAACCATGGCTTAATAAGTCCCTACCTGATGTCTGTTTTACTGCTTCACTCTTATTTTTCCTTAATATCTCTATCTCCCGCAGAAGTGTAAGATTTAGCCCCCCTGGACTAACTCAGTTGTTTGAAAGAATAATCCTCCCTTAGCTTTGGACACCTACACATGTTGTTTCTTTCTGCCACAAATACTTGGTGTCCTCTCAATTTGGCTTGGCAAATCCTAGTCTTTCAGAACTCAATTTAGATGTTACATCTTTTCAAAGGAGATGCTCCGTTAAGCTCCTGGGCTGGTTCCAAAGTCCTTGTAAATACTACATTAAAACACTGTATTATGCTTTGTATCACACTTGACTGATATTTTTACATTGTTTTTCTTCTCTTTTATTTAGCACTGTGCTTATAATAAGCCAGCTCTTGAAAGAATAAAGATGCCTGATTTGTAATGTGGGTCCATTTTTATGGTAAATATTCCTCCTGCCACCACTGCCACACACACACACTCATAGCCAATTTCAAACCCCATCATTTAAATCCTTAAAATCACCCTGGTAAATTGCTAATTTTCTCTTATACAGAGGAAGAAACTAGACTCAGTTGCATAAAATTATAAAAGACCTAAACAAGTCTCTTAATTCAAGTCATAGTTACATGTGTATGAGTTGAGGTGTGTTCCACAACAAACACTCTGCTAAGCACTTTTTACTTACCTTATTTTTTACAACCACCCATAAATAAAGACATATTTATGGATAAAAAAAAATGAGACTCAATGATATTTTTTTCCAAAATCAGAAGGGTGGTAGCTATCAAAAACAAAATTAAAAATCACATTGTCTACACCAAAGCCTTTCTTCTTATCCTTACACTCCACTTGGGACATTAACTGCACTACACTGTTTCTCGTAATTTCATGGTTTATTAATAAGTAAATCAAGAAATGCCCAGGGAAAAGAATAGGCAAAAAATGCACACTTTTCATTCTTCTTATAAACAGCTGTTGGCTAACTACTCTGGTAGAAGATAGAAAAGTAACTGTAGAAGATATATAGTTCATTTGAGTCTTTATTCTCTCTCTCAACCATAGAGTATAAACCAACTAAATCATTATTAAGTTCCAAATACTCTTTGAATGTTTTCTGTCTTCATAGGCTAATATTCAGTGAAACAATCTTCCAATACCTGAATCGTTCTGATCTCTCCCGACTCTGACTTCGTATTTTATTAATACCTAGGATGTTCATCATATACTTTGGCATTTAATCATACACATCTCATAAACACCAATAAAATCTGAAGTTCCTTGATTGTAAGAAACAGTTTTATCCTACTTTAGGAATCCCCGAAGCCTCCGGCACGGTGTTAGATACCAAGAAGTTATTCAAATGTTTCCTAAATTGAATCATAAAATAATGATTTTTTGAGATTGTAGAAAAAAGGAAATCTAATATGTCATTGGCATATATCTTGGTAACCTATTTGAGTCTGCATTGATTTACATCACTTTATAATAGAATCTCAAAGATTTCCGATGAAAGTGAGTAGTTTAGAATATAAACATGTTCAAGGAAAAAAGAAGAAAAAGTACAGGAGGAAGATGCATAAGCCCACACTGCAGCTGGCGTCCTTTCGCTCCCCGTGTCCATGAGACGTCCAGCAATACGACCAGTGCAAGGACAGCACAGCAAGGACTCTCGGCTGTGGGGAAACTGCGTTGCATGGCTCCTGGAGTTAGGGAGAGCGCTGACCAGTTCTGGGGAGTGATGTTCTATTAAATCGCCATCCGTCTTCATTAAAAAATAATTAAATATGGTGACGATAAGAAGATGCTGGCCAAAGATTTTATTAGAATACATTATAAGTTAGTTTTGAGATAAGCCCAATTGATGGAGAAGCATTCATGAACTGATCGGGCTAATGAGACAAATATGGGACAACTTCAAAATTGGGGAAGGAGAGAGATGAAAGGCCAAATCAGTATTTCTTATCTTACATATGGGATTTAAAGAAGCAAAGTAGATTAAGGACTATTTTTATTGGTATTGCTGTTTTCAGTATTATCTAATTATACTTCTGAAAGTCAATAACTATTTTTGTGACATATACAAATATTGCTGAAGTAGTTAAAATGTATTGTTTATAGACACTTGGATGTTTTAGAAGCTACAAGGGATAAGTATGAATAGTACTCTAGGTCTACTCATTCACAGGTTAGACAACATCTCAGGAGTGTCGATGACAGTTAATTAATTTCAATAACACTGAGCACTTACTTGGTGCCTGACACAGAACTAAGCACTTTGTGTGCATTGTGCTATATAAAGTGCATAACAGAAAAATCAGAAGGCAGCCACTATTTGTATTGCCCTTCAACAAGTAAGGATAAAGATCAAGGAAATAAAGTAACATCCTCAAGGTCACACATTCCAGAGGAATAGATCAAAAACTTCACCCTAAGGCCCCACGAACCATCTTGTGATGATGTAATGCAAGTTACATGCTTACGTAGTTCAGGGGGCCCCTGGGGGTCCCAAACATTAGAGGAGTCCAGTACAGATGGAAAAGCCATCATCAGTACCAAACCATCACGGCCTGCAGAGCAAAGTGTGTCCTCATTTGGGAAGTCCCTGCTGTTGTAAAAAGAAGGAGGCTATATATATATATATATATATATATATATATATTCTTTTTGTGATGGAACCCAGAGTACAATTTATCAAGTCTGAGTCCATTCAGTTACAACAATCAAGATTCCTTAGGATTACCAGTATTTAGTCTTGGGTAGAAATACTAACACCTAGATGTACTGAGGTATACAAAATACATTGGTCCTGGGAAAACAGGGTGGTGGTACCTAAAGTGAAGACCTTGGAGGACTCTAACTTGTACCTACTCACCTCTTCTTACTCTCAAAGAAAAGAAAAGCAGGGTGGGGAGAGTTGGGACCACATACACATTTCTATAACAAACTGCTGTGCCTTCTGCCCAAAAGTCATGTGTGCGCACACATGCACACACACACCCCTCTGCCTCAAGTAAGCAAAACGTATCCCAAATGGCTTCAAGTTAAATGATCTTTAATAAATCCATATAAACGGGCTACACAACAGCAGTGATAAAATAGTAACATTAAAAAGTTTTCTTTATTTCAAGGCTGTTAACTGTCATCCCAAAATACACAAGCTATGGGATTTTTCAGTTGGCTTTTAATACTTATCACCATCTTTTTTTAAATTGGTGCTCATAATATACATTTAAAGTGTTCTGGAGCTACCTGTGTTAGTATGTCTAATACAAAATTAAAAAAAACACTGATCTTTTTAAATTCACATTTAGTCTATAAACTTAAATAGGTTCACTGGCCTATACAATATAAACTTGTTACCAAAAGATTATAATAATTTTTAAAATGATAATAAGAATAAATAGCACTAGTTACAAAACATGAATAAAATATTAAAACAGTTGTTTTAAATACTGTCCTTAGTCTTCGCTCCAAAAATTGGAAGGAAATGAAACTTTTTATTTCATCCAACAGAGCTAAAAATTGGACCAAGATCAGTTTCTTGACATTGTGATCTATCACAGACTGTAACAATATTATTCATAGGAGGGCAAATGTGTCAGGGATAGACTTGGGAGTACAGATCTAATAGAAATACCTCATTTCAATCCCAAAGTACTCAAGATATTAGGAGATGGAGTAAAATTATTGAATATATTTTACAATGAAACTGATTCTAAGAACTATGGCCAAGATTTGTCATTGGCTTTGTGAAATGTACATTAAGATTTTTTCTGTACGCTTTTGTGTTCAGCTGGGAAATACTGCTTTAGAACTTGCATGTTTCGATTCATGCTAAAATTTGACTCTGTGTGTGTGTCTCGGTGAGTGTATACAAGGTCTCAAGCATAAAAAATAAAAAAGGGAATAACAAAAGTTTTAGGGTCTTCAATAGGAAAAATATTAAATTCAGTTTTTCAAAAGTAGAGCTTATGAGGGAGACCCCCACAAAATGGGAATTATTTATTAAAAATTATGTTTTTATCATTACATGTTTAAACTTCAGTCACCTGCAAAGTACTCTCCATTTGATAGTGCCTATCCAGACTTTTCCATTGCTCAAAACAGTTTTAGAACTTGTTGATTTTGATGCCTTTCAGTGCTTCTGCTGTTGTTTCACCTCTCCCACATCTGCAAAATGTTTCCCTTTGAGGACTTCTTTTATCTGAGAGAAACAAAAAAAAGTCGCTTGGGGGAAGTTGGGTGAATAGGGAGTCATGTTTTTTTTGGTCAAAAACTACTGCCCATTCAGCTCCATGCGCACAGGTGCGCTCATATACCACCCATCAGAAAACGGGCAAACATGTTGAAAGAGTCTTAATAAAAATTCACTGACACCAAATGCAGCCTCTCACAACGACTCCAGCTGGTATACTGATACAGATAGGTTCCCAGAACACTCACCTAAGAGGGGGAAGCCTGTATGGTAAGGAGTCCGCCCTCCAGAAGATAATTCTAGATTATGAATTAGAAATTCTAGATTAAAAATTCTAGATTAGAAATTCTAGATTAAAATTAGAATTTTGAGGGGTCATCCCTCAAATTCTTCCATAAATACAAATAACAGAATATGAGACTAGAGAGTGTCAAATGTACTAACCACAACCTTAAGTAGGTTCAAATGTTAACAATGTGATTTTATCCAGAATGTTCTCAGTCATCCTTAGAATTTAGAAACTTAATTTGTTTCTAGATTACACTTATGGAAGGTAAAAATTAACATAAAGTGAATCATTGGCAAAGCAAAATATGTACTTCCTGTGCTTAATTTAGTGTTTGTTAACTCACAATGTTTCTCCCTACAAAACAAACAAACAGAAGAAGCTAGCTTCTGGAGATTTATCTTGAAGGGATACAAATGATGTTCCTGAAAATATCAAGTCCTTTTATTTGCTCATGCTGAGAGAACAAAAAAAAAAAAAAAAAAAAAAGATTGACAATTATGGTACCAGGTCTTTGAATTTGTGTAAAATATACTGAGATTTGCAAAATATACTTCTGGTTTGCTTAAGAATGTTGCAATAATTTAAAACAATATGCAAATACCCACAAACAAGGAAAGAAATAAGGCATATAATTTTATATTAATGGTATAAAAGAGAAAGGATAATTAAAAGGATAATATATAGCCAAATAATTGAAGTTCCTTTTGTCTCAGAATTTCCTGTCAAAGAAAATGACCACTTAACTGAAAAGAGCAGATACAAAACCCATCAGAAGGAAAAGTGAAGCACAGAGAGGAACATGTGTTTTGGGGAAACACCTGGTTGCTGGAAAAGGATTCCAATCCCCTGGACCCTTTGACTCAGGACCTGATTTTCGGAGAGGACTTGCAAAACAGATCCAACCACCGCAGTGATCTCTGAAGGAACTTGAGACTGGAGAGGGGCCAGAAGATGGCGGGCACACAGACCAATGCGTTTTCAGTTTAGAAAAGAGGAAATTTTTCAAAATATTGGCAGAAGAATTTTACATCATTCTTTAGAAACCTTCCATAACAACTTATTAGGAATCGATGTGTATGGTGCTAGAAAAGGAGTTATTGTTTACAGGGGTACCCTGGCTACACTACCCACACGTTATTTGAAATGAAGAAGCAAGAGACAAACAGTAGAGCGGAATGGGGAACAGTGGGAGCTCTGCGTGCGAGCTCCGAGACCAGTTTACCACTTGTGGAATATGAGCAACTCATTTCCACTCCTTATATTTTGGTTCCTCTCTGTCAAAAAGTAATAATAGAACCTCTTCATAATATTGCTATGAAAAATGCATACACTTTATAGACCTCCAGGAAAATATAAGGTAAAAATGCAAGTCTCCCGTAGAGAAAATAATCCAAACAATGTCTCTAATACCACCCTTTGAGAACATATGAGACATGAACAGAAAGGAAATGCAAAAGACAGGGTTTAACTGGTTCCAACAAGGCAATTGACAAGATCACTCATGACAATCTAGTTCATACAGTGGGAAATGTAGAAATAAAATCAAACGGATGTTTAGTAAGAGAACCCATTTCATAAGAGGACCAGCTGGGTTATTTCAGGAACTCCAAGACACCAGTCTATAAATACTTTAACTTCTGTGTCATAAGCGCAACTTCGGAACAGAAGCTCCTTTCTTGAAAACTCCCCACATCAGAATTTCATGGAAATGAGCAAGCCTGTGTTCAAGAACAACGGGACATCAACTCTGCTGCCAACCCAGACGGATGTAGTTCATTAATCCGATGTATTGTCACCATACCTATGCTGCAGTTTGAATTGCTTTGGGTGCACTATCCATCCCATTTTTTTAGTCATATAAAAAAGTGCAAGTGTGTTAAAAACCATAAGAAGGGGCATCTTAATGACAGACGGTGAGAAGACAGTAAGAATGAAGGAAGCCACGGTGCTGACATGTGCACTGGGTCAAGAGCAGGATGACTCTGAACAAATGAATCAGAAAACATTCAAAAGTTCTGGGCCCACAGGTTAGAAAAGTGATCGGCCAAAAGAGTTTTGAGTGTGTGGATAACCAAAGGATCAGCATGAATCTGGGATGCCTGTGAACCTGAGGCTCAACAAACAGAAATTTGTCCAGGAACTTAATTAGTCTTGGAACTGCGACTGAGGGACTCCTGTAAAATCCAGGGATAATAATAGTTCCCGGGCAAGCTCATACTTGTACAGCAGAGCAGCGAGGAGTGGAGATCCCCGAGGGCAGAGTCTCCTTGAGGGAATGATTCGCAACAGCTCACCTACCAGCAAGGAACTGGAGAGCACGTCTGGTCTACAGAAGGGGTGAACAAACTAGTAGACCTGGTCTTGCAGAGTCATAAGTTTTATTCTTTTTTTAAATTCACATTTGTAAAATAATTTCAAACATCACTAAGGAGGTGGGTTTTTTACAATAAAAATCTGTGTTTCTGGATTCTGAAAAAAATAGTCTAAGGATCTGGCAGCACATGCACAATACATGTCTCCCCCTTAATGATTCCTGCTTGGCCCTTGAAGCTTCTGAGTTTAGGATTGTGTTATCAAACTTCCAAAGGACTGAACGTCACTTCAGCACAAAGGGGGTGAATGGTAGACTGAACACAGAACACTTCTTAGGCACTCTGACTACACACAAAGATTGTGAATGGACAGGAACTCCTGAAACTGGAAAAAAAAAAAAAGCACAACAAGGTTGAGAGTGGTTGGAATAGGAAAAGCTAAAGGTAGAAAGCCTTCCTTTTCTCAACTATTAATATTGATAATGCTACTCGATTGCACAGCGCTTTGATCAGGATGATGTTTATACTTAGAATTAAGCAAAGGTAAAACATAAAATAAGACATTTAATTTTGGAAAAATAATCAGGATCACAGAATCACAGGGATTTAGAGCTGCAAAAGCCTTTGGAGACCATGTGATTTGATCCTGGTAGTGTTAGAATTAAGTAACTGATACATAAAATTTCAAAGCCTTTGAAGCTTTAATTATGAAGTGGATAATAATTCCAGGCATAAACTTACTAATTTGTAAATGTATACAAAGGCTGACTGTATACTAAATACTAAATCACAAATACATACAAGTACAAGCAACAATGAACATATAAGCAAAGTTGTATATATATCACACACTAGGCTCCTCTCGGCTCTCTTGGCTCTTACCTCGTGACCCAGGCGGGATGCTCTAATGAATACCCAAGGGGACCCCGCAGCCCAATGTATTCCCTGGCCTATTAGGGAATCAGACAACAGTCCTCCTTGGAATTAAGTCTTTGGCTGAAAGATTTTTCCTCTTTATTTTCCTAGCAAATGAGAACTACATTCACCAGTAGAGTAAGAGAACACTGGTTACCTGCCTCCAATAAATACTACCCTGACCCAGCACCCTAGAGGTTTGAGACAGTCAAGGAGGCTGACAACGAATATCCTATTCATAGCACAAATACAAAAGTAAATTACCAAATAATAAATGCTGAATCTTTGGAATTTGGAATAGCCAGCTTAAAAAAAAAAGTCTTGTGCATGAGTCAGAATCATTAACATAACATTGCTGTGTCTGCGATTTCTGGCAGGTTAATTTTTGATAGCTAGGGAAGAGCAAAGCTCCCAACCAATTTTCTAAACGATCTTTAGGCACACACCCAGGGGCAATCACCTGTAGAGTCCTGACTGAAGGCCCAGGTATGTTTTGAGAAAGCAGTCAGATTCCTAAATGTTTTACAAGGTTAACTGCCAGGGCTGCTCTTACAACTGGCTTAGACTGAGAATGAGTAACTAAAAAGAAGTATGACATTCTTAAACCCCCGTGTCCTCACCTCACACGGAGGGGAACAGCATCAGGAACAGGCATATCTAGCCTGGCTATTCAAGTCATTTTTAGACTCCTACTTATGCAAGGTGCTCCTAGCATGAGGTCACTATAAATAAAAATGAAATGGCAGGCTTGATGGTGAGCAGAAGAGAATATGGTCATTCAGATGTAAATATATTTCCTTTTTGCTTTTAATAAGTTTAGAATAGGATCATTAACCACTGGGTGCTATAATCTTAGATTTCTAGATAAGCTATCAAGGCTCTTCAAAAAAAAGTTCATTTAATTTGAGAGAAGGGAAACACAAATAAGAAATGATCCAAAATAAAACAATCCTAACAACTGAGCTATTAATATGTTTGATACTATGCTCTTGCTTCCAAATAAATAACAGAGATCAATTTGTAAATTAATGAGACACAACTGAAATATAATTATAAATACAGCCCTTAGAAAGAATATTCATTCACTGTCATTAAATAAAAAAGGAATCACTAGTTGGCTGACAATGAATTCTGACCTTTAAAAATATTTATCAAAATTAATTTTTTCAAGTCTTTTGACAAAGTATGGTAGTGATAATTTTTACAGTACAGTATTGATAAATATTATATTTACTTAAGAATAATTTGCTTCCTATTATTCCTTATGGCATTTTAAAAGAGGTTTACAAGTGGGTATATATATGTACATACATATACACACACACACATAAAATAAACACTTACTTTGCACTTATAGTATACCTGGTACTGTTCTAAGCATTTTAAAAATAGGCAATTTAATCTTCATAAAATTCTTGGGAAGAGAAAAATTTTATATGAGAAAAATAAAGTATGCTGGCCTAAAAACCACAATTACTTTTAAACTTTTTAAAAGAAAGATTTATCCTGGAGTTCAGATTACTAGGATTAAAAATAAGGATTACATTGACAGTGATTTTTAGGCCTTTCATGAAAACCTTTAACAGTCTGCCCATATTAGATGGTTACTTTTGAAAACAGTTTATAGAAAAACTGTTTCCAAGCCAAATCATGTTCATTCTTTGTCACCTTTCATCCTACTACAGGGCACAGCAGGGCACTGGAGATGGCCCCAAGGTCTCTGAGACTCTTTCCAATGCCATGTAAAGTCTATGTTCCCTCTTCTTGAATCTGGAAAGCTTATAAATGCTTCAACTAATAGAACATGGCAGAAGTGATGGTATGTGCCTTCTGAAGGGAGGTCATAGAATGCCATACAGTAGCGATGAAGGGGAATCTCTAAAGGATCCCGCTCCAAACACAGCTGTCATGCTGGGAGAAGTCCAAGCCACATGGAGAGGCCGTGTGTAAGTTCTGGAGTCAACAGTCCAGTGGGACACAGCCTTCAAGTCACTGCGGCCCAGAAGCCAGGCACAGAAGCCTCCAGATGATCCATCCAGGCCTCAGATCTGAGGTGCCCCCGACTTTGGAATCTTCCTCACTAAGGCCCTAGACAACTGTGGAGCAGAGTGAAGCTGTCACCTCTGTGTCTTGTTCAGAATTCTGTCCACATAACTTGTTAGCATAATAAAATGGTTGTTGTTTTATGCTATTACATTCGGGATAGTATGTTAGTAGAGTATAGATAGATAAATGGGCCATCACCCTAGTTAAATTAGCTAGCTATCTAAGTCCATTTCCATAATGGTAACAATGGGCATGCCAACATAAAAATAATAATTACAATACTCTCTTCCTCTACATATATTGTTATTCTTCATATTCATGATTTTATTTAACTCTTTCTCATAGACTTATACAAAACTATGATAAATATTCCCATTTTTAAGCTGATAAAATTAGTCTTTGAGAGTATAAGTACTCTCCCAAAGACAGAAAACCAGGAATACCAGAACCATTATTTACCTGGAGTTATTTAGGAGAACTTGATTATTTGTAATGCACTGCTCATATGGGGAAAAATCAGTCCAGTTCCTATCATAAGAGTGCATGTTGAAAATAATTATTATAAAGAACAATAAACGATTCCATAACCATTTCACTACAAAAAAGTATTAATGTATCACTAAACTATTTCATTCTTAGAAATATCTATTTTGAGTAGTTAAAATCTGAATAACCTGCAATTCTCAGAACTCAAGAGAGGAAAACAAGTCATTGTTACAGACAGTAAAATTCGAGCGTGTAAAATTGTAAGGGCTCCTTAAAGCCCACCAGATTGGCCCCTCACTGTCCATCTTTATGTAAGTGGTAGCAAAGACGACAAGAACTTACACGGTCTTAAAGTATCTGAAGACAAGAGGATCCCTACAACTACATGAAGAGGTAAGCAGAACCTCAGGGATGAGCCAATCCAATCCCTCCTTGGACAAGGAGAACAGCCCTGTGACTTGCCTAAGGCAGCCCTTCCATTCTGACTCCCACTCCATGCCCTGTGCTAATGAGTAGGCTGCTTCCATAGATAGACTGTTTCAGTGAACTCTGTTGTCCCCAAAATTTCAGAACAGATTAATCACAGCTGTGGCTAATCTTTTTCTAATTCAAAGAGTGACTAATCCCCAGTTCTCAGTTATATGCAGGGCATGAAGATGCAAAGGGTCCATGCTGTGAAAGGCATAATAGAAGAGAGACAAAAGGAAATACCAATTGCAAACAGAGAGCATAGTCCCAAATGCAAAATAGTTTACAAGTTAATGTGAGTCATCATATGGTAAGACTCCACAAAGCTTTGAGACTTCCTGCTGCTCTAATGTTACAGTAATTATAAAGGAAATGAGAATTAGCAAAGCAACCACAGTAATGTTCACTGTGTTCCAGAACTAAGTATCATTAATGCAGTATCCCCTCCCACCGAAACCCTCATGCAAACACCGTGCGCTAGATACTCTTATGCCCATTTTACAGATGAAGAAACTGAAAATTGGAAAAGTAACCAATCGTGTATATAAATAATGACAGTAACTGCTAGTTGCACATAAAATCCATTTGCCCCTTTCTTCTTCATCTAAGGGGACAATGAACCCTGTTAAAGACTACTTTTCCCAACTACCCTTTCAGCTAGGGGTAGCCATGTTGTTATGTTCAGTCTAACGACATGTTGAAGTGTTCTGTGGACTTTCCTGGAAGGCTGTTGATTCAGCTAAAAAGTGCATTACTTTTGTCCTCCTTGCTTTGCTTTGTTCCTTTCTGCAATATAGAATGTAGGGGCAATAGCTACAGCTCCAGAAGCCATCTGGTAACATGAGGGGATCCTGAGGATGAAGCTGGAGTTAAAACACTGAAGGAGACAACAGCCTTGGCCTTTGAAGATCATGAAGACAACATAGAGGTGTGCATCACCTACCCATAAACTTCTTTCACAGGGTGAGAAATTTCTACTGTTTAAGCCCCTAATATGTTGGATTTTCAGATAAATGCTGTTAGATTTGGCTAATCCTTCCTACTGCATTACCTTTACAGCAAAATGTTACCAAACGAAATGTTGAACGTGCCTTAAAAAACATCAATTTATACCTAATAGTCAACTTCACTGTAATTTCCATTTCATCCTGCAAAGGACCTATATTTCATTTCAAGACTAAATGTACGCATTCAAGGATGGACACTGAAGGCTATAATTGTCTGAACGGTGTAATTCTGTTTGGATCATATTGCAGGCAGGAAGGTTAGATGGAGAAAGGAGCTTGGCAAGAAAAAGATAGCTTGAGAAAGAATCAGAAAGTGCTACAGTTAGTTGACTCTAAGCTTTATGCTGTGCACGTAGAATACAACCAACCAAGAAATTCTACCTATTATTTACACAGTGACAGATAAAGGAAAATGAGGTGTAGCTCAATAAACAAACTCTCTCCTAAGCAGATTTAGACACTATTCATCCCTTCTTTTCAGGCTAGAAGCCTGCTTAGCTGGAACTGTAAAGTAAATTCCAGCACTCAGAACATTTCAAGGAGGAATAATTTTCAAAACTCACTCTGGCTTTATTTTCTTCACTGTGAAATTGATTAGATGTGCTGTTAAAAGAAAAATTGGTTGGTGTCTCAAAGAAGAGTACTTCTGTATTTTAGACAAATATAAGATAGATAATTTTAGACACTTTAGCTATTAATCATTTCGGCCCATGTGTCACTAACCCACAAACAAATCATGTCAGCCTAGGTTTTATTGCAGATCAAATTGTTTACCAAAAACTAAAACAATCAATACTTTTATATTAACCCAGTGTTTACCATTTAGTCAACAAAATACAATAGCAGTGAAAATTCTTTTAAATGGACTAAGGCAGTGGAAATAAAATCACTCATGAGTTGTTTGGAAAGTAATGGAAATCAAACTCAATACTTGAAAAGAAATGTTACATAAGTAGTAATTTAATTTAACTTTTCAATTTAGAGCACGCCTAGTCATATGTAACTTTCTGAAATGAAGCATTTCAACAACTCACCATGAGTCTGTTTTAGAAGATAATCTGAAATCTATAAGAATGACAAAAAAAATTTACAGCAGCGCTTGATCTAACTGCTCAAGAAGCAAAGACAAGTAAATGAGAATGTTTCAATTTGGGTGAGTCAACACTGCATTTCACACATACCGCAGCTTGCCCCTCAAACTTTTAAATGAGGCTCAAATGAAGTTACTACACTCTTCCAGTGGGGGAGGTCCACAGTAAATAGAAAAACTCTAAAACATAAAGCAAATTTATTCGAATGATTCATGTTTTTAAAGGATTATTAATAAGCTGAATATTCAAATTGTGTTTCCTTGCTATTAACTCTATCAGCAAGGAAAAAATCATGGAATAGAGTCAGCATGCAGTATACAATTTTTTAATGAATAATGAGTCAAGGAATGATGTACCAGATTACGTTCTACAAGATCTGTGTATTCCAGCTCTGATAATAACTGGCTGAATGACTTTGGTAAATTCACACAAGAGAGACACAGTGGTATGTACAGCAGAAAGACACACCAAGGAAGTTCTAGAGGCAGATCTGCATTCAAATCCTGATGTAGCCAAGCAACAGGGAAGACATTTACCACGCCTGAATTTCAATTTTCTCAAATGTTAAAAATATATATCAATAATGCATAACTTCCATGGCTACTATAATATATAGTTCTTGGTATTGTTCTGAGATATATTTTTCCTAATCTATAAATGACAGCCAGCATCATCATCAGCAGCAGTAGTAGCAGCAGCATCTTTATCACGGACATCTTTTGAGTATCATTTTATTACCTAAGAAAGGGGAATAATAATTTTTGGTATACCTAAGTTATAGGGAGGTTGTGAGGATGTGATCCTTCTTTTTATGTAAAAATACATTTAAAATATAAAACTCCAGAATGTAAATGACAGCAGAATTATTCTTTTATTGTTCAACTAGAAACCCCTATAACTGACTGAAATTTATCAGGAAAGTATTAGTGCTTAAACACAATTCTGAGGCAGGGAAATGAACAAATGTGAATTATATAGGTGAGGAGTATGGTTAAAAAATAAGCCTTTGAAATGTCTTTTAACTTCCACACAAAGTATAAGGTTATTCAGAAGCCTACCTAAGTTTTATGATTAGTACCATCAAAAAGTGATTTTGCCCTGGCTGGTGTGGCTCAGTGGATTGAGTGAGGGCCTGGAAACCAAAGGATTGCTGGTTCAATCCCAGTCAGAGCCCATGCCTGGGTTGCAGGCCAGGCTGGGCTCCCAGTAGGGCCACGGGAGAGGCAACCACACATCCATGCTTCTCTTCCTCTCTTTCTCCTTCCCTTCCCCTCTCTGTAAAAGTAAATAAATAAAATATTTTTTTAAAAAGTGATTGTCCTGTGAACTTTTAGAAAACAGCTAAACATTTTGTAGACTTCAGGAACACACAAATTGCCATATACATCTTAGTCTGCTTACAGGAGAAAGTATAAAGGCAAGATTTCTATTCCTAAAAGCACCCTTGAATTGCAATGGACTATAAAGAAGATTCTTTATGTGTTGTGTTCAACTCTCTGTCCCCAAGATATATAGCTCAGTGTCCAGAACATTATAAGAACTCAATAAATACATGTTAAAGTAATGGCTAAATGAATACAGCTGAGACTAAAAGTCTCATGATTGCTCTTCATCATGTTTTGAAAGCCAATATGCTCATGACCATGAGTATTTCTTTTCCTTTAAAAAAATCTCCATCTCAAATTGCTACATCATTATATATATTTGCTGAAAGATAATATATTAGTAGCAGCATTCAATTTTTGTCTTACATGTTGTAAATTGAGTATCTTTCCTGTAATCACATGGTAAAATTTGAAGTCACACAATGGATAGTCCTAGCAGAAAGCATCCATCCCAATGCAGAACCATTACAAAAAAAAAAAAAAAAAGAAACCTCATTTGGTTTCATAAATCTATTATTTAGGACATAGTGGATCCTCATTTATTCTTTACAAAACTACAAAACAAAATTCAAATAACATGACAAAGACAAATAAAAACATATAAAATTCACATCTAATTGGGTCATCTTCAAGGCCAATATTCCTATGTTTCAACCTAAATTACATATTTAACTTTATCCATACGGAAAAAGCCAACAACTTTGGGTACATGCAAATAATCAGGTCCTAAAAGTCTGTGAACTTTCTCATGAAATCATCCCCTTTAAGAGTTCCAAACTGCAGCGGAATAGTCATTCAACTGACTCCTGACACTGGGGCTTGATACAAGTTCTGTTGGACACCACCTACATTCCCCAGAACTAGTCCCACTATTAATCATTCTACAAAAAACTCTCCCCTGGTAACCCGTTACAAAACAGATAGCAGCTGGGAGACTTTATGTAATAAGGAACTTGGGTTTTCAAGGTGGTGAGAGAAAAGAACCAGAAGCTTGGCAGCTCTCAACTAATGGCCCCACCCTTTCACTACATATTAGAAATCAGCTGTTGCCTCAGCAGCTGGCAGGTGGCTGATGAAAATGAGATCTGAAGATAGTTGTCCCTTTTCTGTAGGAGAAATATAGTTAGGAGGCAACAGAGAGTAGCAAAAAAGTGATGAGAGTTAAAAAAAACACATAGAAAAAGCCAATGTATTAATAAGTAGTAGCATACAGATGCTAACAAACTGTGCAGAGACTACTCGCAGTAATTAGGGGAGCCTACAACCTGGGAAACCTTGTTAAAAAAAGATAACAGAGAGTAGCTGCCTGAAGGTATTTTATTGCCCTATCTAAAATTAGAAAAACTGGATTATTTTTCAAACGATTTCCTCCTCTCCCATCTGTTTATCACTTCATGGTATTGTATTTAAAATAAAGTGTAATAATTATAAACAGGAAAATATTCGTGACCAATGTTAACAGGATGATGATGATGGTGAGGATGATGATGATGACAATGATGGCTTCTCCAGCAGACTGGCTTCTCCAGCAGACTGCATTTTAAAACTGACAACAACATATCACAGGCTTTGGTTTACTTAGTAGAGACTTACACAGATAACATCCAGGCCCCACGCACTGGGCCAGACAAAAGTTAATGAGGCATGGGCGTGGCCTCCAGCGATTGCATGTGGGACAGAAAGGCATAAACACTTCCAACACCACTGCTTCTGAGATGCTAACAGAACACAAAAGAAAGGTAGTAAAGCTGCTAGGGACAAGACCTGGAGATAGTGGGCAGGAGGAAAGCGCAGGCCAAAAGCTTCCTAATTAATGTTACATTCCAGGTGGTCTTGAAGGATGACTAGGCTTATCTGAAGAGGAACTTTTTAAAAAGATATTTCACAAAAAGAACAGTACATGCAAATACAAAGACCACAATAGGGGAAAGGGAGCTGACTGGAAGACCAGTGAAAGGAATTTGCTGAGCAGTGTTCAAGGTTCGGCTGGGGCTGAAAACCTTACATGCGTAATAGCACTGATCCAGGAGACTTATTTGATTTATCTTTAGCTGTTCCTGACAGTCTGGCGCAGAAAGCAGAAGTAAAGACAGCAAAATTGAATGTGCTTCATTTGGAAGAGGGCAAGAAGTGGAAAAATGCCCAAGATGCTGTCTCTCCATTTACCATGGCCTAAAACCCACTCACCAGTCTGCCGCCTAGTTCCTCACACCAGAATCTGCAGAAGAGAAGCAGCAGGAGAGTCCCCTTTTAATAAACCCTTTATTTCTCTTAACATGTTTCATTTTTTTTTAAAAGTATATGGCATAATAATTACAGATGACGGGGGCCAATAAGAGAAGAAAAGCAGACAGGTGGAACAGATCATCCAGTGAAGCCACTACACAATGTTTAGCGCAAGTATTTAGGTGAAGATTGCTGGGCTACCTACTTCTCCGACTGCTGTAAAACAATCCTGATTATCATTCTCTCTCTAGTGGAGTCCATAACTTGGAGACTGGATTTTATGGGGCTGATTCCATCTGTGCGTTCCCAATTACTGACTCAGGGTACATCCGCTCCATAGCAAGAAATCCAAAAATGGGCTTTACTTGGCTGTACTTTATGTTTATTTTGTTACTGCATAATAATCTAAAAGATTCAATGCTAGTTTTATTTTCTTAGAATTATAGATTTAAACTCACATAATAGAACAGACCATTGTTATATATTTAACGCTTGCATATATCTGTATGAAACAGAGACAACAGTTTTATGTTTATTACTTGTGTAGGTTTCAGGCTTCAGGAAGTGAAAAAAAAAGTTCAGCAACTCTTCTATAATAGCACTGCACTGACTTTTATTTCTATTCTATTATATTAGCATTAAAACATTTTTAACAGGGAAATATTCCCCAGAGAGTGGATGACCTGAAACACAAGTTTATTCCCAAATCTGTTTTCTGATATGTAAAACACAATCCTTCTCCTTTCATCGTATCAACTACTGCACAGATCAGTCAACTAATAAACTTTCATTGCCAAAGTCCTCATCCTAAAATCCACAACCCACAAATATTTGCTCTGTAAAACATGACAGGTTGGGAAAGTTAGGTAGATCTGAATAGCAACAGATGACCCTAATCTAAGCATTCCATCGATGAACTGTATTTTGAATGTCTAATACCAGTTTACCTTCACTGTAGGGGAAAAAAAAAACCTGTAAGTCCAAGTGTGAGGCTGTCTGGAAAAACTCCAGCCACTGTTAATGTAACAAGAATGATTTGTGTGACATTGATGTAACCTGGCAGACAAGGAGAGTGGACTGGGATGCACGTGCATGAACAATGACAACTTCACTGTACTAGTCAGCAGGGGTGGTAGATGCCGTTGAGTGAGCATGTGTTCTGTGTGGCCATCACATTCAAAATGACAGAGCAAGTAGAGCAATGAATCTACATCAAATTCTGCATTAAGCCTGATCATTACTCCACAAAAACTACTGGATGATTCAGAAGGCCACAGCTATGTGAAGCTGGTGATTGGCAGCTTCATCATGACAACATGCCTGTTCCTGCATCATATCTTGTCCAGAGTTTTTTGATGTTTTATCAAAAACAGTGACTTAGCCCTGTTATAGCCCAGATTTGGCACCCTGTGACTTCTGACTTTTCCCAAAACTAAAATCACCTGTGAAAGAGAAAAAAATTCTGAATATCAATGAGATTCAGGTAAATACAACAGGGCAGCTGATGGCAACTGGGAGAACAGTATGAGGTCCCAAGGTGCCTACTTTGAAGGGGACTGAGGTATCATTGACCATGTACAATGTTTCTTCCATCTTGTATCCTCTACAATAAACAACTCTCTTTTTGTAATGCATGGCTCAATACTTTCTGGACAGACCTCATATAGCATTTCATGAAACTATTTCTGTAGTAAAGTAAAATTGGATTTAAATCAATATTAACAGTGTGGTTAGCTTTATTAGATCACACTATGAAATAATGTCCTTTAACTTATTTTATGGTGACGATATTAAAATCAACCTTGGGCTTCATTTACCAGTCACACATAATAGCCTTTCAATACTACTTGCCAAAGATTTCCACTAATACAAGCCTAACTTCCCTTTAAATATCTTTGAAGGAAGAGGAACCAGAGTGGATATTAATGAGTTTTCCTTCAAAACAAAAAGATAGCTTTAAAGAAGAGCCAATGTTAGAACTAAAAAGTCCTCATCTAACTATCATAAGTATATGTCAGTTAAAACTGAAGCCCATTTTTATTAAGATTATACTGTTAGGGGGAACCCTACTCCCCTATCTCATGTTTAAACTTCTACTCCCAAGAGAAAAACACATTTGGCCAATTCTTCATTTCTTAAGTCACTGCTACCCAGGAGGGAAACCAGAGATCACATGGCGGGGAAGACCCTGAAGAGTCTACCTGGACATCTCCGTTCCATTTAGCCAGAGAAAGGCGTAAAACGTCCAAGTGACCAAGGTCTCTTTTCTCTCTTGGTCTAGATTAACTTCAGGGAAGAAGTTTTCTTGGAAGACCATTTAGCTGCAGGTTTAAACACTGTTTTTTTTTATTAAGACCTACCAATAGCAAAGCAGACGGTTTGATGTGTACCTAATGCCTGTGTGCAACTCCCATTCGGTTTGAAATCCAACTTCCTACTTCACACGCACAATGGGATCAAGGTGTTCTTACCAACCCACCACCCGAAATTCTACTCATCTTTAAATGTGCATGTCTAATGTCACCTACTTCAGTGAATATTCAAACAACTATTGAAATTCTTTTGCCTCCATTGTCCCATGGGCTTTGTAGTTGGCTTATAGCACTTTACTTATTTCCTTCCAGCTTACATAAAAACTCCTTGAAGTCAGAAACAATAAATTATTGGTATGCATTTTAAACAGTGCTGCTTTGCACAAGACTTTGCAACAGTAATTTGTTAAAATAAACTCTAAAATTCATATATTCCTTAATTTTAAAATATTAAAATTAAAGAACATATTTATGAATTATGAGGAGAATGACAGTCTGCAAAAATAAAACCATCACATATATTCTATTTACCCAACAAATAAGAGCACATTTTAAATAGTTCAGGGGAAACTGTTAGCCAACAGCCTTCAGGCAGTGATAACTTGAGCATGGGGAATTTCTATGTATTTGCTGCACTGCTAGTCCTAATGATCATGAAAAATGCATGAAACTGATTCATTGGAAAACTCCTCACTGATAAACCAAACCCTGCTTGGGATTTCAGACATTAATCCTAATTCTAAATTTACATATAGGCGAGACTTAATATTCAAAATAATGCAAATACCTGTTGCTTCAAAAATAAATCAAATTATGAGGTAAGAGAAAAAAAGAAAATTGCAGAAACACTCTAATAGATACCCACAGGTTTCCTTGTGGCAATTAACAATCCTGTGTGTTTAAAAAACACTGAAGCACAACTTCATTGGTCTGGAAGACATTCATTCCCCTCATTTAACAGATATTTACTGAACACCAACTACATGCTTGGTCCTCTGCGGGGATTGGAAGTACAGCTGTGCAACATAATAGACACAATCCCCATCCTCAGTGAGGTTACAATTAGTGCAAATAATTAGATATTAAACAGATAATCAAGCAAATAAAATCATAACTGTTTCTCCAGAAAAGGGGGATCAGGTAAATATAGGGAACCTGTCTGAGTGGTATGGCGAATGTAGCCCAGCCCCGGATTCAGAAAACAGACAGGGAGCGAGGTCGGCACACAGGAGCCAAACCCATTTCCCGTGGGCAATCAGCACTGAGTTGTACCAAGGCTGCTATGAGGTTTGCTTTTGCTAAAACTCCCTCACCCTGAATTGAGGCAGCAAATGTTTACTGCATATTTTTAAAGTAACTTCCTAAAATCTGTGCTAAACCTCCCAAGTATGGAGCGTAACCAGTTCAACCACTTTTCCCCTTGATCTGCAACATCCTTCTCTTTGAAGTAATTAGCAACATTCTTTCCTTTGTTATCTGTAAAAGGTAATCACCTACAGCAAATCTGTGCATAGTAAATGAGGACCATTCTGATGTAATGTGCCCAGAAAAGCAATAAAAGCCTGTCGAGGCAGGGATCAGGACACTCTCACTTAAAGAGCTGCCATTCCGTCCCTTTTTCTCCACAGGACTTCTGTAAGTCCGTGTGAATTTGTTTGTCGCAGCCACAACACACTGACCCCTCAGGCCGGAGTCCACATCAGGTAAGAGATGAGCAAGGCATTACCTGTTCAGATATATCCTGAGAATCCAAATATGCCACATACTCTAGCAAATTTAATAATTTTTAAATTTATATATTTTATTAATTATAAAAAATAATTTACTAAAATTTCAGTAAAAAATAGACAAGGATAGAAGAGAGGTCATTCCCAATTCAAAGTACATATTCTGTTTATAAATAACTTATGCATGTTCTAAAAACCAAATACAGAAAGCATATTTTTAAAAATTCCATCATAATATTCATCTAAAAAATAAGAAAAGTAACCTCTTTCAAAAGCATTTCCAAGCCAATTATAGATCACTTTGGCTAAAACATGTATTGACGAAAGCAGTTTCAATACACTGATGCCTAATCCAAGAGTCTACAGGGCATCCAATTTCCTGACAAAGTGAAAAAGCCTCTGCCTGTCACTCAAGGTCTTCTGGAATCTGTCTTGGCCTACATATTCTCTTCCAAAACATTTACAATAAACACTGATAAAAGCTACCATAAATGTCATAAATAATCCTATCTCGTTATTCATCTCATCTTATCTCTAAATTATTTCTCTCCTTTAAAGCCCTATGTACAAGCTGTATGTACTCAATCAGGTGATTTATCAATTATTCCCAGAACTTTTCAAATATTTATACTCACTATTAATCTCACCATATGTTTTATATTGGCATGTGTATAAAGATATATTTTTATCTAAAAATAAGAATTACAGAACACAAGTAGTGTGATTTAAATGAAATAATGGATAGCAGCAAATGCTCAATAAGTATTATGTTATACATAGATATAATATCCAAAAATAATTATCATTACTTTCAACAAAACTTTCATTAATTCACTATACAAATATTTATCAAGAATGTACTATGTGAAACATAATAATAAACAAGATAAATTGAATTTACCTCATACAACTGAAATTAAACAAGTAAGTAAATTCATGAACAGAAAATTACTTCTTTTGGCAAGTATTAAGAAATGAGCATTTACAAGTAACCTGCTGGTAGCTCTTAAGTATACCCCTACCAATATATCTTACACATAGCTCTATGTAGCCACTGAACTGCCCTAAAATTTGCTAATATGAAGTTAGAAAACATAGAAGTGTCACCTAAACAACTAAATTTTATTTCAGCACTAAAAGAGGTAGAAAAAAAATTAAGATAAAGATCTTTAGATGTTTTACATATGGTCAAGTAAGCTTTACTTTATTTGAAAAAAAATGGACATTTCTTTATATTGAACTTGTGGGGGAGGAGGTCCTACTTAGAGATGGGAAGACAAGGCAATCTTGTGGATATATTTATGTTAAAGGAATTAAGTGATTCTATAGGCATTTAATAAGAATACCCCTTGCTAGGCTTATCTAAGCTAAAATAAATCCTTTTTCCAGATTTTTAAAAATGTAGGTCATAAAGGGATACTACTTAATATACACAGCGGATTTTTAAAAATAGTAATACTTACCAGTTGCTTAATGTACTCCATGTGCTTTATGGAAAATATCAGTTTTAATCTTCACAGTAATTCTATTATAATTTTAATGTTACAGAGCAGAACACTGAGAACTAAACCATCAAATAATTTGGTCTAGGAAGTGGCCCAGCAGAGATCTGAATTTAGGCTTGCCTGAAGCCAAACCTCAACTCTTAACTCCTTCATTCTCCTGCCTCTCCTTGGGCCTCACAGATCTAATGCTGATTCTCATGATAGCTTTGGGAAGAGTGTTAGTGTTACTGAAATAAGTTCAATATGGAAACGAAAACTTTGGATGTTTTCAGATAACTACACATGTATGGATATACACATATAAACAAGAATGCCTACATATTTACAGATAGCATAAAGGAACTGAAAACATTTTTTCTCTCATGTGAATCTTCAATTTGTTAAAATGCTTTTAGTGCCACAGAGATGAAGTATTCCAATAATTTTTAACCTCTCTTACAAAACAGATCTAAAGAGCCAATGTAAAGAAGATGCTGTAGCTCTATTTCCTGCAGCACGTAGTTCATGCTCTTGCACTATAAGAACAAAAATGCTAATTACTGTTCAGCCCTAATGCTAATCTCAGCATCTGCTAATTAAAAGATCACATCTTCTGCAAAGTCAGCATTACCATTCAAATGACAACATTAATCAGTTTGAAAAATTCAGAATCAATCAGTGAAAAGGAAAAAGTCGTTGGCCTTCAGAGCAAACTCAGGAGAGCAAAAGAGCTCATCCATGTACATGCCTCAGCAACATAGTCACAGTGTTACAAGCTATCCCCAAAGTGTGTTTTCCTACTTTACCCTAACCACTCACTCGCTACATAATATTTTTAGATGCAACAGCAAAATATCATCTAGCTCCTAGAGACCTTGCTTTACATTTAACACACTACAGCTGTGATTACTGACCAGCTTTTAAAAATAGATGTTGCAGAGTTTTCAAAAAACAAGAGCAACTTAGTGAGGTGTTTCCAGAATAGTAATAATTACTGAAAAGTTCAGCTGCGTAAATTATTTTACAGCTGTTTTTCTTTTTTAAAGGTAGCCAATAGGTCTATTTTTTAAAAAACAATCTTTATCAATATTCAGACTGGAGTCAAAGAAAAAACAATAGCAGGTTTCTCAGTTTCATTCATACAGTTGTCACAGACAAAAAAAAAAAAACTCTTGAATTGTGTTAGCAGTGACCTCTTCCATCTCATTTCTTACACCAGCCCGTGTCAGAGAGCAGAGACTAACCAGAACCTTCTCTCTGTGTGTGAAACAACATGCAGCAGGCTTAGCTCTACTGGCCAAAAGGATATTTAAATAGCCAACAGAAACTCATCCTGCATAACTAAAAATGGTGACATATATATAGATAACAGGTGGCAACATACACGTAACATTTTATGTAATGCTTTTGATGTCTTAAATTTGAAAAATTTAATATACATAAAACTTCTAGCAGCCCAAATGATTATACATTTGAAAAATATAAGGATCCCTAACATTTTCAGAAATCTTATTGTTCGTGAATTAAAAGAAACATGTTAGGGAGAATAACCTTAAGGTATTAATTTATTTTACTAGTCAGCAAAAACAATAAAGTAAAATACAAAACTATAAACTCAGATAGGCTACAACTAAAAATGGGTAAATAAAGTTTCTTCTCATCTTGAAAAATAAATGGGTACAAATTATGTGTAAATTCACAGAGAGAGCACAAGATACTCATGTAGTGGTATCTGAAATAGAAAGTCAAATTTATAGCCTTGTTTATCTAAAATGAGTGGAAGAATGCAGCCTTGGACAGATTTACAATAATGATTTCATCAGGCAGGCAAGAGTTTTGATATATACCACACTGAGGAAACTTAGCTCTAATTCACTGTATTGAGCTATGAAATAAATAGTACTTTTTCCAAAACAACTTCATGTGACCATCGTAAGTCACAGGAATTATTACTAGAATTCACCATGTTTTCTTAAACTTAAGACAGACAACATGAACTCTTATTTCTCACAGTGGCCTCCAGTTACAAAGGCTAAAAAATCACTAAAAATAGTTTGCTCTTTTTATAGCATATTGAGGCATGCTTATAAAATTTATTTCCTATATATGCAACTCCTAAAAAGCTTCATTAGAATAACATTCATATGTAGTAAATATATTTTCATATAACAGGAAAGAATAAACAAGAAGAGCTTTCAGGCCCTGGTTGGTGTGGCTCAGTGGATTAAGCACTGGCCTGTGAACCAAAGCATCGCAGATTCGATTCCCAGTCAGGGCACATGCATGGGTTGCAGGCCAAGTCCCCAGTAGGGAGCACACAAGAGGCAACCACACATCGATGTTGCTCTCCCTCTCTTTCTCCACCCCTCTCTCTGTCCCTAAAAGTAAATTTAAAAACTCTTAAAAGAAAAAAAAAAGAAGAGCTTTCAATGGTATAAATTCTTATTTCCATGATGCATACAGTAGAAAAATGGTTGATGTGTTCACCAAAGAAGCTTCAAGGTGTCTCTGCATCGACCACATTACAGAAAGAAGGATTCTCACATGCTTAAAAATACCAATGAAGGCTGTGTATGTAGGGAAAAAAAGCAATGTAAAGAGCAGACTGACTATTCATAAGCCCACAGAGATGAATACAGATAAAAAGAATGCCAACTTATTAATTTACAAAGAGATAGAACCTTCACAGGAACCATAGTACTAGAGGTCTCATCCATCAGTCTACTCTCTACCCAAAGGTAGAATTAAGGGAAAGTCAAATAAATAAGGAATCAAAACAAGAGAAATTAATTGACTAAGTTATTTAAAGTATTTGGCAGTCAATATTTGATAGTCAAATGATCTATCTAACAAAGATGATGGTCTCACCAAGGGGAGCAGAATTTATTTTCTGCGTTTCTACAGTTAGCCAGTTCTTCTGAGTGATACAGCATTTCATTAGATCTAGTAACAATTCAGCTCAAGTCCTAAAAAGCTTCAGGCCAGGGAGCAGTTCAGTCACTCTGAGATAGCTTTACACATGTACGCTTTTTTCATTTTGTGCTCATCTCTCTCTTTAAAGAATTTTTATTTCCCTTCCTTGTTGCTTCTTTAAGCAATGTGTCAGTCCACAAGCTGTACCACATGGCACTATCATTCTGAAACATAAACATTATATTAATAAAGCTTTATACAATCAGTGACCTAGCCAGGAAAGATTTGGTTTAAAAAAAAAAATTAGCCAAATCAAAGGTTTGGACTGCAAATGAAGAACTACAGATCAAATGGTTCAACCCTTTCCAAGCTATCATAAATGTAGGGTAAGTAAAAGCATAATGCAGTTGAATTCTTTCCATATGAAGTACAAACTCAGATGAGCAAGGCACATTTTTGGAGTGAGGATTTGGAGGCTGAATGAACCTAACATGTACTGAGCGCCGATTACCACTAGCCATTTGACTAAATACACTAGAACATATTCTGTCATTAATTCCTTACAGCCATAAGATAGTTACTGACCTCTCCACACGTAGAAGAGCAAGGTGGGGCTCTCCTTCCATCTCCTCTGGGAACTTCTGTTGTTAGTCCTTCCTCTGCTTGCACTTGCACTTCTGACTTCTACAACGGAATCACACTCCAGCCTCTCACATCTTGAAAGCACCAGTTGAACAACGCAGTAAACAAATAAAAACCAACACACACACACAGCTATCTATAATTCTCCTTTGTACAGAGCCAAATTTTCTCTTTTCCTGCCCCCAAAACGGGGAAATAATTTATACTTGCTCTCTGTTCTTACCCTCATTCAATCCCCAAACCACTGCAATCATCTTTTGGTCAACACAACTTTTCACTAAAACTGCTCTGGAAAAGGTCACTTTACATTTCAACAAGAACTTCTGAAACTCTCTTTCTCTGCTTCCATTATTAAATTGAAGTGTTTCTCCTCCCTACTCTTTGACCATTTTTCTATGTTTCCCTTTAATATTTTTTATCCATCCATGTCAGAGTTCCCCATGGATTTATTCTTGGCCATATTCTACACACACACTTCATGTCTCCTAGTAATTTAATCCATAACCTTGGCCTCAACCCCCACTCAAAGATGCCAAAGTCTATTGCTCTAGCGCAAATCCTTCCCTTAGCTCCAGAACTCTGAGTCCAGCCCATTGCCACATGTAAAGGAAAGAAAGCTGTTACTGAATGCTGTATCTTTCTCACCAATTATTTCATAGTGTTGTAAGACCATAAAATGGCACAATCTTCTCTATCCCTCAATTAAGTGATATGTAAATCAATCTTGACTTTTCCTTTACTGTCTACATGTAATTTAATCAACAACTCCTGAATATTTTACTTCCTTAGAATTTTATACATCAGTACACTTCTCACCATTCTCATGCATACTGCCTGACTCAGTACTTACTTAACATCTTTCGAAGAGACAAGGGGCCTCCCATCTAGGACAAAAGCTCTCTGTTCACACCCTTCACCTGCTAACTGCAAGAAAGCACAAACTCCACCAGAGTGCCAAGGTCAAGGATCAGGCTCATACCTACCTCTCCAGCTTTAATTCTCAGAATTCCTCCTGATCCCTACTACGAAATTCACACCAATACACATACATACAATTCATTCAAAAGTACAAAAAGTGGCCTTTCTGCCACTCCACACAGCACAATATTCAGGTCAGTGTCACATTGACCCAACACCTAATGCGGTCTTAGGAAACCAATTTCAACTTCTCTGTTGATTGATAAGACCCACAATATATTTTAAAACTAGAGTACAATTATTAAAGTTGCAGAATTCTCTTCCCAGTTAAACATCAACAGATAGTTCTCACCTGGTCAGTTCAGATGGGCCTTACAACTCCCAAACCACAACAGCCACCATAACAAGAATTCTGAACAAAGTGTAGTATTACAATACTATTCTCTGTCATAAATTAGGAGCTTTTCTATCAATAGTCACCATTCTACCAGATCTCACTCTTTACCACCAAGACTTCTGATTTAATGAGCACTTTTAACTCACCATAATAATAAACCTCGACACTAACAATATGGTAGTAATATTACTTAAGTTGGGAATACAGAATATGCAGCTATGTGACTCAGTTATTAACAAACAGTTCTGACACTTTACATCTTCCAGTGTCAAGAAACAATTTAAATGTGGTGCTGAACCCTTACATTCACTCAGATAACATTTTCATGCAAAACAGGATGCCAAAATTGATATAAATATAATTTTAAATATATTCATTAACTATCATACCAAATATACTTTAAGATATAATTAACATACTATAAAACTGATGAAAATTTAATTTTTCAAAATAGAAAATCTTCTCTTCCTAAATGACTGTTCTCATTGTGTCCCTGAAGAAGATGCTAAAATTCTTAACCTAAGCAGGTCACATATCTATCATCCTCATTCCATCAGTAGAAGTTACCTTATTAGTAAATTAAAGTTTTCCCTAACAAATGCCCTTGAAATTCTACTATTTACCTATAAGAGCAGGGTTTATATCATTAACTATGAATTGCTTCATGCCCAAAAGGTAGCGATAATGAGTAATAAATATCCATTTCCACATTCATTTTCTAATTTCTGTGCAATTAAACGTTGTATAGAAAGTTGAATTAAACCTCCTTATATCCTCTTGGTTTAAGTGTGACCTTCTCAATGAAGTCTACCCTGACTTCCTATTAAATAGGACAATCTGGCTTCCATCCCTCAGCTATCACTCCAGTTCCCTGTCCTGCTCTGCCACTGTTTCCTGTAGCCCTATGTACATATTTCTTTTCTAGAAAAACATTCCAAGAGGACAGGATTTTGTCTGTTGTTCATTTATGATCCCATGTAACCAAACCAATGCCTGGTCTTGAATAGGTACTTGAATATGTATGTTAAATGTTGAACACACAATTTAAAGTTATCTGTTTCATACTCACTGGTTAATAAGCATTGTAGGAATCTCTGATGAATGTGACCCTTGTAACACTGGGACATTCCTATGGTCAGCACCATGGCAACCATCCTCAATATATCTTCTCGTCTATTGTGTGGACCCCCCCAGAACTCTCCTCAACCTCCTTCTCCAAGGTCCATGGGCTCCAATCTAAATAGCCTTCTGCCTGCTGCCACAGGGGGTTCTCTGCTGAGCCAAGAGACACAATGCCTTTCACATTAACTTCATTATTGCCATTTGTTCCTTTGAGAGTATTCTAACAAGTTATTTTAACCTTTCAACAACTTCAACTGCTTGATCTGTAAAACAAAGTATTTGATTGGTAAATGTAATATTTTGTCAAGCTCAAAAATTTTAGCAGTGTAGCCTGGAAAGAACAAGCAACACATGTTGCAGTTAAAGAGGAGAAGGAAAAAATATAAAAGTAGTATACGGTAAAAATAGTAGGGGAGAACAATGGCCTTAAAAAGAGAGAAGTCTGAAGCAGAGGAAACCAAAATAGAAAAGAATAAAAGAGATTAATTTGAAAAAGAACTGTAAGAACTTAACCCACATGACTTCCACCACTCACAACTGCCTAAATAGTTGGCATGGTTCTAAGTAAAATATGTGTGTGGGAGCACTCTAATAAAACCTAAGTTTAACATATTAAATATGATTTTATAATTATTATTAGGGGATATTTACACTGTTATCAATGTATTCAAACAAATTAGAGAATGGCTTTTATCATAATGAATTTTAGTACTAATTATAGAACATTTTAAATAAATAAGTATTAATTTAACTGTATGAGTTTTAAAACAAATGTTTTAAAGGTCTATAATAAATACTCAAGCACATGATTCTTCAATGAAGCTCTATTATAGAATTCCTGAGGCAGCATCTCTATCCACATTCAAGCTGGCTTGGAGGTGAAGTCATCTTGATTGGTTACAACCTTGAGTAAGTCACGGTGCTCGTGACAGTTCCACAACGCAGTATGGCTCTTTGGGCTATAATCTGGTGAGTGCCCTGGGGAAAGCTGAGGGCCTATTTCTAAAGAACATTTTGAGAGTTTACCTGGAATAGTAACTAAGTGTTGTGTAGCACATTCTCTAAGTGCCAGGCACTGTACTAACCACTTTACACCTCTTAAGCAATCGAATCCTTATAATAGACCTATCAGGCAGGTGCTATCATTAACCCAAATATAAAGATAAATAAACTTATTTTCCAAAGTGACATTGCTAGTAATTGGTAGAACTGGAAATCTAACCTAAGCAAAAAGGCTCCAGAATCAATATTCTATCTCTTTAAATCCAGATAAGAATAATATAGTGTGATATAATATGTATTAAAAAATACTTGATTGCTTAGTCTACAAAAAGCATTAATTCTGGACAAAAAGCATTAATTCTGGGTGGCTCATATATATCATCACACTTAACCTTGACACCAGTCCCAGGTAGGAGATAGCACCATTCTCTCTACTCGTTTCACATTAGAAAACTGGGCTCTGGGACTTTAAGTACCTCTACAAGGTCATATCTCTATAACTTCCTCATCTATCTGTCTAGTGATGCTTCTCTCAGTGCTCCCTTCACTCCCTTATTCGAAGTTACTGGTCTCATTCTGGCTTTGTAATAGTATGACATAGTTATACTTAACCTCCTCAGTTTTATACATTGACTCCCATCCAGATACTATAAATTACAACATAGATTATGTGAGACTACGGATACCTTTGATTAAATTATAATTTTCCTGTGCCAGGCAGTGGGCTGGACCCAGAAGATCAAAAGAAGAACACAGATACTATTTCTGGGAAATAAAACAATTTGCTAGTGGTTGCAAAAGCCCTGATAAGTACTGTGGCTAGGAGAGTGCAGTTGCTAAGGAAACACATAGAAAAACAATGTTGTTCAGATTTGGAGAGGCAGGTCTAACTTGAAACCTAAAGGATAAGCCTGCAATAGCCAGGTGAACAGGAAAAGATGAGGAATGGAAGGAAAGCACAGTATTTCCAAAGAAAGAAAAAGATAAAGACCCACCACCATAATTGTTTTTGTTTGTTTGTTTGTTTGTGTTTTCTGCTCCCAACAACCTCCGTACATTACTGCTCCATGTGAATCACCAATAAGCTGCTGCCCTCTTCCTTCTTCAAACTCTCTCACCTGGAATCACAGGATATCTTCCAACTTCAGTTTCTGCCCCACCGAACTGCTAGTGAAGAATGAGACTGTAACAACAGCTTAAGTCCACCCACTGGACTCACATGGATTTAAGTTTTATTGCCATATATTTGGCTTCCCTGGGTCCAGCCATGGGGACTGCTGTGACCATCTCTTCACAGACATCCTCATTGTATCGGGCCACTCCACACACTTCCGTTTCCTTCTTTGCACAGTAAATACCTGTGTGGATCCGGTGCCTGCATGAGACAAAAGCCTGGCTTTCCTGGGCCCACGCCACCCTGCCCAGTTCTTATAAGCAATTTTCCCCCGAGAGGATGTGATCTTTTAACTAAGACTAAAGTCTTTGAAACTGATTTTCAAGTTTGATAAGCCTCAAAATATTATTAGGCATATCAGGTTATAAACTTCTAATTAGTACGCATAACTATTTGATTGCATAGATAAGTGAAGCTATACTACTATAAAACACGTATCACAGGTGGTTGGGATAAATGATAATAGCACTTTTTTTGTAAATATACCATGCAAATAAAAGAAACACACTGAGAAGGAAGGTTTAAGCAAACTGGAAAAATCTCCCTCATTAAAATTTCTTAATAACTTAAGCTATTAATTCCACATTACAATTCAAAAATAATAAAGACTACAACATTTAAAATATTTACAATATTTAAGAGTTCTACTAAGTAGTGTTTCATTGTAATCAGACAGGGACTATCCTTAATGATCTAAAAGAATTCAACTGCAATATAGTAACAATAATAACATGACAACCAGATGTTGAGGATGTATTATTTGTCAACAACTGTGTTTCTATAGATAGTACTGGTTGCTCATTATTCATCCCCCTTTACCTAAGTAACAATCTTAACTATGTTCAGGGTAGAAATGTGCTTATTTAAAAATTGCTTGCTTCCCCAGATACCTTGGTAATTAGGGGTGGCCCTAGGAAAAAAGGTTCCAACAACTTTTTTCTCCTCCTTCACGTGGCTAATAAGAAGGTCTGGAAAATGAGGCGCTGAGAGTGAGGCATCCACATTGTAACCAGGAGGACACATAAGACAAAAGGGCGACACAAGGCTCAGGGACCAGAAAGCAAACGGAGCTCCCAATTTTACCACCATCATGAACCTGCTACGTTAGTCCTGGCCTACTCACCTCAGGTTTTATTATTGCACGAAGAAAGTAAAGCTCCATTTGGTTAAATTTCTTTATGCATATTTGCATACATTATGTCTTTTGAATTTTTACTTTGTTGGATTTAGCAAAATTCTTATTCTTTATGGACTAATGAAATAATAATGCCTGTATGGTAGCATTTCTACTACTACGGTAGAAAGGAGAAATGTTATTAAAGTCACTGTTATTTTATGCCTTTTTGTTGTCTTATTGTCAGTATCACTCCTCATTTAATCCCATCTCTCTGCCTCTCCTACTACTTCCTAACACTAGTGTGACTGCCTGGTGAGTCGCCCTGGCTGGACCTGTGCTTTGACAATCTCTAAATTCATTCAAAAGTAAACTAACAAATCTCTTCTTCGTTTAAAAGGAAGCTAAACACATACCAAAATTAAGTACCAAAACACAACCTTGGTTCTCACACTTAATTTGTTCTGGAAGGCTGTTGAGAACCAAATTGTTTGAGATGGGAGAGGACCTGAGAACTGAGGTGTGACTGTCATATGAGTTTTAATACTGTAACTTCTAATTGCCCAGCAATGATAACTCTGCTAATTTATCCTCAATTCTATTTCAAAATATTATTATATGGACATGGCTATTTAAAATTCCAAAATTGAAGTCTTCCTTAAAAAATTATAAAAATAATTATCAAGGCTTTTTTTTTTTAAAATGAAACACTGTGCCATGTGCTTTACATACATTATCTCATCAGTCTCAACACTATTGATGGAAGCACTATTTAGAGTCCCCAATTTTCCAAGGACTCAGGGACCTGGCAACGCCACACGTGCACTATTTGCTACAGCCAAAACATGCACTCGGGGCACACTAACTTCCAGGCATTAGTAACCCTCACGGTTAGAAACACTTAAAGATCTGACATAAAGTAAGTTTGAAAAGAATACTGCAGAATTCTATTGATAAAGTTATTCGATGTTAGCCTGGCTTTGGTTTACCCATTTACAAAATTTAAATTGCCACATATATGGTTAAAAGATAAAATTAACTGGAAAAAAAGCAGTATTTCCAGTGTTAATCTGAAGATCAAGAAATATTTAAAATTCAAATCTAAAAAATCCTTGCTAGCCAAAAAATTCAAGGTTTCTCAAAATAATATTATGAAGCTCATAATATCTAGATAAGGCTACTGAAATAATTCTTTTCATTGTCTTATTAGTAACTATTTGAAAGCTGTACAACAAAAATTTCCTATCTATACAATTCATTCGGCATAGGCCATTTTATAATTGCTCATTATTCATAAACAGATAAACTAGGCTCTCATAAGTGCACAAGCAAAACTCCAAGCACACGAAATGCTTAGCATACTGGGCCAACAGCTGGTAGTATAATATCACTGGGTAGGAGTGAGAACATACTGGAAATCACTTTAAAATGGTCAGGGCCTGCCTGGGCCTACAGGCTAGAAGATAAGAGAGCAGGCCTCTACACCACCATCTCTTCAAGTAAACATTTATTGCGCCTGTCCCTATGCCAGACACCACGCTCGGCTACAGCATGGGAAGATGAATAGGGAACGAACCTTCCCTCAATGAACTCACCATCTATTAACTGCTGTTGACAACATAAGAAGGATTTAATTTATTCCGCAGCATACAATCAGGGATAGAGACAAATTTCCCCACAAAACAGGTTGTTAAACATGTTAAGGACTAAGGAAGACCTTTTAAAAATGATCCAAATTTTCATCAGTCAGGGTTTACTATGCATAAAGTTCCTTTCAGTCCTGTTTATTTCTGGAAAATTTACATTATACCACTCTTTGTTTTCTACTGTAACGGTGGCTATTATGATTAACAAAATTAATGAAGTATATAACTTTTATAGTCTTGCATATCTGAAAAACAAACCAGAATATTAAACTTGACTCTATATCCACAACCACTTGGAAATACTGAATTTGTCATGCTATGAAAAAGATCATTTCATGGGAATACAAGCAAAATGTTAATATCGGCAATATTTAAACATTTCCTAAAATAGTAATGACATTCCTTTTCTCATATGCTAGCACCCAAATATGTAGTTCGGGATAAGACTAAAAGAATACCATTCTCATAGCATCATGTATTAAAAGAGGCTTTTGAAGTTTGGTTATTACTATTTTAACAAAGTAAATAATGCCCCAAAATTGTCAATCTCACATTGCTCCAACTGTAAGTCACTCCACATTTTTAAAAATCTCCTGACGTTAATGGAAAACAGTCAAAGTTTGAACAAAATTTGCAATTCAGTATTAGTTAATGGTGTTGAATCAATATTAATTTTCAGATTTTGATCACTGAATTACAGTTATTATTAGTTGCTTCACGCTGCCATGTCAAAATGTCAGATACAGGTAGCTTATAAACAACAGAAATGTATTTCCCACAGCTGTGGAGGCTGCAAGTCCAAGATCATGGTGACACAGATTCAACGCATGATGGCACTTTCTGGTTCATGGCCTGCCTGTCTTTTCAGTGCCCTTGCAAAGCAGAGGGGAAGAGCCCTGCAGAGTCTCATTCAAAAGCACAAATACCAATCACATGAGGGCTCTACTCTCAAGATCTAAATGCATCCCAAAGACTTCACCTTCTAATACTGTCACAAAGGGCCTTAGGATTTTAACATATGAGTTTTGGGGAGGCATAGCAGTTATATAAATGATATAGGCAAAACTGATGAAGGGATATATGGGAACTCTTTTTACTATTTTTACTTTTCTCTAGGTTGAATATCAATTTGAAATAATATGTTTAAAATGAGTACCAGTGTTTTCAACATAAAATTTTAGAGTGCTAAGCAGTCCAGATGTCACAGAACATCAAATGATGACCATTTCAAATATTCAAAGCTTTAGAATACCAGCATATCACAACTTCTACTCACTGTGTTTAACAATTAGGGCTTATTAACCTTTGGTTTTTGACAAAAGAGTGGTTTTACAAAGACAGATCCATGAATAAAAAATTAAAATCTACATTTGAACTTGAGAAGAGAAACATTGTATTTCATTAGTTATAAAATTCCAAAGCACAGCTCAGTCAAGGAAAGAATTAAAAATGGATCATTCTTTTCCATTATGACTGTAATATAATTCTGAGAGATAAGAAACACTTTATGGGAAAATGTGTTGCCAGAACAAAAGGCAAAATTCCCAGGCCACCTTATGTGGACATCTTTGTGAAGGCTAATCCTCGTTCAGGCAACATGCATTTGGGAAACACACATCATGGGCTGGGCTCCAGGGGAAAAATTTTTAATCAAAATATTGTATGATCATTAAGATAAATAACTTACTCCTAAACTACAATTAGTGAAATAATATAGTTCTAAATATCTAAAAGAGGTCAAATATAATTTCTCAGTAGGATATCTTTTCCATTTCTCTTTCACTGAGAGTCCAAATACCTCAATTCATTAAGATAATGAGATCCCATTTCCATATGCTTTTATTTATCCTAGGGATAGTAGAGAAGAGTTGGATTTTGTAGTTTTTGGTTTTTCTATCTGTTTTTTCTTTAAATCTCCAGCTAACTCCTATGTATCTCCAGAGTGGGGTGAAATTACAGCTTCACACCACATTCCCACTAAGCTCCCCCTCAAGTAGTCTGCTGGCAATTTGAAGTAGGAGCAGGAAACCTCCTAGGGCTTTCAGCTCCTCCATGTTCCCATGCAATAACACCAATAAACAAAGGTCAATTACATTCTGTTTATATATAAGAGATTATCTACCTCAGCAGTGTTACATGTATTTCACCTAAGGCTAGGAATCTGAAAGAGTCTCATAAAATGAATGTTCTACTATACACTCATGAAATCTCAGTGCTGCTATTAAGGACCCTAAAGTTAAAATCATCACACATGAATAGAAAGAAAAAAAAAAAAGATTTCTGACATTATGGAAAGCAATGTGACATCTAGTAAAAAATTATTATTGTCTCCAGCACTTCAAAATGAAATGATTTATTTGCTCTTACAAATTCAAAAGAGTGTCTAGTTATAGCTAAAATGAAACTGGTGTTTTCTTTTAAAGAAGTAGTCATTAATCTCAGCCAAGTGGATAACTATAGATTCTGAGACAATCCTCACCAAGCTTGGAGGAATGGCTATGCTAATGTCTGATGGGAACAGTGATAACTGTAATTGGGTTTAGAAATATTAATGTTTATGCTAATATTTAAACTGAAAAGAAAAATAGAAAACTAAATCTAAGCTTGGCAAAAGTGACTCACCCCTAACCCAACAAGAGTCTTCATAAATTCTGGTTGGTAATTCTTCAACAGACAAGGACTGGGGGTGAGGAGCATTCTGAGAGGCTGTTGTGAAAAAATAAGAACTTGAGAGCTTTTAGAAAAAGAATTCAGAGAACAAGAATTTAAAAAAAAAGCAATGATGGAAAAGATATTAAAGGGAGAGCAGGGAAATAGTCACTGGATTTTCACTCTGACCATGGGCCAGGAAAGAAAACAGAGAACCAAATCCAAAGAACTTGATGCTTTAGGGTTGTCACTGAAAGAACAATTTTGATGAGTGACCTTGCATCTCTGGGAATGCAGTAAGCTCAGTTTTGTAATTAAACTTGATATCACTAAAGGAGCAGAAGGAAGTAAAAACAGAGAAGACCATTACACAAATGTCTGTTAATAAATAGCCATCTATATTTTGCTAATTTGAATAACACTGTGGTATTTGTAAATATCTGCACAGATAAAATATCTTGACTTGGTTATTGGGACTGATTTCCACACATCCTACAAAATGAATCATATTACTTGATAGTTAAATGATATTGTGTTTATGCCCCTCGGACAGAACCGAGGATGAAGAGGATCAGGTGAGAAGAATAATGTCTGTATCCATATAGAGATAAGAAGGGGAGAAATGAAAAGACCATGCATTGCCTCAGTAGCTACCACAAGAAAGTTGGTTTGGTGGGAAACTAGTCCACAGTAGCATCCTGAAAATGTCAGGTCACAGCCTGTTACCAAAAGAATGTGCCTGTTCCCATCCCTGGGACCACTGGGTTCCCTTCCACTCAGCTGTGCTGAAAGCACCAGAGTGCAAATTGCTAAATCCCAGGCATGAATTACAACCTAGGGGAGAAATGACAAAACTGATTTTTTCCTCTCCTTTTGCCAAGGGATAAAATACAAAGCAGAGTGAAAGGAGCATGAAAGACAGGCACTTTGCCCTTCTCCATTCTCCACAATGTTTGGGGGCTCGTGCAGGCAGGGGTGGCTGGCTTTACATTTAGAAGGTGGAGTTTAATGAACAGGAGGACTGTTCACTTTCTGTATACAGACTGTTTCAAGCTCCACTGACCTTACAGAGGCATCAGAAATGGTTAAGTGTCACTATCTAGTTGGAGTGCTTGCAGAGCCCGGGAGTCCACCATTCCCCACTCAGGGGCCCTGTCAAGGATTCCTGTCTGACTCTGAGCCTAGGCTGGCACAGAACTTGGCCAGGCTGCTGATCCTGGACCGGGTCTGCGGAGGTCAAGGCGGTACCCTCAAGTGAGCACTTGTGTGTTCATTTCTGCACCCAAAAGTGACCACTATGAGTTTCTAACCTCTACTCATGCATTTTAAACACCACCATTCCCTGGGTATACACTTTTTTCTGTCCTTAAAAAATGTAAGGTTTATAACACAGCTTTTTTTTTATTTTCTCCAGAGAACATCTGAAAGACCCAGCCCATTTTACGTTCTATTTTCTCCTTCAGTTTTAAAAAAAAGCTCAAATATATGATGCTTTTTATACAAGTAAGAAGAAATAAATCTGTACAAATTGTAATAAGTTTTAAAAGAACAAAAGTCATTTCCACCTTCATGCAGCCTACATTTTAATGTCAATAACGACCCGAACAAAGGCATACAAACAAACTTTAGATATTTATGTCTACCCCCAAAATTATAACTATCAAAAATAAATCCACTTAGTGTCCTGAAAGCAAGAATAATAATAAAAGTAGTTTATTAGATATGAAATTTTCATCAATCTGACTCTGAGACCTCCTCACATATTCACAAAAGTTAACTCTGGAAAAAAATTAAAGTATAATTTTTAAAAACTGTCTCAAAAATAATTTTTATTTACCAAAAATAGAAATTTTATGAGTACCAAAAATACTGACCAAGTAAGCAATGCATCAAGAAATTAAAATGAAAGGTTAACTCATTTAAAGACACTTACCTACTACTTCGTGAACTCGCATTTCCGAACACAACACTGGGTCACTTTCACAAATCACTCATTTACAGTCTGGGATCTGTTAGCACTTTGCCCTTGGAAGCGGATCGCTTTCTTTCTGAAATGTCGTTTCTTCACAAGGCATAAGGAGGCGGAAAGAAACTAAACAATGTAAGAATGACAAAGTAACTCAAAACAACCTACCTCTTCTGCACAGGTAATCACTAAGTCACAAACACTAAGACACACACCCTCAACACTAAGGAAAAAAAAACTCAAATACATGTTGTTACCCCATAGTGTGTGGGCAAAACACCCACGTCGCTGACATACAAATCTCCCACACAAGTGTGCATTTGACTGATGTCACTGCTCGCCAGTCTGGTTCTACACCTACATTCAAAACCACTGTGTTCCAGGAGAAGCTAGGAGTATTGTTTTATTTTTAATTCACCAGGTCACTGAAGCAAGAAGGTCAACGAGGAACCCATAAAAGGACAATTTTGCATCACTCTTTCCTCATTGCTCATATCGTAGGCCATATTTGTAAAGGAAGAGAAAGCCAATCAAATATGCTTTCTACTCTTCCCTCAAAATGCCACAGTAAAAATAAGAGATAAAACTATATCTATGATTTCCACCTTTTCCTTGTCATTCTACTTCCTCTCCATAAAGAATTTTGTGAAATGCTTCTAATTAATTTTCTATCCACCAGTTAAAACAACCCTTTCAATTCTTGCTTTCTGAAGAGGACAAGATAAAAACTGACACCTGAGTCCTGAAGAATTATTCTTACTGATGGAAATAAAATTTTGACTTCAATCTTTATATTTCTTATATTTCCTCAATAAATACACAAGACAAACAACCACATAAACTGGAACAATCAATTAGCTCTGGTAATTATAACAGCTTATAGTGGTTTTCTACTGTGCTAACAATTTTCCCTAAAGCTTTCCAAACTCTATACAAATCAACAATTATACCTATAATATCAAACACCTCACAACAGTCCCTTGTATATAACAATACTGAAGGCCCCTACGACAGAATATAAATGTAAATTCAAAATTCTTATAAGTATTGACAGTGAGGTTGTTGATACTCTATTAAACAAAATTACTCACTTTATGGTCTGAGTTTTCCTTTCCACCTCTCGACTGCACAGTAAGAAGACTAGAATACGTAAACTCATTCATTACCAGGTTGGTCCCTGCACCTACCAGGCTTTCCTGCCATTCTTCTCGCTGGCATTTCTAACGGAGGTTGAAATTAACATTTTTTTTTGGCCTTATGCCTTATTTTATTTTGTTTTCTTTGTCTGGGTTTTGTTTTCCTTTAACGTTTTACCTTATGCACATTTACCTGACAAGTAAGCACAGCTCTGGAAACATTTTATCCTTAACTAATGCTATAGAACAAAACGGAACAGGAGATATATGAAATATTAATATTCACATTTCTCCCATGAATGAAAACATATTTAAAAAAAAGGTAAAGATATAGGTTTAGGTTTCAGAGGCAAAAAGATTCTTGACCTTGCACAGCATTATGTCTGGAGAATAAAGTATCCAAGAGTATTTTAACAAGTATAGTTTCAAGATACGATAAGATCAGCACAACCCAACGTGGACCTATAACCTAAATGAAAAATAGAATCTAACACAATGCTTCCAGAAGGATAAAAAGATGTAAAATTCATTAAAAAAAACTAAAAGGCTTCTCTGCAATTATTGTTATGATAGAATTGGCACAGCATGGTTTTAACCACATAGATGATTAATATTTATTTTCAACAAATGTAGCTAGACAAGTGTTATTATATTTCCTCTTTTTTTTTCCCACTGGGAACATGCTGATTGAAATGCATTCATTTATGAGAGCTGACAGCTAGACAAAACTACATTGCGAATATTTTTTATCTCTAATTAAATAACAACTTAGCAACATCTGGTTTGCTACAATTACCCAAAATTATTCCAAATAAGTTTTTTAATATGTTTTACTATGTCATACTGTTTAACAGTTCTTTTCAATCCAACATTCAAAAAATAAATAAAACAATTCAATTACAGAAGATAGTGTTAATTCTAATAAAAGACTTAAAAATTCATGAAAAAAATGTTAATTCACTTTTAAAGATGTTAGGACTATAAGTTTGATTAGCCAGAACAATAACTTAAGGGTTTTTACGCTCTTTCAAAAAGTCCTTTCAGCTGTCAAGAAAGGTTTAAAATTGTAACTCCTCTACATACTATAATTAGAGAACAGAGAATTTCTCATATTGAAACAGCAGTTCCTCAAGAGGACATAAATATTGACATCATAACACAAGAGTACATTTGAGAGCAAGTCCTCACAAGCCAAGTGCAAAGGGCACCAAGTACTAGTTCATACACATCTGAAATTGCTTTCAGAACACCTGGCTTCATAATAGTTTTGAAAACTACTTTTATTATGTATGTTAATAATTTTTCTTGAAAACTGTTGATAAAGTTGCTGAATATCATGTATTATTCTTCATTGCATTATATATGTTTATAAAACTGAACTCCATTCAAAGTCTCCAAGAAATTCATTCAAGATAAAGGACTCTGAGTTCATACTCTGTAACATACTTTTTTCTGATGGTCATAATATTTTTTTTAATTGTCTCTTTTAATATAAGCAATTTTCTGCAAATCCTAAAAGTAGTTGATTGGAGGGAAATGCACATAGGGAAAAGAAAAGACTCTGTGTGACCTGAAATTGTATTTTATAGTCTATGTATGTGCCTACAGAATGCATGAAAAATAACTAATAAAGGCATTTCTGACATTCTTATCTGAAAGTGCCTGTAAGTGTTCCTGCTTCCATTTGTATCTTATAAATTACAGATAACCATTCCTTTCAGAATATACCAGAGATAAAAAAAGATAGTAAGGTGTGTACATGAAGTAACATGAAAAAATGATTCCAGATGGAAGGCCATGAAGGTTGAAGGAAGCAGAAAATGTGACATTAATCTAACAAAAAGTTGGAGAGCAAAGGAAAAAAAGAGATGGATTGAATCATTGTTTTCCACTCCTTATGTGGAGCAAGGGTGAAAGCACCTGTTTTTCCCATCTGACTCTCATAAATAATAACCAAACCTATAACCAAACCCAGGTACAAGCAAACCTAACCCAATGCACTAGTACCTGCATTATATTACAGGTACTAACGTAATTGTCACAATCCCACTCTTGGCCCAATGATAGAGAGTAAACTGTATCAGTTTACTGATGAAAGTTTGGGTAATTATGGAAATGACCCAAAGTCACACACCAGTATGTGCTGCATAGCAGTTCCAAGGGGTAGGCTCAAGTTTATCTCATCCTAAAGTTCGTATTCGAAATTACTAAGAGTCATTAACAGGGCCAAGTTATTAGCATCTATGCTAGTAATGGTTTAAATCATACAAGATGCATTTCATGCACAATGTTTTATGTAACATATTACATCCCATCTTTAAAAACAACCAGGCTATCAACATGAAACACAGACCTCAGCCCCAGCCTTCGGTGAATTTGTACTTGCATGGAGGTGTAAAAACAAGAAGAGAAATAATCAAGACCCATGGCAGAATGTTATAATCCCATAGGAGATATATATCAAAGGGCCACAGGGAATTAGAGGGCAGGACACAAGAAGGAAATAAAATGTTTCAATTATTAATGAAAAACATAAAAGTAAAATGCCTTAGAATTTCTTAAATAATACCATCAACTTTCTACTTTGTCACTCAGACCATAGGACCACTGCCGTGTCTGAAGAAACATGTGCTACCATCTTTTCAGATATGATTAAAATAGGAGTTGTTTCAAATCACTTCAGTAATGAGGATTTATACATAAGTCACTTGGAACAAAACGAAAAAATTTTGTAGTTTGCACCCTCTTAACTAAATTAAATGTAGTTCCAACATCTGACGGATTTCTACACAGCATTTAAAATACAAACATAGAATAAACTCTAGTCATGTGTATTATAGGTCTCCAAGGAGTGGGTTTAAAATTTAAGTTAAAAAAGAAATTCAATTTAACAAATACAGCATTACAACAGTATATCAATAGGTAGATCATTGAAAATTAACAAGTTCGGGCAAGGTCATTTAAACAATGATCACTATCACTTAGCTCCTCCATACCTTTACAAGGAAGTTAGGGTGGAGTATATCAGAGTGTACCTGAGGAAAGGATATTATTTAATACAAACCCCTTCTTTATGCATGAATCAGCTGAGGCCAGAAAGAGGAAAGCTCTGCGCTTCACTCCCAGCTGGGAAGCGGCATGGCCCGAGCTCAGGCACTCATCTAACTGGACTCTCCTCATCCCCAGCTGATGCCTCCTCCAATTACATCTATACAGAACAGCTAACATGATCTTTGTAAAGTGAAAATCCGATCTTATTATTGCCCCGCTTAAAACCTTTAATGACTTCCCATTGCTCCTAAGATAAAGTCCAAAATAATTAACCTTAAAAAAAAAGAGTACAAATTCTACTCCCATCGACTTCCCTAGCCAGATTTCACATCAGGTCCTCTCTTAATCCTTTCATTCTAGCTATGGGATGTTCTCAGAGTTTCGCACTTGAACCAAGCTCATTCTTACTCTAGACCTTGAGACAGGAGATTTCGTTCTCTGTCTGCCTGGCTGATTCCTACATATTCTCCAGGGCTTGGCAGGATGAGGAAATCTTTCATCTGGAATACCTGAGATCCCTGAGTCAAATGTTCTCATAAAATTCATTATGTCCCTTTTCTAATATCTAACACAATTAATTCACATTTTTCACATAGGAAGCACACAATAAATATTTGTTGATAAATGGATGAAAAAGATGAGTGATTCCAAATTTACTATCTTATTATAGTACTTTCCTGTATTAAAAATTTTGTTCCAGTACTACACTTTTCTTAAACCACACTTACCATTTTGTCCAAATTCTTGAACTAGTATCATTTCTTTTCTAGAACATAATTTTCCATCATTTAATTAATATTAAATGATTTATTCTAAATAATAATGAAATCAGCTTTATCATGACATGCTGTGGAAAACCTCCCCAAAATTCAAATAATAAACTTAATTGAATTAATTCTCTCTCTACTAAATGAAAATACTACAATTCTCTCAACAATTGTTTTCCAGATCGATATTTTGCTGCTCTCCTTTGACAAGTAAAGAGTCATAATCAGGGCACTGCCAAGTTCAGCACCATGTGCCTAAAGAGTCCCTCCATTTCTACAAAGTTCCTCAGGACCAAAAGACACCAGACACTCAATAAGCTAGTGGCGATGTGAAAAGTTAGAACAAGGATTAACAGAAACCAACTTTCTGGACCAAAACTCCCTCTTAGTCACAAACACAGATGTGTATCCAAAGCTAAACTAAGAAATCTTGGTTTCTATTACCTATATAAATCTTAAGAATTCTTCTCATTTCAATCTACAGTGTCTGATCACTCTTATGGCCAACAGTTAAGTTTAGTTTATGACATTCTGAAATTTAATATTACAGGCAGGAACTGATACTCAAACATTCTCTACGTTGATTTACTTTCTCTGTAAAATGAAAAATAAGGTGCGTTGTTCCTATTGCCAAATCAAGGCAACTATGCTCAATTTTCTTCCCTTTGCTTAGCTCCATGAACTTCCTTCACTGGAACATGCTTGGAACTGTGATCAGCTTTTGTGATGACAGAATTTGAAGGGAGCAGTGAACCAACACAATCTCTAGGGCTGCCTACTCAGCCTTCTGATCTCAGTTCAAATGTTATTTGACCTGGGATGTGTTTCCATATCCCACTCACCCTCCAGCTCAGACAAGGTCTGGTCCTGCTGCCATAATACTCCTAGCATCCTGGGCTTGACCTCTGTTGTACATACCATGATTTTAACTAAATAATTAATGACAGATACATTGCATATTAGCTCTGTATTTCCATGATTTTGCAAGTCCTATTAAATCAGAGGCTCTTTCTGCCATGCTATGTTCCATATCCCCATTATCCTGCAGACACTTGGTGCTAACAAATACATAGTGAATGAAAAAATTAATGACTCAGTGAGGCTGGTGTTTAGGGAACTACAGAAACAAGCAGAACAATTTAGAGGCACATTTAGGAGAGGATACCAGTTTCAACAAATCAAAACAGTAACATGAACATTCTATAAAAGCTATCAGTGAGCTACTTGTTTTATATATGTTATTTTGTAATCCTCACAATAACTCCGAAAGGTGTTATTTATATTCCCATTTTACACATAAGGAAACTGAGGCATGGAGAGGCTAAGTAACTTTTTCCAGGTCACACAGAGAGGGTTAGAAATCATGCATTTCTGACTCTCAAGCTTATGCTCCCTTTCTAATTTACTCGTTGTTCCTCAATAATATGCATTTTATTCTATATGTTGTATTTTTCTACATGTATATTTATTACTTTCAGTAAAAATCATTTAATATAGAACTAAATGCAAGTTAGTCCTTAATCCTTAAAACAAAATGTAATAATTTTATGTAAGTAAAATCACCTTAAAAACAAAAAGGAGAGTGATATTTGATATTCAATGAATACCCTTCTGCTTTATAAATGAAAGGATGTTATAATTGTTTTGATCTAAGGAAAACAGTACCATTGAACCAAAACTCTAGGAACAGAACTTACTTGATGTCTAAACATATGGCAAAGAAAGCTGGTATAAGAAACTACATAAAATCGCTTATTGTTAGAAAAGGAAAAACTTATTAGTACCCTTAATAGTAGAGAAATATAATGTAGACAAATGTGAGAGAAGCTTTATTAGGATCTTAATGCTTTTAAAGATTGTAAAATAATTCTGAGTCAATTTCTTTTTAAAACTTCACAAAAAAAGAGGTTTAACCTATTTGATTGTTAAAATTTGCTATTACCACATGCACTACTGTGCCTTAAGTTTATAAGAAGGGTGTGTTAAGGAAATTTTTATAAAATCAACTGCCTAGTAATTTAAAATTTTTTGAAAAGATAAACTTTCAAGCAGAGATATTCTATTACAATGAGCTTTACCATTTTATTATCTCCTAGCTGTTTGAGAGAAAGGACCCAAGTTTACATAAGAAACTAAAGAAGTTATATGATCAATGTGATACAGCTACTTAGTATCACAATGCCACGCCTGAAATCAGAAAAGGGGGCACAACCAAAATTAAGGCCAACAAAAATTCAGAAACAAAAAAACATCCGGTACTGACAGAAAATAGAACTGTATGGAAGGCTGACAACCAAGGAGATAAAATAGACACATTCATCCAGACCGTAAGAGGGGAGGAGTCGGTGGCCAGTGGAGGCCGGCTGCAACAGGAAAAAGCGGTGGCTGGTAGACCCCAGGCGTGGGGTAGCAGTGGGAAGACCCAGTGAGGCTCGCAAAGCAGCTGGGTGACCAGGCGGTCCCACATTCACGTGCAGATAAACTGGGTAAAACTGGGGAGTGAGACAGGCCATGCAACCCAGAGTCCCAGCAGGAAAATAAAGCCTCAAAACGGCAATTGAAAACACCTGTGGGGGATGAGGTACCGTTAGAGACACCCAGCCTCACAGGAGAGTTCATTGGAGAGACCCACAGGGTCCCAGATCATACACAAGCCCACCTACCCGGGAATCAGAACCAGAAGGGCCCAATTTGCTCGTGGGAAGTGGTAGAAGGGACTGAAATCTGAAAGAGAGCGGAGCAAGTGTCATTGTTCCTTCTCAGACCCCACCCCCACATACAGCATCCCAGCCAGTGACTGGGTTGACCCACCATGGTGAACACCTAAGGCTCTGCCCCTCATACATAACAGTGCAACCAGACCAAAAAAAAAAAAAAGTCCAAATGGAAGAACAGATCAAAGTCCCAGAGCAAATACATCTAAGCAACCCAGATGCACAGTTCAAACCACTGGTGATCAGGATGCTCACAGAATTGGTTCATTTTGGTCGCAAATTAAATGAAAAAATGAAAGCCATGCTAAGTGAAAAGAAGGAAAATGCACAGGGAAATAATCGTGATGGGAAGAAAATTGGGACTCAAATCAATGGAGTGGACCAGAAGGAAGGAAGAAAGATACAACCAAACAAAAGAATGAAGAAACAAGAATTCAAAAACATGAGGAGAGGCTTAGGAACCTCCAGGACATCTTTAAACGTCCCAACATCCGAATTATAGGGGAAACAAGTGGAAAACTTATTGGAATAAATAATAAAGGAGAACTTCCCCAATCTGGCAAAGGAAATAGACCTCCAGGAAGTCCAGGAAGCTCAGAGAGTCCCAAAAAAGTTGGACCCAAGGAGGAACACACCAAGGCAAAACATAATTACATTGGCCAAGATTAAAATGAAAGAGAGAATTCTAGAAGCAACAAGGGATAAGGGGACAGTCACATACAAAGGAGTTCCCATCAGACTGTCAGCTGATTTCTCAAAAGAGACCTCACAGGCAAAAAGGGGCTGGAAAGAAGTATTCCAAGTCATGAAAGGCAAGTACCTACATCCAAGACTGCTCCATCCAGCAAAGCTTTCATTTAGAATGGAAGGGAAGACAAAGTGCCTCTCAGATAAGGTCAAGTTAAAGGAGTTCATCTTCACCAAGCCCTTATTATATGAAATGTTAAAGGAACTTATCTATGAAAAAGAAAATAAAAAATATGAACAGTAAAATGACAGCAAACTCACAGTTATGAACCACCATACCTAAAACAAAAGCAAACTAAGCAAACAACCAGAACAGGAACAGAACCACAGAAATGGAGATCACATGGAGGGTTAGCAACAGGGAACTGGGAGGAGGAGAGAGGGGGAAAAGGTACAGAGAATAAGTAGCATAGACGGTAAGTAGAAAATAGACAGGGGGAGGGCAAGAATAGTGTGGGAAATGTAGAAGCTAAAGAACTTATGATGCATGGACATGAACTAAAGAGGGGGGGATGTGGGGGGGCGTGCAGGGTGGGGGGAAATGGGACAGTTGTGATAGCATAATCAATAAAATATATATAAAAAAAGAAAAGGGAACCTTTGAAGGCAAGACAAATTCCTTGAAAGAAGACAAAAGAAGCTATTAACCAACCATGTCACTTGGAGCAAGTAACAATTCTTGACAATTTTATTTTAGTTTTATTTTTATTTTTATAGTGGTAAGAACACAACATGAGATCTACCTGCTTAACTGATTTATAAGTGTACAATAAAATACTGTTAACTACAGGACCAGTATTACATATCAGATATCTGGAAAGTCCTCATCTTGCATAAATGAAACTTTATCTCCCTTGATTAGCAAATGGGGATTTTTTAATTGTTTTAAATATTTTTTTAATAAATGAGTAGGTGCTTTTTAAGATGCCTTCAATGCCTTTATTATTCCACATGCAGGTACAGAGCAATTTTCAATGGCACTTGAATTTATCTTGCAACAGTAACTTCAAAAATTGCTTTTGCATTCAGTTGTTTCTTCCTGGACCATAAAGCACATTCATGCAGTCACACACTCATTTATTAATCAACCATTAAACTGTTCTATAAGTATGTTCTGATGCAGATTGAAAGAAAATAGAGATAGGGAAGTGAGAATAGACTCCCAATCTGAATGCTGAAAATACACCTTAAATATTTGTCTTTATGACTGGAAGAAGTCACAAAGATGGTGTTTAAAATAGAGCTGTTAGTATCTCTGACCAAAGAATGAATTAATTAAATCAATTTCAGTAGGTACTGCATTACTGTAAAAATGGTAAAAAGTACATTATACAACTGCTGTTTTCTTTTCCGTTGTCCTTACGAGTTACTAAACACCTCCAATTTTATACCTAACTCTAATTCCTATTTACAGATCTCGAACTGACCTTATATTTAGCAACACTTGAGTGCATGTTTACTGATTACTAGCCACAATGTTCTGTTTAGTTACTTTTCTTTACTGACCTCTCTCTCATTCTATAGACAACCTTCAATTATGATAAATGTGTTCACTAACAATTTACTCCTACTTTTTATACTTACATTTTTGGGTTGCCCAAACAATGCCCACCAGTATTCTTGTTCCATTAGAGCTTTGCTAAAGAACTCTAAGTTCATGTTTTAGATAAATTTAAGAGATAAGAGGTTCATTCAGATCAGAGAACTAAACTATGAAAGTTTATGGGCACACAAAGTGGATGGTGGACTTCTTAATTCTTCAAAAATCAATTTCATCGATTAGTTTTGTTTTAATATTATGTTAAATTCAAAGACATTAGGCACCATCCTATTAAAGTAGCCAGTAAATTTCATTTTTACTCCTATTTTACTGACCTCAGCTTTTATACATTAATATATACGACAGTAATTCTTAAGAATCACCAAACCATCGGTAAGTTACTAATCTTTACTAACTATACATAAGTGAGAGTTAGCATTTTTTTAAATTTCTGAAAATTTAAGAGGACCAGTTATACAAAGAGACAATGATGCACATGAATCACTGTAACCAAGTAGTTAAAGTCAAACTAATTATTGGCTCTTAGTCCCAATAATTATACTTCAACAACTCTGTGCTACAGAAATCACCAGAGGATGAGCCATGCTTGACATTACTTATCCTTGCAAATATGACAATCCATACAAATAAGAAAAGTTTAAATAAATCATAGTATCCACATGATAAAATATTTTACAATATTAAAAAGGATGCTTTCAAAAAATGACATAGGGAAATTGAAGAGAATTATAAAAAGTATATTTATATGATATATAATTTCACCTGAATTTGTTATATATATATTACAATTTGGTACATATAGTTTCACCTCAATTCCACAAAATCAAACATACATGCCTAAAAAACAAGTATATTACATGAATAAAATACATAGATAATAAATTTAAAATATATATGTGAAATAATATCTGTGAACAATGTGAGGTACCACTGTATCATGAAATATTGAATGATTTCTGTTTTGGGTCTATGTATCTCTGTATTTCACAATTATTCAACATGAGCAGAAAAAATGATTAAATCACAATCATTCAAATGTAGAATAAGCTGCATTGGGAAGAATGAATGGGAATCAAAATTCTGCTCTTAGTAGCGGAAATTCCAGAATAACATCCACCAAGCTGAGAGAGAGTAGTAGGAAAGGAAATTAACACAGAAATATTAACACAAAGCAGATGGACTAGCATACTATCCTCTGAGAGTGATACTATGAATCCCTCATACAGACAGTTCATTCATTTGTAATAAAGTAGGTTAAGTTCTCGCTTATAAACCTAACATTTTCTTTCATACCCCATTACTTTTTTGTTGTTGCTTTATCTCAACACCCCTATATTCGAGGAAGAGAACACACATACATACCAGTGCAATCTCACTATCATCCATTAATTCAAGAAAGGTCTCATTGAATAAATGTCTGCTCAGAGGCTCTAAGCAAATTTCATTTCTGAACACTACTGTCGGCAGCCCAGCAGGCTATTTCACCAAGATAAGATCACACATTTAATCAAATGCACCTAAAAAAGGAACACTCGCAAAGTTTGCTTAATAATGTCAAATCATAAAAACATGATGTTGACAGCCTACTAATTTTTAGTGCTCTCTATTTTTTTCAAGGATTTGCAACAATAAGGAAGGTCCGTGGGAGTTCTTCCAATTAAGATTTCTTTCTACTCACCTTTAAACATTCATCAAATTATCTTCTGCATTGCTATTTATATTGGGTTAGTACTAAATAAAAATGAAAAGTCAATACAATTTTCTGTTTTGAATAAAGAAAAATAAGAAACAATAAATTCAGGAGGTGTCCCACCTTATATAAATAATACCTCTAATGCACCATTTTACTTCAGCTGGTCAAGTGTCAGCACGGAACACTACCCAGACTCTAGTTTTTGTAACAATGGATCCATATTAAATGCCTCTCATTTGAATAATGTTATTACTGGATAGATTGAAGTATGTTTTCATTGGATTCTTTAGACAACTTTAAAGTTATCCATACTCAATCATTTGAAATATCCTACTTGATGTACTTTTGAGAATTCTGACTCTTAACATAAAATTAATTTGAATAAACATATATACCCACCAGTAGCACGGCATAACAGGTAAACTAGAAAGAGTAAAATAATCAGATGTGTCAGAGAGATGGATTCATATCTGTAAACACATTGTTTCTGCTTTTGCTTCTATTTGCATTTATTTTATGATGCATTTATTCTTACTCAATATGTTTCTATTTCGTTAGTTTCTTCTGGGATAACTTTTCCTTCTGTGCAACCTCCACTTCTGGTTTACAAACAATGTGTTCCTTTTCTGTAAGAACCATCTTAATATGGTTGGTGGAGCTCATACATGATTAATCCAAACACGAGCTCTATAGCCAGTGGTATATCGTGGTGGGGTTTGTTCACCTGGAGGTACTCAACGCCTAAATAATCCACACGTAAACCTGTAAGATCGGCATTACTTTCTGCCTTTTTTAGCCATGAGCAGCCAAAATTCAGCACTCTGAGAGCCACTATCCCTTTTTCCAGTGCCCTTCTGGCATTGTACAATGGCAAGTCCACAGTCGTATGGTGGAATGCCATATGTTGCTTATGTAAATGACATTATTCAGATATTTGGTGGCTTCTCAGATACGCACAGCCTCCTTGATAATTTTGGCATTTTCATAGGTGTTTTTGAACCTGAAGATTTGAATCCCTTGATTTGCATGTTTCTGCTGGGTTCTGGGTCAAGTGAGTAAGAAACCATTTTCTATTATCTCTTTGGCTGCTTACAGGAAAAGAGTAAACCCATTTTTAATGGTTTTCCTAACCAATTCTTCTAATGCCTGGTCTGTCTCAGTTAACAAAGGATCACTATAGTGGGCACTCAGGTCTTATCAGGCCCTCAGTTTTTTTATGTGTACAAGATCCCTCCCTTAATTGAGCCTTTCTTTCTTCAAGCTATTTGTCTATCCACAGAGGAACCACAATATCCTTACTGACTGACTCCACTAATCTGGTGATAATAGATTGGTCTAAAACTGGGAACCTAATTCAGACTACGGCAAAAGGGAAAGAATCCAGTAGGCAGAGGGAAGGAAAAGTGGGTAGGGACAGGCAACTGGAACAAAATCCTAGTAGTATTCAAGGTCATTTTTTTTTTTTTTATGCCTAAGTAAACCATTATCCTTCACCAAGATTCCTTAGGTGAGAAAAATAATGACCTCCCAATAAATTAATCATTTGGCCTAAAGCTACTTGGAATTATCTTTGCAATTAAAAGGGAAATAATGAATTACCCCGATCTACTAAATATTCAAGTTGAATTTAAGTCCATATGACAACTGAGATGTTGCAGCATTTGGAATGACTGTAAAATAATATTTAACTGTTGCACATAAAATTATTGGAAATTTAAGTGGAATTCAACTGAAAATGCCTAAAATGTAAAAATGATTGTGTTTTGTTTTAAAAGAAAATGATTGCCTAAGGTCTTCTTCCAAAGTCAAGTACAGTTAATAATATAATTAAAACTTGACAGATTCAACAGTTAAAGTCAATACAAAGAAGTCTAGATATACACATGCCTCATGTAAACACAAAACTATTTCTCAATAGACTCTTTGTCCACTCCTTGAAGTCATGATCAGTATTCTGAGTCAAGGTTCAGACAACCACCATCAGCCACCGACAAATCAAGAAAACTGAAAATTGGAATGAAACAAAAAAGGTATAAATGTAAGCCAGTTGAGCCCTTCCATTCTTACTAGAACTAAAATCTCACACAAAAGATGACCAGCAGGACCAACTCCTCTTACTCGAAAGAATTTGGAAGAGTTTGGAGGAAAGGAAAGGAGGTGAAAAAAAAAAAAAAAAATGAGAGGGGACTGTTGAAAAAGCTCTTACAGGGTCAACTGTCAATGGAATGCATTTTAGTATTCAGGTTACCCACCCAAGCAGAACATCAAAAACCGGGCTTGAGTCTCTCCCCCATTCTCACAGGCTCAGACTACTGTGGAGTTGCTGGGGCTGCCTTGAATAGTAACATATTCTGCCTCTCCGGGATGCATAAACACCAACACAAGCTGATGAAACGGAGGGGGGTGTCATTTCTACTTGACTTCCATTTTCTCGATTCTTTAAAACACTTAAGCCTGGTACAATTTAGCAAGTCAGCTGTCCAATGTGCAGCCTATTTTTTCATTCATTTTTACTACCTACCATGTTGCACACTCTTCATTTTAACAGAAATGCTGGATAATTAATAGGTAAAAGTTACACCATTTTGTAACTTTTCTTATCAGCAAACATTGCTGAAATACAGATGTTAATTCTGAAATTTGGACGAATTTATAACCCTTCCCATACTTGTAAGCCTTTAAAGCAATGTTGGGATCTGAATTTTAAGGGTTCATCTGCATTTATAGCACTCGTATGAAGACATGAATTTTGGGATCATAAATCTTTTAAAAGGATTAGAATCCTTAAATCTTACAAGTTTACGGTGACTTGATTTGGTGACAACATTGTAGAAAATTCTGATGCACTTAAAACTTAAAGAGCTGCAGACGCCATATGAAAAGATGATCAGGAGTTTAACTTAAAATATTTGAGGTTAAATTGCTACTTTCATTTTATATGTGATTCAAAGTCAGTCTTCAGGCATAGCATTTGGCGGCTGTCAAAAGTGTTCTCCCATCAGGATTATGATTTTTGGTGGGGAATTAGTAGCAGAGCATAACATTTTAAGATTAAGAGCTTAGAAATAGGTACTCAACAAAATATTTAAAATAGGAGAGAGGGAAAATCATGGTAAAGACAAAAAATAAGTGAAACCTTTCTCAACTACTTAAAAATAAGCTATTCTCTCAGCTCATCAAGAACTCTTCAATTAATAAAATATTTGATTTAGCTAAATTTTATTGATAATGGTGGTTAAGGACATTTCTAATAATACTATGGCTAATAATGACAGTTAACTTTAATTAAATGCTGAATCTAACAGGTACTTTTGTATTTATTTCCTATTCCTCACCCCAAACCAGCAATGTGGCTGTCATTAGCTTTATTTTACAGATAGAAATGATAAAACTAGAGAGTTATGGAATTGGGATTGTACTCAAGTATCTCTCATTTCAAAGGCCATTTCTGAGATATTCCTAATTAGGGCAGCCTCCAGCAATACCCATCTGAGGAGTATAATTTTGATTTTACAAGTGTAAATCAGGATTAAGCAAAGAACTGGAAAAGATAAGTGCTGTGGTACTAATTTCATTGTGACAGGTATAAGATATTTAGCCATGGATATATATAATCTATGAAGTTTTCAAATAGATGTGTAAGTACCATCCAGAAGTATTACAGTTCACCTTTGAACTGAAGTATCTAGTAAAACTAACCTCTATATGGGAGCTTCTGTTACACATTAGGCATGTTACCACTCACAAACTGAACTGCAGCATATAATTACCCCACAGATCCTTTCCCTGAAAATGGCCTGTTGTGATGCTTAGATAGTGATTAACAGACTAAGAGTGCAGGGAGTCGTCTTGATATCACTTCAGAAAAGTGATTTCCTCCCTAATAATTCCCAAGATACATAAATATTCAATAAGGGTCTTTGAAATCTAGTTTTAATTGGGCATTTATACTCTACCCAACTGCAAACTTAGCCCAAGCTAAGAAAAGTATTTTATTAATTCATAGTACAAAAAATCCCAATAACTCTTCATGAGTTTTAAAGTAGGAGGGTAAAATAAAGCCAAGATTATCTTCTATAGGAAATTTTCAAATGCAATAGCACTTTAAGCAATGAAGTGAAACATAACTACATATCGGAATCACATGGGGAGTTGACTGATGTTTCCTGGGGCCCTCATGAGACCTAGGAAATAATAATGATAATAATAACAGTGAAAGCAGCAACTACTAGCATATGTATTATGTGCCCAGAACTATTTGGGGCACTTTGCATATATTTTCCCATTAAATCTACACAACCACATATGAATTAGGTACAACTGTGATATCGATTAAAGCATATCAGGAAATTGAGGCCTAGAGAGATCTGATATCTTGCCCAAAGTCAAGTAATTTATCAAACCTAGGAAAACACACCACAGAGTTCCTTTTCTGCACCACCACACCATTCTTCCTCTCAGATATTAGAATATCAAGACCTGGGGCGTAGATTTTAAAATTTTCCGGTAGCTCCTTTGCTACTGTCAGGATATCAATGCTGGAGACCTGGCAGAACTTTAAAGTTTCAGTTTCACTAACTGGGGTTAAAGACAAGCTTTCTATGTTGGGAAGAAAATAATGAAAATTATAGGTAATAAAATTTCCAACCTGCTTATGCCTTTTTAAAAACTTGAACAATGCACTTGTTTTCAGATCTTGGATGGCTTCTGATATGGATAAACGGGGTGAGATATGTGAGTACAAGGAGGAAGGTCTTGGAAAGTCAGTATCAGTGGTTCTCAGACTCCCCAGTCTCAGGACCCTTTTATGTGCTTAAAAATTGATGACCTAAAGCAATTTGGATTATGTTGCTTGTAACTATCAATATTTATGTATTCCTAGTTAAACTGGGAAAAATTTTAAGCACAAGCACACATGCCGTATGCTATCAGAACAATGATGTCATCACACATCAGGTACCTTCTGGAAAACTCCACTGCACACTTGATAAAGTAGGAGAGCAAAAAGCAAACAACATATTAGCATTATTTTGGCAATGTCTTCCCTTAACAGGCCTGAAAAGGTCTTAGGGACCCACACGTTTCCCCAGAACACACATTGAGAAGAGGGAATAATCTGCTCTACAAAACAGCCAACATAAGAGTTTTACCAAACAAAATTACTCACTTGGGGGACTTATTTTTCCATCCCCATGATAATTTTCCTGATAAACAAGATTACCACCAATAATATTCAATTGTACTTCTTGAATAATATAAATGAAATATTAACTTCTAATGTATGTAGTCACTCTCACAAAGAAATTTTAATGTTACATTCTTGTTTCCAGTGTCAACACCACATGAACAGGACATACATTATTGAGATCTATAGAATCCGTCATGACCAGGTTTAGGAAGAACTCTCCCCTTTCACCCACTCCCTAAAACAGTAGAGAAGTTTAATTACTTTGGAGCAGGACAGCTAAAGTTTAAATATATTTTGTATTGGTGAATATGTAAACACACTTAACATTCTTTAAAAAAATACACCTGGCTACTTCTGCAAAAGTAGAATGAATTTAATTGGACCACATAGATACTTAGATGCGGGTAATGACATTACACATTTGGGGGAAATATGCACATCTTAGGACTCATAATTGCTACCAAGAGGCATACTTACCTACCTTCTCAAAGGGGCCAATAAACCTCAATGTCAAAATCACAATGAGTGAAAAATCTGGGTTTTTCTTTCCACTGATGAACAACTCCCTAACAACACACACACACACAAACACATACAAGATAACAAAGGGGAAACGTCAGAAGGACCTTACTCATATTTGAATGTTTTACATTTTATTATAAAATACGGTATTCTATAAAGAAATGCATTTGCATAACAGAAAAAGACATCAATGCAATAGTAATCTAAGTATAAATATGTCCTTGAAGGCAAACAAATGCTAAATTACAATACAGCTTCTGTCTATGTGAGCAAGTGCATATTTTGAATGTAATGCAAATCAAAGAAATCAAAGGGAAAATAGCCATTTGCAAAATTTAAGGAAAGAGCCTCTCCCTCTAAGTCCAATTGCTCTAGCCATTCATACCACACTAAATAAAGGCTGCAGAGCATTTCTCAAAATCATTCTTTGTTCTTAAATACAAAAATCACAACCAGTTTTCCTGAATTTGAGGCAAAAATGTTCCACTTTTAACAGTAACTGTCACTCCTACTCAGCAGCTCTTTTCAAAGACAGTTTCAACCAGAGGTTAAAGTGGTCCCAATAAAATCTGAAAAACAATTCAGTTTAGCATTACGTATATTATTTGACTAACATCAATCCTCCTGACTTTACAACCTTTTTTATTTTCTATTTAGGGTCTCCTTGGCTATAGTTCCCAAGGAATCAAAGGTAAATCAAGTTCACCAAAATTTTGCCTGTTCTAATTACCAGAACCAATGCCAGGCACAGTAGCTGCAACCAGTAAATCTCATACTATTATTTGCAGTGAACAGGAATATTTAAATCTCCAAAAGGTAAGAAGATCATTATAAAGAAAATCATTCCTAAAAGACCTTCCATACATATTGTGAGGAGAGCTCTCAATATAAAGGATAATTAGACCAAGCAACTCGAAATGAGACATCAAAAGCATTTATCCATAGGCAAATCACATGTTGGCTTATCACTCCTCAGCCAGGGATGCCTGATGCAACCTAACATATCTGTCTAAAAAAACTGTAAATAGTTCACATAAATCTTTATACTAATCATCGGTTGTACCCAGAGTTCACAGAAATAGTCCAGTTAACCATATCCACCAATGGAGCAGGTTCTTGGACATTCAGTGATAAAGCACTGCTATGGAATGGCATTCAAGCACTCTTGACATGTTCACCTTCAGCGAAAGACAGCACAATACAGGGACAGACACTGTTCTAATGACATCAGGACCTGTGGAATGTATGACTGCTAGGAAACATGCTGCTAGGAAACAAAGAACAGATCTGATCAAATCTTCTAATGGAAGGACTTGGAATCAGGGCGATTAGATCTTCTAAAGTGAGAGGACAAGTATTCTTTAATCTTCAGAAATATTTGCAAGTGAAAAGACTTTAACACATACCCTCTAGAAATGAAACGAATACTAAGCTAGATTCTCATGAATTAAATCACAATTCTCTAAGTTTTCTTTTAAGATGACCACACTAGCAATATCTCATAAAAATGTAACTTAATCAAAATCAGGCATCAGTGATTCTATATTCCTTTTCTTTGTCAATCTAAGCTTTTTTAAGAAGTCAAGATCTTAAAAAGATAGGAAACTAGAAATTATAGTACCTGGAAACAAAGTACCCTTTTACATTTACAGTGCTACACTTTTAAAACAAAATAGAACATAGCCATTGGCAACAAACACGGGAGAAGTCAGAGGTAGCGTACAAGCAAGGAATTTAATCTTTATCTTTTAATTAAAAAGCAGTTTCAACTTTTTAAAACTGTTTACCTTTGTATATTTTTAACCCTTTCGTTACAAAAAAAAAAAAAGACAGGATGAAACAAGGCTGAGAGATATTTCAGCGCAAATATCTTTTTAACTTCTACATGAATTATCTGCAAACCTCTTTTCTTTTGGTAATACTATAAAAGAGCTGACAAGTCTGTCTGTAATCCGTGTACACGAAAACTGGGTGCTAGGAGCTCCAGGTCATTTGGTGTCATTACAGATTGAAAAATGTACCAGGAAAATCTGGCTAAATTCTATTTAATCTCACAGGGGAATAAAGAACATTCTCCAATTGAAAAATGACTAAAGAAGTGTTTCTTTGCGGATTCTAAAATGACACTTTAACTAGTGCCGCTAGACCACTAACTTAACAGATCGCCTATTTACTTCAGAGCAAAACCCAAAAGGCAATCTTTCCTTCCTGCTAGTCTATACCTCTCATTCCCCCAGCAGCTGGCTGGAAGGATGTAAAATCAGAGGTGCAAGCCTTATACTTCCTAATGAGTAACCCCCCCCAGGAAGGTAAACACAACAGACATCACTAGGTTCGGGTGTAAAGGACGCCGTGGCAGGGCTGCTCACATCGTTGTTTACAATGCGCTCTAACTACCGCAGGCAGGATCACATACTTGCACGGGGAGGAGACACCCGGAGGTGGATCGCACGCCTCGAGTTCGCCCAATTGCTATGATATCTCTGCTCATAAATAAAGCAGGGCATGTATCTATCCGAGCGAGGAAAGTGGCCAGAGAATTCCAGGGACCAGGGATTATGCTGGTTTCACTCGATTATTTCAATCTTCCAGAGAGATGACTACACTGTCCCTTGGTCCTCACCAGGGCCAATCTGAGGTGCGAGGAGCGCTGCACCAGAGACTCACGCGCCGCACGCATCTGGTGGAGGTGCTCCTCACTGGGGGAAAGGGGACAACGTGAGGCTTCCCCGCAAACCCTATGGGCCCCCGCGGCCTCCTCAAATCAGATTTTCCAGTTAAGTAGATCCTAGGCGACTTGGATAAGCAGGCTCTGCCATCCCCGCAAATATCTCCCGGCCATCCCCAGAGTGTACACACAGACACACACACACACACACACACACACACACACACACACACGCACACGCCGTACCGCTGTCAACTAACCCTGGTAGGGAGGTCGCCCCCCATATACGCCCACCCACCTATACTGCGGGGAGTGTGGGGGGGGGGCATGGTTAGCTTCCCTGAGCTCCAGTGGCGGGGGCGCAGTGGCACCCTCGCTCTAAGGCAGCCTGAAGCCTCCCCTTCTTCCGTGAGAAGCTCCGGGGCGCCTGCCCTCCTACCTGTAACCTAGCTGACTGCGGCCACCAATGTTCTGCCCACCCCGCCCCGCTCCCCGGCCACCTGGATTCCTGCAACGTCCCCACCCACCCTAACCCGTGCACACTCCCAACACCGCGCCGCCCTGGACCACCCAAGAAAGTGGCACCTTTCTCCAACCAAACCGCCTAACAAAGCCTGGGCAAGCAGGTCTAAACCAAACTGCCGTGAAGGGGACACAACGGGCGGGGTGAAGGGAGGCATCTCCGCTCCACGACTCGGGGGCGCGACCTGGGCAAACGCGGCCACCACGGGAGCTCCAGGCAGGTGTCTAGGGGGCATAACGGCTCTCTCCCCATCCCGTCGTCCCCATCACCACAGAGCCCTGCTCCTCACCCGGGGTCTATCGGTCCTCTAGCCTGCGCTCGCCTCCAACAGCACCGGCTCCGGGCAGGCGGAGAGAAGGCGCCCCCTGGTCTGCTTTCAGCCCCCTCCAGAGGATGACACTGGGGTTAGAGAGGAGGGAAAATTCCCAGGGTGGATACCGTTCCTATTCCCCAGCGTTTCCGACTGCGAATGCACCGGGTCTGCTCTCCCCTTCATCCCGCTTGGCCGCCAATCGCCCAAGAGCTGGAAAAACCTCAAACCGCTGCCAAACACCAGCGCCCACCAGCCAAAAGGCTCCCTTCCCAACCCACATCACAATCGGATGAGTGTGTGTGCGGGCGAGTGTGTGAGTGGGAGAGTGAGTGTGCGTGAATCCCGCACCACCCCCCGGTTGCCCGCCCCGCGGACGCCGGCCACCACTATTCGGAAGTAAGAATAAATTACCTTTCGCCACCGCCGGCTCCTGAGATCGTCCCATCAGTTGCTCAACAACCTGCAGCCGGGTGCAGTTTCCACAATCCAGCCATGGAGCCCGGGGCAAAAGACCGACCGGCCCCAGCGAAGACACCCCTACCACAGTCGGCAAAGAATGATAACCAAAGCGCAGAGAAGGCAGCGGGAGGGTGGAAACCCCAGCCAAGAAAACAACAAAAAGTCTCTCCTTCTCCCTTTCTTCTGTTACACAGCTATGGAGAAGGGGGGGTGCGGGGGGAGAAGAACCAAATGCTTGTCTTTCTTTGCGTTTCCTGGCTTCACACACACCGAGGGGGTAAAAACGGAGCCAAGAGAGAAGAGGGTTCAAATGTCTCTCCCAGGGCACACTTGCACAACTTCAGAATCAAGCTCTCTCTAGCAGCAGCCGAGGGACACAAGCGGCAGCTATTAACATGCGGCAGTCATAGCTGAAACTGCTTTTCCTCCCGCTGCTGCTGCCGCTTATGAAAAGACGCTGCTGAAGAGACCAAAAATCTTCCACCATCCCCCCCAGCCGATCTTTAGATCCAGTTTTCCCAACCCCACCCCCTTCTCTTTCTTTTTCTTCTTCCTCGTCCTCCCCTTTAGGTCCGAGAGCTGGAGCCGCAAGGGCGACGAGTAGCTTTTCCGCCAAATCCTCCTCCTTCTCCCTCTCCACTCGAGGTTTTCTCCCCGCCGAGGGTCTCCTTTCGCTCCCGCAACCTGAGCCAAGAGCCGGAGCGAGGGCCACCAAACTCCTTCCCGGGTGCACAGAGGCGGCGCACTGGGCGGAGCAGTCGCCCGGCAGCGGAGGGCTGTGTCCGGGTGGCCGCGGAGCCCGGAGCCCAGGAGTTCGCTGATTAGCTCGCCGGCAGGGCCAGGCAGCTGCGGGCATGTGGGTGCTTCATTGCGCGGCCCCGGGCTCCGCGCCGCCGCCTCTTGGGTTCTTTCTCTTCTTCGGCTCTCCGAGAACGAGCAAGGCTCTGGCGCTCTCCAGACACGCACACTCACACACGCGCACACACGAGAGAGCTTCTGCCAAAGCAAACCGTGCAACCCGCGCGCGCGCACAATCGGAGAAGGAGGACGGAGGCAAAAAAGAAGAAAGAAAGGGGAGGGGGCGAGTCACAGGCGGCGGCGGCGGCAGCAGCAGCTGCGGGAGCGGGGGCAACAAGCAGTCCAGAAAAAGCCAGCAGCGGCGGCGGCGCCCACCCGGACGAGCGGCAGCATCTGCATCCCCGCTCCTGGGAACTGGGGCGAGCGGGGCCGGGCGAGTAGGCGACCGGGCGACGCTCCAGAAGCCGGGTCGGGGCGCGGGTGCGCGGGGACCGTGCAGCCTGCGCGGCGGGTGCAGCCGGGGCCGCAGCCAAGGCCAGAATGAGCCGCAGGCGGGCGAGCTCAGAGAGCGCCTGGAGCCGGGAGGGGGCTCGTACCCGGGGAAGGGGTGGCAGGCAAAACCCGGATCTGGAGTACTCCCCGGCTCCACCGCTCAGGCTCCACCTAGCAGCTCGGTAAACGCTTGGAGGTGGGAAGGAAAGGGCTGCCACAAGAGGCTTCTGTTTCAGGGTTTATCAAACAAAGGGTACTTCTGGCGGCTTTGAGGCATCTCTCTCCCCGCTCCCCTCTCCCCAGCCCCCCTTCCTCCGCCCCATTCCACCCCCTCCTCTTCCTCTTCCACTCCGCCCCAGGTGAGTAAACGACATCAGATTCAATGTCCTGCCAGTGTCTCTTTTTCCAGGTGCTAATTATTCTGTACTTCCATTATGCAGGTACCGAGTCCCGATGCGTTTTCTGCCTTTGGTCCATTTCATGTTCTTTCAAACTTGCCCCAGTGTAGAAGTTCATTGAAAACGTTAGAGTATCCTTCTCTGACAATGGGATATGGGGATCCCATAATTTTATTTCAAAATATCAATATAAATTATCATAATGGACATAGAAAGTTGCCGGTTCCAAAATAATACCACCTGGTAAAAGAAAAATCTGCTCAAGTTAGCTGAGTGACCTTGGTCAATTACTGAACCTCTGTGTCCCTGCTTTGTAAATGAGATGGTTAAGTAGGTAATTTCTAAGGTATTTTCCTGCTCTAAAATTTGATGGTTTGAAATGGCTAAGGTGTTACTTTCTAAGTAAATTCTAGTTATGATTGTGAGAGAAACTAAAATTTGTTATATGTATCCAACAAGCACATTACATCCAAATTGTAATGAAATGTATATATTCAGAATGATCTAATACCCTTCCAGAGCTCTTAAGGAGGTGACTTCAACTTCAGCATATCTGAAAAACCTAAAACCTCATTAGAATTAACAGACCATACCCAATACAAGTGACTATCAAAATCTCATTCATTCTTCAGACTCAGTTCCAGTGCCAAGTGCTCCAAAAAAGCCTTTCTCACCAAACCTGATCAAAATAACTACCCCTTCCATTATATTCCTGTAGCACTTTGGTGATATCTCTACAATAGTATCTATTCCGTTCTGTCTTTTTCTTGTTCTTTTAAAATAGTTGCTTGTCTATATGCCTCCTCAGATTGTAGGATCTTCCTTGAATGCAAATTCCAAATTTTAATAATCTGTGTAACATATTACTCTGTATCCACAGTACGTTGCACACTGTTATTCTTTTTTTTTTTTTTAATGGAAAGGGGGTGTTAATGATGTTGAATTAAAACCGACTAGATTTTCACGGGTTTATGTTAGGCTACTTGAATTTGCCTAACATAGGGCATCCATGAACTCATCTAAGTATTTAAAGAAAATACAAACTGACATCTGGAGTCACTTGTTTTTAAATAATTTTGGAAAGAGTAGACTAGCCAATTCTGACAAGAGGCTCTTATTTGTAAAAGATGGAAACTACTCAATTCTTTTCTCAAGTGGATATATCTAGAAAAGTATAAAATAATAGAATATAGAAGAAAGATGCTATGTAGATATTAAATGTCATTACAGGTAGCAGATGAAATATAAACAGAACCTATAGGCCAATTTTTCAAATCAATCTTATCACATTTTGACAGGTCTAGGAGAAAACAGAAAAGGAATTAAAATTCAAAATGAAATTGATATGTTTATCAAAATATGTAACATTAACTGAAAACTAATTATATTAAGTTAAATAATTAAATATGAAATGTAAACTGAAAAGTAAGCATTTAAGTTAAATAAGTTACTGGAAGTATTCACCAAAGAGGAGTCAAAAAAAAAAAACAAAAATAAAGAGGAAGAAAGAACCAAAAAAGAAAAAAATGAGTAAATCTAACTGATGGTTAAGGAACAGCTGGAGAAAAAAGAAAATAAGTTGTATATAAGATTTAATCGAATGTTAAAGACAGCAATTTTTATAGCAACTACCTGTATTTTAGACTCAGACGTCATATTTTCAAATTATTTTAATCTGTTGAGCTTGGTCTTTCATATTTAAGATATAAAGTATTCCACTTTATTGCTAGTAAATCCTTTACTCTTGCCAATATTTTTCTAAGGTAAATCTTCCACAAAAATACAATCAAGTAAATCCTGTGCCCTTTTCACTACACAACTATATTTAACAGCTTCTCAGGGACAAGATAGCATCACAGATGTTTGAGCAAATATACTATTCTGTGTGGTAGCTTTGTGTGCTAAAGTGGTTTTTGAAAAAGATGGCACTGTTCTCTTTAATTCCTTTAAATTGAAAAAAAAAACAATATTTATAAAATGGAAAAGAACTCCCCAAATTTTTTTAAAGCTGAATATCCAATCAAATTGGATTACCAAAATTAAAACATTTTACTAACCATCAAAATTTCCTAACCAAAGAACTCTTTTCAAGTAAAAAAAAAAAAAAAATACACTAAATCTTCAACAGCATGAAAGTTAGAAAAAGAACGTGGATAAACTGTTCACAAAATGAATGCAAATGACTAATAAATATAAGGAAATATGTTCTATCTATACAAATCCATTATGTAAGTAGATACAGAATCACCGATTCCATCATGTTTCACCCATGAAATTAGCTGAAAAGTAACAGTGACCTAGTACTAAACTCTAACAAAAGTATGTTGAGATAGGGATGCTACTAGGCTATTGATATACATTGACACAATTTTTATGGAAAGAAAGTTCACAATATGTACCAACTGCCTTATAGAATATATATGTCATTAATCCACTGTTTCTATTTACAGATATCTCATTTACAGGGGGGAAAATAGGTATGGGTAAGGATTTTGTACAATGATCTACATCTCAGTCATAATTGTTATGTAAGGGGAGTGAGTATGTAAGATACATAGATATTCAGATTGATCTTGTTTTTTCCTACTCAGTAAAACCTTATCTGATTAGAATTGATAGTTATTCAGCCAAAGGCGGGGAGTTGGTTAAGGCAAAAAATATTTCTGAAATGGTTCATACAGTCTATATTAACTAGGGTTTATTTTGGCTGCAAGCAACAGAAACACAAAATAACAACCTCAATAAGACCAAAGTTGGTTTCTTATTCAAGTGAGAGCCTAGCTATTGGCGATCCAGGACTGTCATGGCCGTCCAAAGCAACACAAAGTGAACATCTCCTTATCTTCTTGTTCAGCTGCCTATGGCCATTTCTCCCAATTCTAATTCTAGCAATCATGTCTACATGGCAGGAGCAAAGAAGCAAAGGGAGAGAGAAAGGCGTACTCACACCCAATGACAGTTTCCTAAATTTTCACATTCCTTTTCCCCTTTCATTTTATTCTCAGAAATGGTGAGGTGGTAACATTTAGGTACAAGGTTAATAGGAAAGGTTGACTATTCCAGGAAGTCGTGTATCAAAAAATAATCAGGATTTTTTTCATGATTTAACTCTTCCTCATGACTTAACATCATGTACCCCCCTGGGCTGAGCTTGCATACATTTGGTTTTCAGTAACAAAATGAATGGCTAATGCAGACACTAGACAATACCATCTTCATATGAAATAACCTTCAACCAGATGTAAATGTTTATCAGATTTCTCACTACTGAGCTTTTCCATCAGGAAAAATACCCTTTAATACCCAATCAGGTATCACCAGACAGTTTTATCTTAAATGTTACTGGACCAAGATACACTGACAAATCAAGGTAATAAGGGTTACATCACCTCTGAAAAGAAGGCACAAGGGCATAGTACTCAGATTCCAGTATTTCATGGCATAATTAGAATCCTAAACTGTCTTGGGTTCACTAGAATAATGACTCAAATATCGATTATATAGACAATCGATATATTTGCCATCCCTATGTCAAAGCTTACTTCTAAGAACTACCCAGAGATGTTCTCTGTTCCCTGGAATATACATCAAAGGACCATTTATATGTGGAATCTAGTGAAAACTGAACTAACAAGCAAGATGGAGACAGACTCATAGACAGAGAGCAGGATGACAGCTGCAAAAAGGAGAAAGGACTCATGCACATGGGCAACAGTGTGGTGATTGCAAAGCAGAGGGAGGTATAAAGGGGTTAAATGGTAATGGAAAGATACAATTAAATTTTTTTAAAAGGACCATTTATAAAGATTGCAAAATCTTAGCCAGAGATTACCTTTGCTAATTTTGTTATCACCTATTTTCTCCTTTGTTTAAGCAAGTCACGCTTATTGGTTTTTATCCCAACACGGATCTGTGTATTCTATAGTCTTAATGACCCAAAAGCTTACCTATAGATCTAGCTAACATGAACCTAGATCTAGATTTTTGTTTTTTGAAATAGCCTCTCCTAACTAAGTGATTAATGGTTTTCACATTCTGACTTTTTTCTTCCCCATGGGAGTGTCTCTACTAAACTCTTTATCCAGGTGTCTCTGTTTGTCTACATGCGTGTCCATTCTGGATGACTGTGAGAGAACAACATTTCGTCTTTTTTTTCTTTTCCTACAACTTTTCTAGCTTCGTCTTAGACCCACAATTAAATTACCTTTTATAGCTCCAAATTAGCTTCAACACCAAATGCTTTCAGCCACTTACTATAAATGTTAGCAATAGGACACTGGCTTTTGCAGAAGTACTCAGCACTCATACAAACATAGTGGACTTAAAAGCATCACGTCACCCTGTCTAGATTCTAGTCTCCAGAAATCTGAACATATTTTAAGGCCCCTCACTTTTCTTAAGGTCTCCCTCTTATAAAGGCAAATGTGCTTTTACTTTATGTACGAAAATATCATGGTCAATCACATATTGACAATAATGACTGTCATAACCTGGAAAGGAAGGAAATAGACTATTCATTTCTCTGTAAATTACTGTCGTTCCCCTGGGATTTGCCTCTCAGCCCTGTTCCTTTAATACTATACAAGATACCAACAGTAGATAGGTACCTGACTCATAATTATTTCTTCTCTGGGAGTGGTTCCTGCACATACATGTGTGAGATGGCTTTGTTTATACTATTGGGCCTTGCCCTTGGCCATGGTTTATTGATCCAGGCAAGGGCAGCTGACCCAAGCTTGGCTACTAAGAATCCTACCCCCAGATTTTTCAGACTATAGTATACAAAGAGTCTCCATACATCCCTGATGGTGAGAGAGGCTCAGTAGCTATTCACGGTTACATTTTCTACTATAGGGAGCTATGTAAACCTGACTTGGTACAATACTTTCCTGAAAAATACAATCGGATTTTTAAAACACTGCTAGCCTTACCCAGCAAATTCTTTACTTTTGCATCTCGCAAATAAGCTGTGATGTGGCCCTCTTCTCCCTGCTATATTAATTCAAGAATCAGTGGTAGTTCACTTTTGATGGGAGACATGGACTATGCTATCACCAGAAGAACTTGCTTTAAGCTACCCAGCAGAAGTAAACAGAATGCTAATCTAAAGAAAGAAGCATAAACCACATGTTCAGACGTGAGCCTAGATGAAATGCAGAGAGAGATTTTGATGGCTTTCTGGACCCTTGTTCTATTTTCTTCCTGACATGGAACTACATTTCTGTACTTCGATTCTGGAAAACAGTCCTGGTATTACAGATCATTCTCCTTTATTGAGAAAGCCAACACAACATTGTAGTAGTTATCAATGGGCTTTGTCTGGTCATTTATCTCTTCCTACTTCTGGAAAAGGCAAATCTCCTCATTGAGTGACTTTTTCTCTTGACTTTCCATATTGGTAATGATCTATCCATTGTGGTATCCAAACCACAAAAGGAAGGGAAATGGTGCAGGCCAAATCAAACACAGTAACCAGCTCCACCCCAGTGATTTGTTATAGATAGCCAGATAATGTAAGCCAGGCTATCCAAGCTCCTTCCCAGCCATTTTTTTTTTTTTAATGACACTGGAATATAGATATTTTCCTTCCTTTTTTAGTGTGTTTCCCAGTGGAAATTGTATAAATCTGATATGTGTATATATATATATATGAACTATATAGATGAATATATATATATTATTCCCACATTGTCTCTCAGAGATTTAACAAATAGAAAAACAGAATAATAATTTTATCCTATTCATCTCACAAAATGGTGAAAAGACTAAACATATACAGGCCAAAAGCTTGGCATACTCTTACCTTAAGTTATTCAATACTAGATTTAAATAAGATATGTTAGTTATACACCTATGAAATGTCATGAAATAAAATTCTAACTTTCTACTGCATCTCTTACACTAAAGTATTCCTACTGCGCTTCTGCTTCTCTAACGATTCAGATAATCCTGGAGTGGGACTCTAAACTATAGTGGAGAGGACTGGTGTGTTGGTAACTTTGCTCCTTTCAGACTCATGAGGATTCCTCCATCTTTATAAACCACTTGGCATTTGAGGTTTCACTGGGCAGATGATGGGGGACAGAGAAAAGGGATGATTTCTCTGCAGTTTATTTATAAGCCTGCATGACCCTACTCACTTCTGCTCCTATTCCATTCATAAGAACTCAGTCTTATGGCTACACCTCACTGTTAAGGAGGCTAGCAAATGAAGTAGAGCTTTAGATCCAGGAAGAAATTGATGTGAGTTTGGTACACAACTATGCAGTTCTTGCCACACACTCTCTTGGTGGTTTAGAAATAAAGGCATATAAAAGAATATGCAGATTGTGTAGCCCAGTCACTGCCACATAATTGAAGAAATATTTAGGCTCTATGACATAGTACAAAGAGCTCAGGACATGGATTCATATTTTCAGTTTTGTCCTGATCACTAAGTCGTTGTGTTTTGGGAAGTCGCTTGATTTTCTAGTCTTTATTTCCCTTATCAGTAAAAGTGACATGTTAAAATATGTGTTCTACCTACATGACAAGTTTCTTGTGACCACCAAATTAAGTGTATTATAAATTTAGAAAGCTATTCAAATGAAAGATGGCTTGCTAAGACAAACACACACACACAATGATACCACCTACAGACGCAAACTTCCATGAACTACACTCTGATTCTCATGTTGCCCCACACTGTTTGAATCTGTCCTCTCTAAATGCCCTATCTTCCTTCCCATATGTGATGGTGTACTTGTATGTTCATTCTCCCTGGGGCTGAACTACTCATTTTCACTACTTGAGGAAGGTAGGCTGCTCACAGGTGAGTTCCTCAAATATCACCGGCACTCTGCTGAAGGTTGAAGTCTTATTCAAGATTATGTTCCCTCCCTGGGAGTCAGCCCTTGTTCAATACCTGTTCTTCACAGGGTGCTTACAAGGAGGTCCATTTGCTACTTCTAGATGATTGGATTGCCTGAGGGCTCTACTGTAGTTTCACTTTTCTCTCCACCCAAGTCTGTTACCTCATTTCCCCTCCTCCTCATGCCCACCTCTGTTGCTCCTGGGAGAACTCCAGGATGACCCTCCTGTTTGCAGTACTCTGTCTTAGAATCTGCTTCCCAGGACACTTGACCTAAGATAGCTTCCTGGTTCAAACCCATGCCTTCACTATAGTTTATTCTCAACACTCAGCCAGAAAGATGGTATTAGGACACAGTGACTGTATTAATCTTCTAGAGCTATTGGAACAAAGTACCACTAACTGGTGGCTTAAAACCACAGTGATCTGTTTTCTCACAGTTCTGCTAGAAGTTGGAAATCAAGATATCAGTAGAGTTATGCTGCCTCCAAGAATCTGAATAGAATCCTTCCTTGCTTCTTCCTCGTTTGCAGTGGTGGATGTCAATCCTCAGTTTGCAATTCTATCACTCCAAATTCAGCCTCTGTCATCACACAGCACTCTCCCTGTGTGTCTCTGTCTTTATATGGTGTTTGCCTTTTCTTATAAAGACAATGGTCACATTGGGTTAGGGCTCACCCTAATGACCTCATCTTAACTTGATTATACTTACAAAGACCTCGTTTTTAAATGAGATCATTGTCACACCTGGGGTTAGGACAGCAACATAACTTTGGAGGTGTACAATTCAAATCATAACAGTGACCCTGCCTCAAAGCCTCCAGTTGTTCCTTATATCACGCAGAGTAAACCTGAAGTGGCCTGCAAAGCCATATACAGTAGGAGACCTCAATGGCCTGGTCTTCATTCAGCTCCTCTCTCTCAGGTCCCTTTGCTGCAGCCATAATTGCCTCCTTCTTACTCTTTCCACATGCTGGATACTCCCCTATCCCAGGACTTTTCATCTGCTTATCTTCGCCCATAGAATGCTCTTCACCTAGAGACATGCATGTATGTCTCTTTACCTAACTTCCTTCCATTCTGTGCACAAATTTTCCTTCTCAGTGATGCTTTCTCTAACACTCTGTTTAAAATTACAAACAACGTTATCCCATATTTTATCATACTCCCTTTTTTTCTTCCACACAAATTCTCACCTTCTAATATAGCACATAACTTCCTTATTGATTGTATTTACTACCCATCTACAATATGACTTCTGTGATCTCAAGGCACTTTTGCCTTGGTGGGCCTCTTCCTCCATAAAGATATATTTAAAATGATATGTTGTTGCTGCACTGCCATGAAGAAAATTATAATCCAGGATGTACTCATTATAACATTCACATTTTCATCCTGACTTTTAAAAAATTAAAACATTTTTCTGGGTTCCTAGAAATATCGTAGGCCTAAGGCCCTGTGAGTGATGGGTAGCCTGGTCTTGATTCATAACTGCCTCCCTGTCATAATGTAGGTTTTTGGAGGGTAAAGACTTTTGTCTTTTTTGCTCATTGATATTTCTCCAGCAAGCAAAACAGGCCTGGCATATAATAGTGTTCAATAAATGTTTGATGAACATATAAATGGCTAAAAACATTTCGATTTTCCATTAGAATTTATTTTCTATCTCTTAGTAAAACAGGTTTTTGTGACCTAACCCAGAATGCTTTGTTATTTCCACTACAACACTTAAAACTTCAAGAATAATTCTGCAATAAGTTAACCAACATTTGAACTAACCACAGGACTCCAGCCATATACAACTCTTGGGAACCCAAGCTTATAATAAGTCTGTGGTAAGTGAGCTGGAGGTATTACTTTTCTGTAGCCCACCTTGGTACACTGGAGAGTTCTGTGCTCTGGCAGGAAGTTATTACAAATATTATGAGAAACATTGCTTTTTAATCTAAAAAACTTTCTTAAACAATTATAGGGAAAAGTTTTGATGGTACTTTAAGATAAGCCATAATGTTGAAATATCTTCTAAGTAACAAAATAAATTAGGGAAAAATCTTAAAATAATTTTATAAAACTAAACATGTTGTTGCCACATTACAAAGATATATTTTTAATGAAAAAGTTTTTAAATTTTATGAAATCTGGTAAGTCTCAGGTGGCAGAGCAAGGATAAGAGAATGACTAAAGATGATCTGTATTTATTAGGAAAGGAGACAGCAGACCTTCAATTTGACTTGGGAAAACTGAAAAGAAACTTGCACGGGTCTAAATATCGCTTATTTTTTACTCCAGAATTGTGGTACTTAGGAATTTCTTAGGATAAAATGTGACCATTGAAATCCTTTGGAGAAGAAACGTAATTTTATGGGAGGCCAACAGCATTACAATGCTGCGCATATTTAATAATATGCAACTATTTACATGTACAGCTGACTGGTAAACTTTATGGTTATTTTCTTGTCCTCTCTGGAGTTGCTGTGAAATTCATCATTTGTTCTACCTTCCACAGTTTCATGTTTTCCTCAGAACTTCACTAACACTCAGTGTTTATTTACATGTATCTGTCCTTCATTAGACTCTTGGGGAAACACATACAATTTATTTGAGCACACATATTACCCAGCATGATGCTTTTCGTGTAGAGTAGATACTCAATGAATACACTATTGAATGTGAAACGATTTTGGAACTATAGACAGGGTTATTTTCTTAAGGTTGTTTTCATTTTATAAATATTCAGGTAATCTTTATGTCTTTGAAGGCTTCTTTTTTTACCATTGATACATATCTATTTCATTTTCCTATTTAAGATATGGAGTCTTAACCTCATCAGAGCAGAGCGCAGGATGAACCCATTATTCCTCCCCTACTTGCCTAAAACTGTGCTGGGACAGTATACACATGATCTCACTTAACCATAACAATTCAGGTATGTGAGTTATTTATTCTGCATGATAAGTAAAAAATAACAAGGGCTGACTAGCTCGCTCAAAGCCAAATAGCCAAAACTGAAGAGGTAAATTCAAAACTGAATCTAATTCCAAAATTTACGTTCTTTTTCCTACATCTTCACATGAGCAAAAGATCAACTCTATAAAGTAATATGACATTTAGGAATGAAGCAAGATATTGAAAGATAACATAATAAATTTTTATAAAATGGCTTGAAATTTTAATTCAGTAACCACTACATTAAAACAAGAATTCTGAGCCATAATGATTTCTGCCAGAGAGACCTATATGAAAATGATGAATACATATTTTTAGGAAAAATGTAGACATTTGCAATGACAGATGTCCATGGGATTTTACATCACTTTTACATCTGTATTTTGTCATGTCCTGGTCAATTGTGAAAATGATTCTATTGCTTTTAACTTCCGTGTGTGTTTCTTTACCTTTTGTGATTACTTTCACCTGTCTCCTTTAGTCTTATATGTCTCAGCTTCACTTGCATTGATGATTTTTTTTCTATCTTATTTCTATGAATTCCATATATCTTCAATGTTTCTTTATATCTTCTCTATTTTTAGTTCTCTTGAAAGACCTTATTACAATACTATCTGTGTGATTCATAAAACTCCCATTTTAGACCCAGTGTTTTTTCTCAGATTTCAGAGCTAGGGAAATATCTCTTTTCTGGTAATTTGGTTTTCTACCTTATTAGCTATTGAGAGTAACGTATCCTTTATGTTCCCCTTTTACTTTGAATGCCTGAAAGATAAGCATTTGGTTTCATGCACAATAGAAGTAGTTTTTCTAGACTTCAATGTCTGGGATGATTATTGTTCTCATCATTACTTGTCTGTTATTGTTTAGACCATGTTACCATTCTGTCATGTGTGACCTTAATTTATGAGATAACTCCCTTCATTATTGCAGGCAAGAAAGAAAAAAAGAAAAAGATGAGAAAAAACTGAAAGAGAAAGAAAGAAGTGGGAAAATGAAACATCTCATCGGTTTTGCTTCAAGTCTGGCTCTGCCCTGTTTTCTTCAGTTTACCTTAATGATTTCTGTCCTGATTCATTGAATAAGTTCCTGCTCAGTATCTAACTTGGAGTGGCTGGAACAGCTGCTTTACTCTTTTGTGTGCTTGACAACATGCCTTTGTATCTCTATATTCTGTTTGACAAACTTTTTCTACAGCCTCTCTTCTACTCCGATTGGAGTCCTCTTTCTGAATGCCAGATGAGAGCTTGCTACCATTGAGCAGTTAACCCTGATTCTAAATGTATAGACTTCCTGTCCATCTGTATGTTGTTAAATGTACAAACACACACCTGTATGTACACTCTTTTCCCCAAACATGTATACTAGTGGTATTAAGAAAGTCCAGTAGGAGGTGCTGGTCTGTATTTTTATTAATGCTAAGCACTTATCTGCTCTGTTTCTCTTACCTGTCCCATATTTTAGTTGGTTGGCTTTTACTTACTATTTTCTTTGCAAGGTGCCTTCTATAACTCAACATCTATGTCCAGTTTGAGGTTCATGCCTATCACTTCCAGCTTTAACCCACGGCATGTATGCTTCTTGTTAAATAATCTGGTTTTATTTTAACATTTTTGATCACTATAAAAGTTAGAAATAAATATTGCATTATAACCCTTTAGTTTGGTTTAGGTATTGATGCTATGAGAGGGGACCTCCCAAAAAACTGGAATTATCTTTTGGACAGCGGGCCCCTTATAGTACAAGTGAGCATACTCACCCCCACTAGGTGAGTATTCTAGGAACCCATCTGTATCCATATACTGGCTGGCATTGTTGTAAGAGGCTGATCTTGCATTCAACTTCAGTGAATTTTTTGAAGACTCTTTCAATGTGTTTGCCCATTTCATGGTGGGTGATTTACGAGCGCACCTGTCCACACTGTGCTGAGCGTTCAGCAGTTTTGGACCAAAGAGGGCATGAACCCCATGACCCATCCCCCTATTCACCTGATCTGGCCCCCAGCAACTTTTTTTGTTTGTTTCCCTGGATGAAAAAAGTCCTCCAAGGGAATATTTTGCCAATGTGGAAGAGGTAAAGCGAAAAATGGCAGAAGCACTAAAAAGCATCAAAATTGTTGAGTTTCAAAAACTGTTTTGAGCAGTGGAAAAAATGTCTCCGTAGTTGTATTGCATCAAATGGGGAGTACTTTGAAGGTGACTGAAGTTTAAAAATGCAGGAATAAATAGCACATTTTTTATAAATAAACTACAGGGTATTTTTAGTAGTAGATAGATTAACCTGTATGTATATGCATACATGCTTACATGTATATGTTCATATTCTGCCTTGTCCTCTGAAAAAGATATTTGTTTCTAGAAATTAGCTGTGCCACCAACATACTATCTTTCTCTGATTCAAGTCATCAGACCTTTTCTGGGTCTCTAGTAAGTATCAGGCACTATTCCAACTCCATCGTGCAAATATGAATTCTATGTGGTCTATTCTTTATCAAGCCACAATCTGTGCTGGAGACAAAAATACCTATAATATGAGCATATAGTGATATGGAGCTTGACAAGAACTAAAATTCTGTGACTGAAAATGTTTCCTAGTGGCACATTCCTCGAACAGACCTAAGGATTTGTGTGAGTTCCAGAACACCAGCTCTCTGGCTTTTTTCTCTCTACTCAGTGATGGTGGTGGATTGTTTTAAGAATGATCTTAAATTCAGGCTGATGTTTGCTAGCTATGTGAACCTGAATAAGTTACTTAACCTTTCTGTAACTCATTTCCTTATGTAGTAATATACATTTATTGATTAAATGAATACATGTAATGTATGTACCTGTCATAAAGCTATTCTAAGGAATACACTGATGTACAAGATAGACAAGTTTCAGTTTGATGAAGATTAAATTTGAAAAGATGGCCATATTGGTCACACTATAGTAACACATAGTTACATATGCAGTATAAAGTATATTATAGTAATGTTTTATGTAATTATGATAGCATATTTGAGATATAATTTAATTCAATATATTCTTTGTGTTTGTGTTTATAGGTAATAAAACATGAATAATTTCTTGCATCATTCAGAAATCAAGGTGGCAAAGATATCATAATCATGAATTGCTACATATATCATATGTATTTAATGTTTTGTCTAAAAGTGTAAATAGAACAGGGCTCCCCATCCCCCTTCCTCCCCTTCTGTGGACCATGAACCATGGCATTACCGCCTGCACTCGCCTCCTGTCTCCCCTGCCCCCAACCCAGTCGGTGGAAAAACTGTCTTCCACATACCAGTCCTGGTGCTAAAAGGGTTGGGGACCACTGGAATAGAATATAGTAAGTCTATATAGCAATTTCAGTTAATACAAAGATGTCCCGATTATTGGTACATGCTGCTTGATTTGGCATTCCACTGATTCTTGAGTTTGGCAGTTAGGAAAAATACAAGTTCGTCGTGTGCCATGTCCTAAGTTTTAAATCACTATCTGGATCCTCTATTATTCTCTGAACTTAATAAGGACATTATGATCATGTTTTCCAGATCTCGTAAGGAAATGTAACCGAAGGTCTTAGAGGAAAGAGTCAGTAGATACCTCGGAGTGGCCCCTTTATACCCTGAGCACACCGTGTGGACTGTCAACATAGATGCAGACCTCTGGACTGGCTGTATGCAGAGATGAAAGAAATGTGGGCGCGTCTGTTTTAAAAATAGTCATTAAAGATTCATCAGGCTTTCTACTATTCTTTCATCTTTTACTCAAACCTATGAGTGTGACAAATTGTGCCACTAGATGGCTTTTGTTAAAATGTAAGCAAGTGAGATATGCTTAATGATGCATTAGGGAGTTTCGAAATAGTAACTTTTAGATTGTTTTGGTCAGTGAGAAAAACAGTGTTTGTGAAGGTAGATATATTAAGCCTCAGTTTACTTATCTGTAACATATGGGTAATAATAGCGGGTTCTCGTGATGATTAAATAAGTCAATATATGTTATATATATAAAATATATGTTATTATATATATATATTTAGTGTTCAGAAAAATACTTGGCACATAAAAAGCAATATATTATTCCTAAATTGTTGAAAACCAGAATACCTAAGTAATTATAAAATAGCTTCTTGAAGGATATACATCAAAATGTTCATGGTTGGTCTCTGGATTATATAATTATGGGTGGTTTTTATTTTTCTTTCTCACCTATCTGCATTTTCTAAATTATCTATGATCAATAGGAATTTTACTTATATAATAAGAATATTATTGAGAACATTATGCTAAGTGAAATAAACCGGTCAGAGAAAGACAAGTACCATATGATCTCACCCATATGTGGAATCTCATGAACAAACTGAACTAACAAGCAAAATAAGGAAAGACTCATAGATGGAGAACAGGATGACAGTGAAGTGGGGTGAGGATAGGGGGTGGAGGGATTGAGCAAAAAGGAAAAAGATCTCATGGACATGGACAGTGGTATGGTGATTGAGGGGATCAGGGTAGGAGGAGTAACAGAATGGTTATGGAAAAAATACAATAAAAATATTGAAAATACTTTTAAACATTAATGATACAGATAATCCATTAGAAATTATTAAATATATTATTATCGAGGGATAGCCAAATAGTCAAGAACTTAAAGGGCAAAATAAAAAAAAAAAAAGAAAATTCTTAATTTAGTATTCCACTGTACTTCAAAAGGCAGGAAGTGAGCTGAGCCAAAGGAAAAATACAAGAAGAAATCCAAGTAAACTTTTTTTGCTGCTTCTTTTTCCAGAAATGAGATCGGAATACCAGTTTTGGAAAGGATGATATCTTTGCAGTTTACCAATCAGATATTTTATAATTTACCTATTACTGCATAACAAATTACCCCAAGCCATAGGGGCTTAAAACAACATGTAACAATTCCTGGGAATCAGGAATGTGGGCTGTTCACCCAGGTCCTCTATCTCAGGCTATGTCATGTAGTTGCAATAACTTTAGTATCTGGAGCTGAGGTCATCTCAAGGCTTGAGTGGGGTAAGATCACCTCCAACTCATGGGGGGCTGCTGGCAGACCTCAGGCCCTTGCTGACTGTCACTGGAGGCATCAGTTCCTCGCCATTAATGTGTCTATGTAGGGCCTTTACAACATGGCAGCTTGATTCCCCTAGAGTGAAGGAGAGAGAGAAAGAGAGAAGGAAAAGAAGAAAAAGGAGAAGAAGGTGGAGGAGGAGAAAGAAGAGGAGGAAAAAAGGAATAATAATAAGAAGAAGAGGCAGGGAGGGGACTGGGAAGAGAAAGGAAAAGAAGGAGGAAGTGGAGGGAACCAGAAATTCAGAAATCATGGAATTCAGGATTCAGAATTCAGGGAATCAGAATGTTAGGAGGAAAAAGAGAAGGGAATAATTTTGTGAAACCAAGAAAAGTGAATGTTTCAAAGAGGGAATAATCAAGGATGTTAAATGTTGTGGAGAGAGCAAATGAAATAAAGATAAAATAACAAGTTTGCGTCAGGATTATCAGTAAAAACATGACCTTTGCCAGAGCAGTGAAGGTGGAAGGTGGGTCAGACTGGCAGAGCAATGAGCATATGCGGAGGTGAGACAATGAGGACAGTGAGTAGAGACAACTTTGGAAAGTAGTTTGTGGGGGGAGAAGCGTAAAATAGCTGCAGTGAACTGTGAAGGAATCAGGAGAGAAGAAGTGGCTGATGATGCAGAATAGAGAACAGATAAAATGAGTGAACACGAAGGTCTTCTGAGAAACCCTAAGGAATGGAATCCAATATGCAGGACAAAAACTTACATTTTAGTCTGAAGGAAAGTGAAAAGGATAGATGGTGCTACCAATAAGATGCAGAATTATTTTAAGTAAAAAGTTAATGCTTTTCTGGTATGTTTTATTTTTTATCCAAAGAAGGATGTAGAGTCAGCTGACTGAGACTAAATATAACTGAAGATTTGAATAGAGTCTTCATGATTTTAAACATCTTCAAAAATGGAAAAGGCAGCCAATAGTAAAATGCAAACATAACACAGGTCTGCAATTTGGAGGACACAACTGAGGTTGGAGATCAAACACTTACACAGATCAAAAGCACTAGAATTTTGCATACTCTTTGATCCACGCTGTTTGGAGTAGAAATTTATCCTTAAAGAAGTAATTATAGATGCACTCAAGATAAAGCCATTAGAATATCCCTAGTACAATTTATGATAGTGAAAAACTGAAACCAATTTAAATGCCTATTGATAGGGTTAGTTTAAATAATTATGCTACATTCATAAATACAATATCATGAAGCCATTAAAAATTGTGTGTTAGATTATTTTACAGCCTAGAAATATGTTTGTAATAAGTACAATAAAAACTGGATGTTAAAGAATATGCAGTATGATTGTTTCTTTTATAAAAATGAAAATAATACATATAAAAATGACACAAAGTGTAACAATGGGATTACATGTGATTTAAATGTCCATTTGTTCTTGCCTATTTTTTATACTTCTTTTTAATAAGCATTTATGATTTCTGCCTTTCAAAATACCTTATTTTTGGAGGATTTATTGAAAGTTGGCTGACAATCTAAAATTTGATAGGTTAATCAAATAACCAAATGACCTATCAAATAACCAAATCTGATAGGTTAATAGGTATCTGTGGGGGAAAGTGCTTGCATACATTTGGAAAACTTTGTCTTAAGGTTTTACAGGTATGATTTTTAATGGTAGAAATACAAAAACTTCTAGTATTCTAATTTTCACTGATAATCTTCTTTCCCAGTTTTAACTGACACTGAATTCTTTTTGCATGAAGTTTTTATCAACATTCTTTCAAATGAATGTTTCTTATGTTGCTTTCATTGACAGTGTGTTAGCATAAGTGTTCCTAAGGCTAGAGATGGTCTCTACAATGGGCACTTACTGTTACCACACTGGTAAGCCAAGGCAGAAGTGTGAAATTTTATGGGCTGATAAAAGTGGTCAGTTTTTGGAAATCTATCTTTAAGAGTACACTACTCAATATAGAGAATTTGGTTTTTCTCATTTCAGAGATACCTTTTTTTTAGGTGACAGAACTTTTGCACTGCTTCAGAAATGCCACCCTTGTGCCTTTTACCCAATTTAAACCAATAAAACTTTGTGACTGAACAGTGCTCATAAAAATAGTTTCTGAGAGATAGGCCAAACTGTTATGGAAAATGAAGAATATATATAAAATGTGCTAACATAAGACTTTAAAATCTAAGCTTTTTTAATGCATTTTCTCTTCATAGCATTTGTGAGATCAAAATGAAGACTTAATTATATATTTGATCTTTAAATTTATTTAAGATGCTTTATCTTGAACCTGTGGAGGTATATTCATTCTCCTCCTGCTTATTGAAGCATATTTATTCTCCTTGTACTTATTCAGTATTCTACTTATCGTAACCTACTTCTTATATTTTAAATGAACATATACCAAAAATGCTATATAATTTATTAAATAATGAGGGATACAGTGGGATGTTGTGATCAGCTTGCAGGTAAATCCAAAGAGCAATCCATAATACACAGTCTAATAAATGTGCTTAATAGATGCTAAATTGGCAAAATTGGTCAATATGCACAGAGCAATAATTGGCTTCATTCCACTAAACTAAATTATTTTGCATGTCCATGGTCAAGACTCATTTTGACTTACAAAATTTTAAAATATAGTTGTCATTCTTTATCCAGTTTCACTTTCCTTGGTTTGTTTCCTGTGGTCAGCAACAATCCAAAAATATTGAGCAGAAAATCCCAGAAATAAACATTTCATAAGTTTAAAATTGTGTGGCATTCTAAGTGTGTGATGAAATCTCACGTTATCTTGATTGGCCAGCTACATGACTCATCCCTTTGTTAAGGTCTCCCCACTGCACAGGCTTCTCCTCCAATAAGTAGCAGAGGGTTATTAGATCCACTGTCTCAGTATCACGTTATTGTGTTCAAGTAACACTTATTTTACTTAATGATGGCCTCAAAGTGCGAGAGTACCGATGATGGCAATTCGGATATGGCAAAGGGAAGATGTAAAGTGCTTCCTTTAAGTGAAAAAGTGAGCACAGTACAATGAAATATATTGAGAGAGAGACCACAGTCACATAACTTTTATCATAGTATATTGTTGTAATTGTAGTTTTATTATTAGTTATTGTTGTGAACCTCGGACTGTGCATAATTTTTGAATTAGACTGTATCACAGGTATGAGCATATGTATAGGAAAAAACATTGTTTGTATAAGGTTTGATACTATCTGCTTTCAGACAGCCACTGGGAGTCTTGGACCAAAGACAACAATACATGGGAAATACTGCCGGTCAAAGACCCCATAGGAAAAGTGCAGACCCCATAGAGTCAGATATCCGTAAGGGTGCACTATAGATAGATAACACATAGTTTTCCATTTAATATACCTCGTAATTATGTTGGTACCTTTCAAATTGTTTCACAAGTCTCCCCTTACCTGTGATCCTAATAAACACGGAAATATTTTCTTGAGTACAAAATAATGCTGGTCTCACTAGGTTTGGTCTGATTACTTACACAGGTGCTGTAAGAGTATGAATTTACCATATAGGCATTCTTAATCTTTCTGCTAATCAAAATCCATGTAATATTTAACAATTACAAACACCACTAGGTTAACTTTTATCTGGAAATTTGCATCAGTAACTTCAGCTTTGACTTATAAAAGCTCTTAAACCAGCCCAAAATATCTCTTCCTTTCAAGTTACTTCACTTGCAGTAACTCTAACTTTGAGTGTTTTTTTTTTTTTTTTTTTTCATTTTCTGGTAATATAAAGGGATGCAGAGCCTAGATACCCTGAAAATAGGGGTACCCCACATCCCCTCAAATCCTACAAAAGGGTACAGGGTGTCAGGGGAAAGAATGCCCCCAAAGTGGAAAGTACTGCCTTTAAGGCACATTGCATAACAAAGGCAGATTAACATCCCTTGCCTTCCTAAAGGGTGGAGCTGCTGAATCTGCAAATTGTGTACCTGACTCTGAAAACGAGCACTGGCTGAGTGACTCAGCAGAGTGACTTGTGACATAGCCTGGGGGCGTGGCATGAGCTCATCCAGTATTTGCATGAGCTTCAGGAACAGACACCCACCCTGGATGCCCGTATGTGGCTGCGAACTGCTGCCCTGACTAAAGATGGAAGCTGGAAAGTAGATCAAAGAAGCTGGGGAACTGATGAAAATGGCAGATACTAATGCACCATTGGAAGAGATGGATGTTTGACTACTCAGGAAGTTCTGAGCCGAGTATTTAAAATTGAAGTGGGCTGACAAACTGGAGTTCTGCGGGGAGGTCTGCCACAAAGTCTGGAAGTCTGCCTGAAAGTCTGCCACATGTGGGGGAGGTCAGCCACAAGGTTGGAAGGCCTGTCTGGAGGTCTATCTGGGGGTCTACCCGTAGAAGACAGCAGCAGAGCTGGCAGAGCTTCCGGGGGCCTGCCTGGCCAAACACATAGACATGTGAGAGATGCATGGAGCTGAACTGTGACCAGGAATTCTCAGCTGCAGACTTCTGCGTTTCTCAAGGATGGCACTTTAAGTGGCATATTCTGAAACTAATTTGGCTTGGCCTGGCAGAGGGAGGCAGGGCTATACATTTTGGGGTGATGTAAAGGGAGCAGGACTTGCCCTGGCTGGTGTGGCTCAGTGGATTGAGTGCCAGCCTGTGAAGTAGAGGGAGCAAGACTTAACGACAGAAATCTGCCATTATTCTAAATCTCTCTAACCTTCAAGTAAAGAACCCCTTTCCTTCTTCACCAAACACTTGCCTTGACAGTGTGCTGCTTGGTGGTGGCCAATGGAATCCCGTAGCTGTTCTAGAACAGCATTGGCTGCGTTCTGTAACGTCAATGCTCCAAATTTTCTGAGACTCTTGACCTAGTAGGAAGGAACCTTTCTTACTATCTGTAAGACTGGACCCTGCAAACCAGTTATCAGACAATTCCTGAGAAGGTTTTGTAGGCATTGTGTTTCAAATTAAGCCAGCCTTTGTTTTTTTAAAAGCAGCTTGTCACATCTAATTAAATGAGCATTGTTCTTGAGATAAATGACACTTGAGATAAAGCCATCCTTGTATAATCATTTTGTTCTATTATATTCTGGCAAAAGAAGCTTTTTCTCATCAAACCTATGCAAATAAATATTGTCATAAAATAAGAAAAAATAGGAAGAATCTGTATTTAGTGATCCGTGAGAATATGTTTGATTTAAAATATTTTATTTCAATTTTCAAAAGCAGAGTTTACTCAGTTGTTCTGGGTTTCAGATAGCCTAACAAAAAGAAAATACTTCCTTATATATTCAGGAAAAAGAACATTAAAACAATGTTAATAATACTCACCCCTAAAAAAAACAAACAAACATTAAATTTCCCTCATCAGTTCACTTAGTCCTACGTAATTCTTACTTTTTTGGATGGTGGGTCAGCATTTTCATGAAGCCATTTGCTTCTCCACTAGGAAGAGTTCTGGAAACCCTAACAGTCCACTGGTAAAGTCTAAAAGTTATCTTAACAATGTCAGGTCAGAAGCATGCTCCCCATTTCTGTTCTTTGAAGTATCAAGAGCTTGAAGTACCTGGTATAACCCTCTTCCACAAGCCTTTGAGACTGTCCTTTGTTGAAGGAGACTGATCTTTTGTTCTTTTAAAGAAGTCAGTGACTGTCTTAACTGATTTCTAAAAATTGGATAAACTTTTTAGTAGAAGAAAAAGATCTTGAAATGTAACATAAAATATTGAAATATAACATATATATCAAAAGTATACCAAAAATATCAAGTAAAGTCTGGAATAGAACCTACAAATCTGTTTTTTTTTTTTAAATATATATAATACCACAGATTAGTTTGCTGTGCACTAAAACACCCTTTGAACCATGGGCCTAGAAAATGCTAGATTTAAATTAAAGGAGATAATGGCTCATGGACATTTTAAGTGATAACTAAAATTATGACTGATGACATCACATTGTTGTTGACTAATATCAAGCAAAGCACTACCAGAACTCTGACAAATATAGGAAAACTTATAAATACCGTGTCTTAAAAGTTTTGATCAATGTTTTCCCTGAATCAAAACATTATTTAAAGCCAGGGCATTAACAAATACCCAAAGACTTCCCATGAAGTATAATATTTCTAAAATGTTTACATTAATAACATTGTACCAATATTAATTTAACCGAAAGAAGTTTTAGCATTTCTTCTGATTTGGCAATTATTCCCATGCAGCTCATCAAACAAACCTAACTTCTAGCTACCATTTTAAAGATGTAAAAGAACAACTTTTTGTAATTTCTCAGCGAACCTCTGATTAAAGTCTGATAGTTTTAGGTGTAAAAATATCCAGAAAGTTTTATTATATTTTCCTATATGTAAAATTGGATTTTTCAAAAGAAAAAATAACCCCTTTTTTCAGGAAAGATTTGGGCAGATGCTTAACCATTTAAGTGACAATAATGCCTTAAAAAATCTTGATGGTGGCATTATTGTAAAGAACCTTAGTTTTTAATAAGTGAGAACTTTGGTTTTCTTCTTTGTTTTCCCTTGAGTAGTCAAGAATATAATAAAGTTAATATAAAGCACAGAAAATTATACTGGTAAAATGTAGAATATTACAATGTAGGTAGATTACATGGAAGGTTAAGAATTACATTTCATGTTGAGGTAAAAGTATTTATCAATAAACCAGGAAAGCAAGCCAATCAGATTGAACAAACTATTAAATTTTAAGTATTTCATAGCTTATTTTCAAACTTAAGTATTATAATTCAAGTCAAATAAATTTACCTTCCAAGTTTTGTTCTTTATTACACTTTTTTCATATTCTTGAACTAACTAACACATTACTTTAGGATAGCTCTTGGGGAATCCACCAGTTAAAAAATTTCATGACTATACTAATATTTTATGTCAAGATGTAGATTGAAGACCATCATTATGGTCTTCAAACAAAAAATATTTAAAAATAATCAATTTTTATTAAATATTGGTAACTATAATTCACATAAATACAAGCTCTTGGGAATCCTTAATAATTCCTAAGATTATGTAGACTCTGAAGACCCAAAAGTTTGGGAAACCCCTGTTTTGGGACCAATTACTCTTTCCTTAGAAAACAAAAACTTGAATTCTTAGTTCCCATTGTAGTGTTGCCTTAATTACTCATATTGATTATGATTTTTAACAAAGGAAAGTAACTTCTATTTGACCAGGAGCACTGGGTGGATTGAAGAGAGGATGACAGGGACCTGTCTGCCTTGCATAAGCATTTTAACAGATAGCAAAATTTGTGAAAATGAATACATAATGCAGATTTTGATAGTTATACATCTCTTTTACATTTCCCTAAATTAGAAAAAATGAATATTTGTTAGCATCACCCCAATACATAGTCTCTATAGCATTGAAAAATAAGTAAAACATATAAATTTAAGTTATGAGTATTAATCAATGATTTGGATGTTCAGTCTTCTAACTTACAAATTAAATAGGTACCCAATGGAAATTCATAATTAACTCAATCTGATATCAATCTAAGGTTTTAAGTTACCTTAAATGATTTTGGAAACTATTTTAAAGTTGACATACTACAAAATATAAGTACTGTTGAAATCAAAAGTGTCAAAATAACAATTCAATTTAGTTGAACACAAATTTACATTTTAACATTCTTAAACATTATGTAAGAGTAAAGTTAGCTTATCTGTTCAAGTTTTAAAAAAGTAAAACTTGTTTAGGAAAAGCAAGCCCAAGCATAATAAAATGTAACCTTGCACTACGCTTAAAACAAAGATAACTTGAAAACAGTGACAGAGAAAAGACATAGTTGTTTTTATTAAACAAAAATTATTAAACTGGTCTTATTTGCCAAAGCGTTACTTTAGGTTTATCAAGTTCATATACTTTAAGTAAACCAAAGTAAATGATCTTGGATTTTTAAAACAGTTGTGAGTTAGTTTCTATAAGAACACAAATAAACCCAATTTTCTCTCAGTTCTTGCCCAACAGAGAATAATTCTCTGTAGTCTACATTTTCAGAAATGATCAAACCATAAAACCAAATTCTCAATCATTGCTGCCACCAATGGGTAAAAATTTATCCTCTGTAAGCAAAGCAAAAACTAGATAAAACACAAAATTATCAGAAAAGAAGAAATAGAGAATTGGAAAGTTCTATTGATGTTTGTGATTCATCTCTGAGAGTTTAAGAAATGGTGTGCCTGGGTTTAAGCTATTTATTAGGTGTGAATTGTCTGGCAGCACTTTTTACCTGCTCTTTCATGTGAAAACATTGGGCATCTTGGTAGATAGTTTTTAGGAATATAAAATTAAGCCCTGGCTGATGGATTGAGTGCAGGCCTGCGAACCAAAGGGTCTCTGGTTTGATTCCCAGTCAGGGCACATGCCTCAGTTGCATGCAGGCCAGGTCCCCATTGGGTTGGGGGTGGGGGCACTTGAGGCAATCACACATTGATGTTTCTCTCTCTCTCTCTTTTCCCCTCCCTTCCCCTCTGTGTAAATATAAATAGATAAAATATTTACAAAAAAGAGTATAAAATTAAGACTTTCATGGAAATACTTGTATAAAATGAACATGTGTCAAAAATTTTATTTAACTCATTAACTGATGGAACACACAGTAAAATATTAAAATTTATTCCTATGCTATTTTTGTTATTTCTTTATGTGAATTACCCAAGTTTTCTATTGATCTATATACTTTACTACCTTTGATTCCATATTTTCAGTCTGATTTCCTACTTTTGTCACTTGGCTATTTATAATTAAACTCAATCTTCATTTTAAAGATATTTTTCTATATTATGTTGAGGAATAGCTTACAGTGATTTTATAAAAATTGGGTCTTGAATTTCCAGAATTATATCAGTTATATAAAAGAGAAAACAATTTTGTTTATTTTTCCTATTTCACTATTTTCTTCTGACCATTCTTTCACTTGTAATACATCATTGCTGGATCACCCTTTTGACTTAATATCTGGAAACATTTTATATTGCAATTAATTGGGGTTTTATAATGTCTCTTGTTTTCTATTCTCAATGAATTTCCATTGGGGTGATATAAGAATAAGTAGCATTCAGAAAATAACAGAGAAGTATTATAAAATCGAAGGTCTCAAGCACACAAAATGAGGTAAAAATGTTGCTTTGCTTTCCTTCCCCTACCTTCCCTTCCCCCTTTCCCTCCCCTCCCCTCCCTTCCTGTTCTTTCCCTTTCCTTTCTTTTCTGTTCCATTCCTCCCTCCTTCTCTAGTTTTCTCTCTTTTCCTTTCACCATTGTCATTCATTTGTCTTACAGCAACTCTCTCTTTAGATAGTCTGCTCCTTTAAAACGAAGACAGCAAGGTGCTCAGTATGTTTTTCATTCAGCACTTAGTTGGCGCTCAAATAAATGCCTGCTGACTGAAACAGCAGACGTTTCATAGGTGGCCATGGTAGAGTCTGATCTCTGTGAGCTGTAACTTTCTTTGCACTCTCAGGCTTACATTTAAAAAATGAGTATTTTTAAAAAGATTTTATCTATTGTTTAGAGAGAGGAGAAGGGAGGGAGAAAGAGATGAATAGAAACATGTGTGAGGGAAACATCAGTCCATTGCCTCTCACACGCCCCTAACCTGGGATCTGGCCTACAACCCAGGCATGTGCCCGGACTGGAAACTGAACTAGCGACCTTTCAGCTCACAGGCCAGTGCTCGACCCATTGAGTCACACCAGCTAGAGTAAAAAAAGGTGGGGGGTACTTTTAACTTTCATACATAGTTAAGTATGTATGTGTTTATTTATATTTTTATTTTTATATAGTTACATAAACATTTTTAACAGCTCTGTGGTTAATTCATAATACAAAACAGTCAGGGTTGATCCGGGCTTTGTAGATCCTGAAGCTAATAAAATTTTGATTGCTCATTTAAAAAAATAATATAAAATTATATATATAAAAATACCTTATGATTTCACTTATATGTGGAGTCTAAAGAACAAAATAAAAAAAACAAACAAAACAGAAACAGACTCGCAAATACATAGAACAAACTGATGATTTCTAGGGCAAGAAAGGCGAAGAGATTAAGAAGTACAAATTGGTAGCCACAGAATAGTCACAGGGATGTAAAGTACAGCATAGGGAATGTGGTCAATGGTGTCATGATACCTATGTATGTGGCCAGTTGGGTACCAGGCTTATCAGGGAAATCACTTTGTAAACTACATAAATGTCTTAGTACTATGCTGTACACCTGAAACTAATATAGAATAATCTTGAATGCCAACTATAATTGAAAAATAGAACTGAAAATATTAAGTATGTAAGTGAACATTTATTTAGAATACACAACATCCTGAAAAATTAACATATCTTTATTAATTAAATGTATAACACCTGTCTATATTACTTTTTCTTTTGTCTTCATACTCTTTGGTGACCTCTTCAAATGACAACAATTACACACTATCATTTTCTACAGAGATAATACAAAGATAATTTAGTCATCCTTTTAGCAGAACTAATTGGTTATTTTTTTAAATATTGACATTAGAAAAACTTCATTTAGCATCGCAATTCGTTATTTATAATGCCATGTAAAAGTTTTGGACTGTTTTCAAATTTGGGAAAGCTTTTATTAACTTTATTTCATGTTAAGCCGCAAGACTTGAAGAATTTTCTAGAAACTAGCTTCTGGTTGCATCCATTTCAAACCATATTTCTTCTTAACTACCCACATACTTCCACTGTCAGATGCTATAGGACAAGCTCACTTTCCTACAGGTCAAATTTATCCTTTTTCCCTTCAGAGCATGACGCAACAAATCAACCTAGTAAGCTAGGTGTGATCCTGGAAGGCATATCATCACTCAAATAGTCAGTAATACCTTAACTAGATATGCAAATTATCCCACTGAATCTAAGCTCAACATGTCCCCACCTCACCTTACCCTTAGTTGATTCCCAATGCCCAGGATCACTCCAGTTCACTTGACATGAAATAAAGCTGATGAAGAGGGAATTGGAATGGAAACAGACAACTGTCTTAAGTAATTATGGATAGATGTCTTATTTTTGCATATTTACAAAAAGGTGTGAGCCTGTGAAAACATTGCAAGGTGACTCCCAAGACTGGGGAAGAGCGATGTAAGGGCAAGTACCCAATGCTGAGGTTTATATCTTCATGGGAAATCCAACTCTGGTGTCAGGCATTGTTCCTTTAACCGGTTTACATATGTTAGCTTGATTACTAGTCACATTAAATGTTATAGGCTTATACTAATGAGAAATGATAGGTGAAGAATATTGAGACACATATGGGTTGAAAAACTTACCCAAATTCACAAAGCTAATGATTGGCTAAGTAGGATAAACTGAGGCTCTGTGGCTTTAGAACCAGTGCCGTTAGCTATTAGTTTATTGCTGCGCTTGCTTTCTTATTACACATTTAATTCCCTTTTTAGTGTCCCTGAAATTTAGCCTATAGGAATATATGTACCATTATTCTACGAAGTTGTCAGGTAACACCTTGCACACTATATATACCTCTTAGCCATCATTTTAAGAAATATGGACAAAGGACATGGTAGTGTTTGCCTTCCATTACTAAAAAAATGAACAAATCAGGAACTATATGCTTCTGCAAGTTCTGCACTTGTACACAGTACCAAGAAATGTATCAATATCTAAAACTAATAGAATGTCAATATTTTACTATTCAGTCTATAATTTAACATATTATTTATTTAATGATATCATCTATTACCCAATATCAATCAAGCACAATGCTTAGAGTCAAGTGTATCACTTGGAATCATGAAAAAGAAGAAGAAAATCTGGTTTGTTTAGTAACTTGTTTAGGTAATTTCAAACAAAATCTTGACTTTCTAATATTCTTAAGTCACAGGTACATTCTAGATCTTTGGAATCTTAAGTAAATTTAAAGAAGGCATCATTTACAGTCTGATGTTAAATATTTTATTAGTTATCCTGCCATTATCAGTGCTCTTGGTGCAAGTCATTCTTGGTGTTCCTTGGCTCATAGTGTCATTACTCCAATCTCTGCCTCCATAGTCACATAGATGTCTTCCCTCTGTGTGTTTATATGTCCCCAAGTTTTTCTGTTCTTTGTAGGGCACAAACCATTGGATATAGCACTCATTCTGATCCATTATGACTTCATCGTAAGTTGATTATATCTGCAAAAGTTTTATTTCCAAATAAAGTCACATCCATAGGTACCAGGCGTTAAGACTTGAACATATATTTTTTTGTGACATAATTCAATGCCCTAAGTACTCCTTCACTCTGGAGAGTTCAATGATACTTTTCTCTCGATCTTGACTTATCAACATATTTATACCTGCTTTAAGACTTAACTCAGGTACTATCTTGTTTTAATCTTTCCTCATTTTTCAGCTAGAAATACTCTATTTTCAGAACTCATGGAGTAGTTTGTTCTATGTCTACTTTATGACTCTACTGTTCCTTCGTATTATTCACTCAGTTACATGTTAAATATTTTACTTAAAATAATTACCTATTATATATACAAAATCACTTCAAAATTTTTATTTATTTTATTTTAGAATTACAACTGATATACACTATTATATTAGCTTCAGGTGTGCAACATATTGATTAGGCATTTCTATCACTTAAAAAGTGAAAATGATCATTTCTTATACGTCTCTGTGGCCCGTAATGTCTGGCCCCTAAGTAAATATAATATACATTCAGTAAGTTTTTTTGTTGAATGGATTAAAGTATCTTCAATTGATAGTGGAACTTTTCATTTAGCTATTTCTGCATTTTGGTATAATTTTCATTTAAGTTATCTTTTAATTTCAACAGATTATTTTAATTTAAGAACAAGGGATTTCTACAGATGTTCGGAAAAGGTGGGGAATGTTCAAATTATTTAAATATGGATAGTAAATATTAGGACTATTTGTCGTAATCTTTAAACTGTCATTATCTGAAATGATAAATCACTGAAGATTGCTGGGAAAAACCAACTTTACCAAAAGGTTTTTTTTTTTTTTTTTGGTAGAATGCTGTTCAATTCATTTCATTTAACATGATTCAGTATACATTTATTAAAATGCCATTATTTAAAAAAGCATAAAGATATGATCAAAATGACAAAGAAAAGAAGTGGAGAGAAAAAGAAATACCATTATGTGTAAGAAGATTTGGTACTCTTAAAAGTGAGTAGAATATTCTATTTGATGTGAAGAAAATTAGATTTATTTGGGGTTTGGGACAGAAGATAGACCAGTATTTACAAAATGCAGATGAAGTTTCAGAAATTAGTCTAGATATTTTTTAATAAAGTATCACACTTAACTCATACAATAATCCTGGAATGGAGTATCATCATGCATGTTGTAAAAATTAAAACTTAAAGAGCATAATAATAATATTTTAATAATATTACTATTATTGTTATTATTACTATAAAAGCTAACATTTTAGCCCATTTACTATGCATGAGTAACTATTCTAAACACAATGGGAAATACCTGATTTATTCATCACAACACTTGTATATTAAAAAAGTATTGTTATCTCCTTTTTATAGATAAGGGGACCAGGAAACAGAGATGTTAGGTATCACACAGTAAGGGAGCAATTGAACCAAGATTAAGATTAAGATAACTATTTTAAGGCCACACAGTAACTGTGAAGCTGGAATTTCAACCTGTGTTTGCATGGCATCTAAAGTCTATTGTCTTTCTCCCTCTTGCTCTTCCCAGGTGCTTAAAACAACTGTAAACATGAAGCCATGCATGTAAAAAACTATAATATGAGGCCAAGTATATGAAATGAAAGTGCTAAAAATTGCTATTGAAGTTCAGAGGAGGGCTAGACTGATTAAGGAAGCACATGTTTGAGTTGATGTTTTAACTCAGTGAGTCAGTGAGTCAGAATTTAGCGTTATATATATATATATATATATATAGCTATAAATATATATATATTTAATCACAGTGAGTCAGATTTAGCAATAACATATCTTACCATAATTTCATAAGTTCATTCATGATGATCCCTAGAAATTTTGTAGTTCTTTTGTATGGACCCTCAGCCTAGAAAATAAATTCTAAATAGATAAAAACTATGACAGAAATAAAGTAACATATACTTCAATGTATGCCAAAAAAAGTGTTGAGGAAAACAATTTTCCTTGAAATGGAAGGTAAAGACTAGCATTTGTGATGGAAGAGACTGGAAAGGAGAAACATGCATCACATTTTCTAATTTTCATGAGCAAGGAGGAGAAAACAAAGGTTTCTAGCAATGTTATGAGAAAAACAAAGGTTTCTAGCAATGCCGTGAGAAAGGTTTCAACCCTCATCTAAGGCTGAAATGGGCTCCAGGCAAAAGTGTCTTCAGTGCCTAGGCAAGAGTCTTACCCAGGATAAGACTTGTCAGGCCTCATTATGAAAGCAATTGGTGAGAAATACATTGCAACACTTATATATTAGCAAGAGGAGATGTTCATTGTGGTATTTGATTCTAAGAGGCAGAGCATGCCATGACTATTTTAAAGTATATTTTATTTATTATGCTATTACAGTTGTTCCAGTTTCCCCCCACCTTTGCTGTCCTCTACCTAGTACCCACCTTCCCAACAGCAACCCCCCCCCCCCCGTTATTTTATGTCCATGAGTCCTGGATATAAGTTCTTTGGCTTCTCCGTTTCCTATACTATTCTTAACCTCCCCCTGTCTATTTTGTACCTACCAATTATGCTTCTTAATCCCAGTTCATTTTCTCTCATTCTCTCTCTTCCCCTTTCCCACTGATAACCCTCCAAGTGATCTCCATATCTATGATTCTGTTTCTGTTCAAGGTGTTTGCTTAGTTTGTTTTTGTTTGCTTTTTTTTTTGGATTCAGTTGAGAGTTGTTTGTTGTCATTTTACTGTTCACAGTTTTGATCTTCTTTTTCTTAAATAAGTCCCTTTAACATTTCATGTAATAAGGACTTGATGATGTTACATGTTACATTTCATGTAGTAAGGACTTGATGATGTTTATTACATTTCATGTAATAAAGGACTCCTTTAGTATTACCGTATCTGACAAGTACTTTATCTCCCCTTCAATATTAAATGATAGTTTTGCCAGATACAGTAATTTTGCTTTTTATCACTTTGGCTCCTTGCCAGTACCTTCGTGCCTGCAAAGTTTCTTTTGAGAAATCAGCTGGTAGTCTTATGAGAACTCCTTTGTAAGTAACTCTCTTCTTTTTTCTTGCTGCTTTTAGAATTCTCTCTTTATCTTTGACCTTTGGCATTTTAATTATGATGTGTTTTGGTGTGGTCCTCTTTGGGTCCAATTTGTTTGGGACTCTGTGCTTCCTGGATTTGAATGTCTATTTCTGTCTCCAAATTAAGAAAGTTTTCTTTGATTGTTGTTTTTCAAATAAGTTTTCAATTTCTTATCTTCCTCTTCTCCTTCTGGCATACCTGTGATTTGGATGTTGGCACATTTGGAGATGTCCCAGAGTCTTACACTTTCTTTGTTTTTCTGAATTCTTGTTTCTTCATTCTGTCCTGGTTAAATGCTTATTTCTTCCTTGTGTTCCAAATCATTGATTTGAATCTCAGCTTCCTTCTCTTCACTATTGGTTCCCTGTATATTTTTCTTTGTTTCACTTAGTGTGGCCTTCATTTCTGCCCTTATATTTTTGCCATACTCAATGAGTTCTCTGAGCATCCTGAACACCAGTGTTTTGAATTCTGCATCTGATAGGTTTGCTATTTCCATTTCGTTTTGTTCTTTTTTCTGGCATTTGTTCTCGTCTTTCATTCAGGGCATATTTATTTTTCTCCTCAATTTGGCATCCTCCCTGTGTTTGTTTCTGTGTATTAAGTGGAGTTGCTTTTACTCTCTGTCTTATTGTGCCTGTTAAGTTGTATGAGCTGGAGTCTCAAGTATTTGTCAGGGTGGGGCAGTCTGCTTCACTGCTTTGTAGGTCTCTGTGTGGGGGAGAGGTATCAGAGAGGGGACAATGCCATTGCTTGGCTTCTGGACCCTTCACTGGCACTCACCCCTTTTCAGTCACTTAACTCACTTCCTGCATGTGACTGGCACCCTTCTAGCTGTTACTCTAGTGGTGGTTCCCAGAGTGGGTGAGTTTGTTTACATTCTATGTACCTGTGGACCCTTTAGATAGACCTTCCTGAGAAACTGGCAGTTTATTCTGTGATCTCAACCCTCCCTGATTTTTACAGCCAGAGGTTATAAGGCTTTATTTCTGGGCACTGGAACCCTGGGCTTTGCCATACAGCCTTAGCTAGGATTGCTTGCTCCCAAGGTGTCCCTCCTACTTTTCATCCACCACACAGGAATGTGGGGCTGCCCATTCTGCCATTACCACTGCCACCTGTCTGGTGCCACACCACATCCTCTCTGACCCAGTTTCCTGTCTCCAGCCCTCCTGCCTATCTGGATGAATGTGGCTTCTTTAAATCCTTGGTTGTTGGGTTTCCATACATTTCGATTTTCTGGCAGTTCTGGGTGTTTTTTTATTTTGAGGTTAGTTGTGATTCTTCTTGTGGTTGCATGAGGAGGTGAAGCATGTCTTCCTGCATCTCCATCTAACTGTAATTCCACATACCATGAATTTTAAATTTGGTCATTTTACACATATAGTAGATTTACAATTGGTTAATGCTGTTTTCTGTTAATTAACTCTTTCAAGGCACTGAGCAGAATATTTGACAGTGGAGGGCCAGGACATTCAGGAGTAAGTACTATTCATTGATTGCCTACTAAGGGCCAAGAGCTTTAAACATATTATATCTGTTCCTACATAGGTAGTGATATGCACATGTATATCATTTTGCCAATAGAGAAACCAAGGTTAAAATAAATTGATTTGTTTAATTTCTAAAAGCTAACAAGAGGCAGGAGCAGAAAAGGAACAATGATCTATCAATTCCAAAGCTCATTCTCTTTAATCTATTTTAAGCTGAATCCAAGGAAGTGTTTTTTTTTTTTTAACCTAAAAGTTGAAAGGATCTCAGGCTAACCAAAATGCCATTTTTTTCTTCACCTTGCCTACTGTAAAATAGAGTGCAATCCTCAGGCATCTTAGACATAAAAGTTACATAAACCACAAACCATCTTTAATCATGATAAATATAAGTAATATATTTCTTGAATATTCTCTCATTTATTTACTGTTTATTAGTCATTCTTTAACACAGCAATTAAAATCTGAGAAGATGAAAACCTCAATGATATTTGTTTCTCCAAATCATTTTTAATATACACGTATGGTACACAGTTTAAGATCTAGTTCAGAAAAACCATTCAGATACCAGTGTGAAATTTTACACTCACCAAGCTTGAAATAAATACAAAATGTGGAATTATAGAAAGGGTCCTAAATGCAGAAAAGGTATTCATGGTGATGTTGAAAGCTCAGATCTTAAATGTTTCATAAGCTTCTTTCATTTTAATGTCTACTGCTACAATAAAGGAAACATTGGCAGAAAGTTCATTTTACGACATTTCAAGAGACTTATCTTTATATTTAATGATGGCTGTAAGGAGAAAGTATTGGCTTGTTTTAAAGGTAAAGATTTATAATTCATCTGTATAAACATACCTGCAATTTACTTATTTCATAACAATTTACTATAAACTTATATTTGTTATGATTTCCAAAATGATTTTACAATTGATTTTAACCTATTATCATGATGCTTTTTTCAATTTTATTTTATGTAAAGTGTATTAAAATCCTGCAAATAATTGATTATGATAACATAAATATTTTGTTTATCGAGAAAAATAAAATTAGGTCCTTTGATTACTACCTACCAGTAAATACCTGCACAAATTTATTTTTATTTGAACATTAGTAATTTTAAATTTGCAATAATAACATTAGTTAATATTCATTATTAACACACTATCTTATGAATCCTGAAAAATGATTTTTACTTATAAAAATCAATCCTTCAAAAGAAAGTTGACATCATTTTGGGTTTGTAAAACTGTCCGGAGTAAAAATGAAAATAAAAAAATGTTTAGCCCTGGCTTGTGTGGCTCAGTGGATTGAGAGCCAGCCTGCTAAACGAAAGGTTTCTGGTTCGATTCCCAGTCAGGGCCCATGCCTAGGTTGCAGGCCAGGTCTCCAGTTGTTGGTTCATGAGAAGCAACCACACTTTGATGTTTTTCTCCCTCTCTTTCTCTGTGCCTTCCCCTCTCTCTAAGTATAAATAAAATAAATCTTTAAAAAAGAAAAAAGTTTTTAGTGTTCACTTCTTGTTATCCTTATGTAAAACATTAAAACATTTCAGCTAGTTAACATGTTAAAACTTCAATGTTATATTTAAGAATGAAACAAAAAAATTAATATGTAAATGGATTCAATACCTCATAGGTAAATGAATATCTGTGTTTTCTTTGATCAAGTAGAATCTGTTAATTTTCATGGAGCTATTTATTTATTGTTAAGCATTTTTCTGAATTCCTTTATGATCAGACATTGATCTTTGGACTAATTTCTCATGTTTCTGAGGGAAATGAAGCTGAAGACATTTCACAATAGGACATTGTGACAGGCTTCATGAAGTTGACCAATAGTTATTAGAAGTATCTTTCAAGATAACTATTAAATTTTTAATTTTGTTTTTACCCGATGTCCGCAGGGAAGTTAAGCTTTAGACATATGGGACTTCTGAAACATTACCAAGCTGTGAATTCTTGCGCCTTCAGTGTTCCAGTAAATTTAGTGGCAAGGCTAGGGTCTTCTCTTGCTTAACTGGCATTTTATTTTCCAGATTTGAAGAACAAACATTTAGACTCTTCCTGGGTATAGTTGGACATAAATCATTTAAATAAGTAACAAGCACTGTTTATCCTCTTGCCATGAGGGGGAATTTGGAAATTCGTTCTTAGGGAACATTGTGTAAAATCATGTTATATTTTGTAATTAAAAATGAACTACTTAAGTTGAGTAATGACTATTTGGTCATTTTTATTCATTTTAGAGAGTTTGACATGAATTTTCTCATCGATAATAAGAAACCATCTATGATGCTTAATTGTAGTTATTGTATTGTTTTCAGTTCAAAGCTTGTACATGATTATGTTTTTTCTTAGTTAAATTCCCTGGTAAAATTCTTCATTTTATCTTTGTCACTTATTTTGTAGAACATATTAATAACAGCTATTTTAAAGATTTTTATTAACTAACTAATATCGATATCACTGTTAGATCTTTTTTCATTGTCTATTGTTTTTCTGTGGATTTCAATCAGGTGGTCCTGACTTTGATGTGACTAGTTATGTTTGATTGATTGCAGGATATTGTACAGATTCCAGATAATATTACCTTTCTCTGGAGAGGTTTTACCCTTTCTATTAGCTGAAAAGAAGGATCCCTTAATTCATCAGGTATTTTACTGAGTAAAGATGGTTATAGTCCTGATAAGGCTCAGTCCATTTCCGATTCATCCATATCTGTCCAGGATTTTCAACTGAGAGTCCAGTTAGACTTTCTTGGATCTTACCTTCGTTTTACTTGCCTGCTGAAAAATCTGATCTGTTTTTTAGAGGCTTCCCACTTAATTTTTAGTATACTACTGCACACAGAAACTGGGTACACATTTAAAGGTCTAGGAAGTCTCCACCGAAAGCTTTTTGGGTTCTCTGTGCAATGGCCTTTCATCAGTATAAATAACCAGATTCTCAGCCTTCTGTCATTGCTTAGAATTTCTGCATAACAAATACCACAACTTTAGCAGCTTAAAACAGCACCCACTTATTAGGTTATATTTCTGTATTCAGATGTCTGGGCATGGCATGAGAATTTCTGCTCAGTTTCACCAGGCTGATATCAAGGAGTCCACTGGCTGTGTACTCATCTGGGGGATTGACTATAGAAGGATCAGATTTCATGCTCACCAGGCTGTTGGAAGAATCTAGTTCCTTGCATTTGTAAGTCTGAGGCCTCTAAGTTTTTTGCCTTGTATGTTGTCCAGGAGTTATAATTAGTTCTTAGAGACTGCCTGCTGGGTCCTCCATTTTTAAATAGAGCAAAAGAGTATATTTCTCATTACTTCTTACATATGGATTCTTCCACCAGGAACACCCAATCCTTTTTAAGGGCTCACATGGTTAGATCAGGTCCATCAAGAATATCCTCCTCTTCTTAACGTCAATTTTGCCATGTAGATAACCCAGTCACAGGGGAGATAGCTTTCATATTCAAGGTCCTTTCCACATCAGGATTGGCAAGTGCCCCTGAGTAACAATGGCTATTGAGGTAAACTTAGTTTTTCAAGCTTCTCTTTCTGGAATTTTAACCCCACTGATTCTCATTGTCTAAACAGCTCTCTGAGATTCCCATATTATCCAGCTTTTTTGGTTCTTCTAGATGGAACACCAATCTATTGCAAGCTCCTCCATTCACTTTAAAGCAGACATTCCTATTAAGTTTTTACATCTTGAATTATAAATTTCTAATTATAATGATATAAGCGAACAGTGATTTAATTTTGTATGTGCATAACCTCACAATTCGCTAAACAAAAACTGATTTTTTTTCAAAGACATCACTTGATTTGTTGCCTTGGTAATTTGCTCTGTATAACTCATTGCATCAGAATGCTAGTTTGTCAGATAAAGCTGAGTGATGCAGATCCTGGCCTGCAGGATTCATATGTGTTGTGGCTGCTATGAACAAATACACACAGACTACAGAAATCCAGTGGAGAAAAAGGGACAGAAAGGCCACTCTCTAAGTCAGAGAGAGGGCCCTGACCCCTATCTGGACAGGCTTTTATTGCTTTTCTGGATACATTGCATTGAGAATGGTCCTCATTCACTATGCACAGGTTCCCTGTAGGGGATTACCTTTTACAGATAACAAAGGAAAAAATGTTGCTAATTACTTCAAAGAGAAGGATTTTGCAGACCAAGGGGAAAAGTGGTCGAACTGGTTACACTCCATACTTGGGAGGTTTAGCACAGACTTTAGGAAGTTACAGTAAGCCCTTGCTGCTTCAATCCAGGGTAAGGGAGTTTAAGCAAAAGCAAGCCTCATGGTGGCCTATGTACAGTGCAGGCCTGATTCCTCATGGGAGAACCTATCCATGGGCGTGGTCCTGTGTGCTGACTCGCTCCCCACTGGTATTTCATGTGGAAGCTGAGCTACATTCTCACGCTACACAGAATGACTCCCTATAGTTGGGTTTTAATAAATTTGTTTTTATATAGATTTATAATATTTAAAAAATAAATACTTATAATCACAAATGCATATGTATAAAATTTTGTTTGAACTTTGAGATTTTGGATTTAAAAAAATTCAGTTTCAGCAAATTAAATGGAAGCCTCTATTAATAATAAAAAATCTCCAATTGTATTTAGAATGTAGACAAATATTTTTAAAAGATGAGTAGAAGCTGGGATAAATGAATTCTCTCAATAAACTCAGTCAATGGGATCATTAAAGGATCCTTAACTAATTTAAGGATCTTTTAGCCTTATTTTAAAGTTTTAAAGTAGGTTGTCCTAAGCAAGTTGCCACATTATTTTTCCTCAAATATATACAATTAATTTGAGAGGAAATTGAAAAAAAATAATGAAAAAAATTAAACTTCTTTTTTAAAAGATTTTTTAAATTTATTTTTAAAGAAACGGAAAGGGAGCTAGAAAGAGAAGGAGAGAAATATTGATGTGCAAGAGATACACCAGTTGGTTGCCTGTTTTACACCCCAACTAGGGAGCTGGCATGCAACCCAGGCATGTGCCAGGAATTGAATGAGTGATGTTTTGGTTGCAGGCCGGCACTCAATCCACTAAACAACACCAGCCAGGGTTAAAAAATTAAACTTCTTTAGTAGCTTAGTTGAATTAGGTGAGTTACATATAAACATGTGATTTTTGTACTGGGTTTAATTCTTCATGGGAATATATGCTAAACGCCTACATGTATATAAACAGTAAAAAAATCAATAAATTATTCAATTATGTTAACATTGGAATGCACTATAGAAACAACATTACACAGTTGTTTAGACATTATACAAAAATTTTATAAAGTTTTTTAAATAAATCTTAAAGTAAGGTATTTAAGGGACAATGCTATAAGCAGATGTATGTGAAAATTTCCCATATTTTATAGCAAGCCTCATTTAAATTGATTGCAAATCATTGTATTAAAATAATATTTACTACATGCCACCTGCACTTAATAGTCTAGTCAGTATTTTAGACAATGTCTTCTCAAGACAAATGATTTTTTTTTTTACCTTCAGATCTCGAGAAAGATTTCATTTTGGATTTTGTTTTACAGAGGTTCCTAATCTTAGTTTTGTGGATGATCATTGTAATATTAAAATCTTCAAATTATCCCATCTTTTTAGCCCACCCTCCACAAAATCTTTGCAGAAATATGGAGAGGCCTTTGCTTTTAGTGAGACAGTAATAAGAACTGTCCTCATTTGTACAGATTATATTTTAAATTTATTTGAGAAAATATTGTGTTTTGTAAAATTAAAAACTTATTTGTTGACGTGTTTTGAAAGACTAGGCAAGAGATCATTCAGACAACAGGCTATAGCTAAGAAAAATTTTAGCTTTTATTTGCCTATAAAATATATGTATGTATAATGTCAAAGACAAAGAAAATACTGATGAGTAGTAATACAAATGTCTCATAGTCATAATGTATGTGATAAAATACAAATGTTTCATATAGAGACAGTAATATTTGCACTGTAATAATTATCTTCATCTTATCAGTTGTGTTATTTTTAACTTCATGTGACTGTTCAATATTGAAATTATCAGAGAGGTACACAGTTCATTATATTTGCCGTCTTTGGAGCAGTGTAGTATATATAGTGGACTGAGAGTCTGAGCTGCAGAGGCTGGGAGTCTGGTTTTCATCTGCTCTTATTTGTAAAAATAGGAAGGTAAGACCCACCTTGAAGGACTGTGAATATTCAAATACATGTAAGTAAAGCAGCTGGCTGAAGCTATATGCATGCAGTCTCAAAAGCAATCATTACTTAATTGAAAGTTTTGGTAAAAGGATATTTTTGGGAAAACAATTTTGGTTTAAATTTAAAATTTACTAACTACCGTTCATTCATTGGACAATTAGATATATATATATTCTTATAACATAAGTATTCAGAAAATTTATTTATTTTCATAAATCGTTTTAGGTATCCCACTGCAGTAATTCCAGGAACCAGAATGAGTTTCTGAGTATCTGAGGATATTTATACATAGTCCCACTGTACTTTACACAGCTACAATTTTAATTTCTCTGTTTACATTAACATAATATATTGTTTTGAGTCTGAACTCTGATATTTATGAGCTCTCAATGTCTCTAAGGATAGAAGCTATAAATTTTTGGTGGCCAACTCACTCTCTTGCTTCTGGAAGACTGAGAACTTGAGGGCATGGTTACAAAGACTATACATATATCTATATGTGTATGCATATTTTTCCATTTTTATTTTATCACACACTTTAATCTGAATGCACCAAAAGAACAGGACAGTGGAGGAGAGTTAGAGGATTCTACTAAAGTTAAAGATAAGTGTGTGTGTGTACTTTTAAGGTTGCATTTCATATTTCTCTACTTTCAGTATGATTAAATTCAGTAAACATTTATTGAGGATTTATTACATGATAAGTAGTATGCTAGATAGGGGAGAAAGGAAAAAAAGAATTAAGATGCTATCATTGCTTTCTTTATTTAACAGTTAGATAGAAACAGTTGAAAAATATGTAATCAGTTATTCTGGTTTCCAGAAATACTATAAGGGGCTTATATCCTTTTAGGGAACACAGAAAAAGGAGTGATTACTTCTAGTTTGGTAATTGGGAAATGTCCAGTGCTACAGAGGAAGTAATTGATCTTAAGGAAAATTTGTCCCTTGGAGTTCTTTGTTTAATCATATATGCATTTCCTCTTTAACTTCAATATTTCTGATACTTCAGTCCTACATTTAGTTTAAGCTCTGATAGGAAGATCTGAGAGACTCTCCTAACCTGAACATGGACTGAAATTGTTCACGTTAGGAGACTGTAAATTGAAAAGACCTCATAAATTGCCTTGGAAAATGCAATGCGTATTTTCCTTTCTTGGTTCTTTCCCTTTTTCCTCTTCTTTTTTCCCTTCCACCCTCCCTCCTTCCTTCCCTCCTTTTTTCCTATTAAAGGAATATGTTTAGCAATTATTCAAGGGTTATAATATACTCAGTGCTAATGTATTAATTTGACATATTTATTGGTCATCTCTTATGTTTCTGGCACCATTTTAGGCACAGAGGATATAATTGTAAAAAAATAGACAAAATCCTTGACTTAATGAAAGTTACATTATAGTGGAAAACATTAAAATATAAAATGAAACAAAAAATAGAGAAAGTGTATTTCATGTGGGTGGAAGTATATGTATATCTGGGGAAAGATCATTTAATGCAAAGGAAATACAGAGCTCCTGAGGTGGGAATATTCCTACTGCTTTTGAGAGATAGCAAGGAAGTGTATCTGCCTCAAGTGTTTCAGGAGAGAGATCAGAGAGGTCTTCAGGACCTTAAGACTGAGATGAAGATTTTTGGCTTCTACTCTGATAGGGCTGGAAGGCTAAAACTAAAGAATAACTATGTAGGATTTTTTTTAAATCACTGTATTGCAAATTTATTTTGAATATCATGAGTTTGAAACCAAGTAAAGATAACAAAAAGACAGTTATACAAGTTTAGAGTTCAAAGGGGAATAACCTATATTTGAAATAATATAATTTTTAATATACTATTACCTGCCTTAGTCTTGTGAGAAAACTTTTCATTGCAAGTGATAGGTGCAGATGTTCAGATAAGGATGGGTATAGACATATTGGGTTGGTCAAAAAGTTATTTTTTTCATAAGCATATGAAAGTATGCTCATCATCACTAATAAGTAGGGTAATGAAAATCAAAACAACAATTAAATACTACTTCCCACCCATTGGGATAGCTGGTATATAAAATAATAACAAGTATTGGTGGGAATGTAGAGAAATTGGAATCATTGTTCCAATGCACTGCTGGTGGCATTGTATAATGATACAACTGTTGTGGTATAAAATGGTATGGTGATTCATAAAAATTAAGAATAAAAGTATTATATGATTCATCAGTTCCATCTCGGGATGTTTGCTCCCCCCTCCCAAAGTGAAAGCAGGAACATAAATATTTATTTGTACACTCATGTGACGAAAACATGGAAGCAACCCAAAAGTGCATTGGCAGATGAATGGATCAGCAAAATGTGCTTTGTACATACCATGATATGTTATTTAGTCTTTAAAAGGAAGGAAATTCTCACACATGGTATAAAATGAATGAACCTCCATAGCATTATGCTAAGTGAAAGAAGCAAGCCACAAAGGGATAAATATTCTATGATTCCATTTACATGATATATCTAGAGTAGTCATACTTCTAAAGCCAGAGAGAGTAGAATGGTGGTCATCAGGCACTGTGTTGGGGAGGAGGTGGGAATGGGGGGTTATTGTTTAATGGATACAGAATTTTGGTTTGGTGTAATGAAAAGGTTCTGGAAATTGATGGTGGTGATGGTTTCATAATAGCGTGAATGTATTATACTTAAATGCCACTGAACTGTACACTTAGAAATGGTTAAAGTGGTAAAATTTATGTTATGTAATGCTATCACTTTAAAAATATAGTAGATGTGCAATAAATATTTCTTGAATTAATAAATGGTTAAAAAGTCAACAGGATTTGATAGGGTGAAGGAAAGGCAGAGGGAAACATTTAAAACCCTAGGTACCATTGACAGAAACTGGGAATGGTAGACAATTTGATTAATTTCCTTTCAATGGTGTATTACATTGCCCAAAAAGTTCATTCTGTCTTAAAGTAAAAATAAAAAAATACATTTTTTATTTTCACCAATAACTTTATTGAACAATGTATTCACTGTTTTGTTCCACTACTTTCTGCCATCTTTCTGACAACTTCATAATTCCATCTTCCCCAAATTTTCTATCTTTTTGAGCAAAGAACTATTCCAGATGCTTTTTGTATTCTTCCAGGGAATTGAAATTTTTCCCATCAAGAGAATTCTGTAGAGACTGAAATAAATGGAAATCCATAGATGCAGTGACTGGTGAATACGGCAGATGTAGCAGAACATCCCAGCCACACTGTAACAGTTTCTGCCTGGCCATCAAAGGAACGTACAGTCTTGCTGTATATTATCCTGATGGCATATTATATGCTTTTTGTTGACTAATTCTGAAAACTTTTTGTAGAGTGCTGCTTTCAGTTGGCCTAATTAGCAGTAGTGCTTGTTGGAATTAATTATTTGGTTTTCCAGAAAGAGCTCATAATGGAAGACTCACTTTCATTCCACCATATATATATACACATCACCTTCTTTGGATGAAGACAGGTCTTTGGTGTGGTGGTTGGTGGTTTATTTCACTTGCCCCACTATCTCTTCCATTTCACATTATTCTAAATCATCTGCTTTTCATCACCTGTCATGATTTGTTTTAAAAATGGAACATTTTTGTTACGTTTAAGAAGAGAATCATATGCAGAAATACGGTCAAGATTTTTTCACTTATGTGGAACCCAAACATCAAAGCGATTAACATAACCAAGCTGGTGCAAGTAATTTTCAAAGTTTGATTTTAATATTTTGAGTATGTCAGCTATCTCCTGCATGGTATAATGTTGCTTCTTCTCAGTTCAATTAATGTCTCGATTTACTCCCTTTCAACTTCAGCTGGTCTACTCAACCCTGGAGCATTGTCCAGCAAGAAATCTTCAGTACAAAGCTTTGCAAACCACTTTTAACACATTCAATCAGTCACAGCACCTTCTCCATACACTGAACAATTGCTTTTGCATTTCAGTTGCGTTTTTACATTTCTAGATAATAAAATATGATATGCCAAAATAATATGCCATTTCCTCCATCTTCAATATTAAAATGGATATCCCAAAACTCACCAATTTTGTTAAGTTCTTTTTAAATGCAAGCTGATATGACAGCTGTCATAATACAATCTAACAAAATTTTTTGGAGTGGAGTTAAAAACACCTAAGTGCCACTAAAGCCATCTTATAGAAAAAAGCAAATGAACGTTTCGGCCTACCCTATATTAATTTCACATTAGCTTGTGGTTTTCTTATCTTTGCACCCCAATATGTAGTACATTGCCTTTCATAAAGAAGATACTAATAAATGATTGTTGAATTGAATGTGTACATATGGATCCTAGTTTACTGATTCTTTGACCTAACATTTTTCTTCAGTGAAAGAATAATTGCCAGTCATCAAAAGTTTTATATATTTACTTTTCATTTATATTATCCCTTACTATTTAATAGCAGTGTACCTCTGAAAGACAATCTTTAAACAGTATTTTTCAGACTAAAAAATGGTTAATCTTTGAGTGTAAATTACCCCCTCAGTTGTGGGAGGTCTAAGTGGAGGCGGTTTGTCAGGCTGCTGCACGAGCGTGTTAAAAATGTCACCCTAAATGTGCCAGTCTTTTGCATTTTAAAGATTTTTGTGACATACTCTCTGTCTGATTAGGGAAATAAAATGTTTTCAACTTTTATTTAAGTGAAGTTAACAGATATTTTGACAATGCATTAGAAATGGAATTGTGCATATAAATATTTCATTGTGCATTGATTATCTTTACCACCCCTTTAGAGCCTCAGAGGCGAATATGCCATCGAGGTATCCTTAGGAGTAGAGAACATTGACTGCAACATCTTTTTATAAAGGTGAATGGTCATCGTATCACCTGCAAAATGAGGATTTATGGCTACATGTCTACAGATTAGAGAAATTTATAGAAAAATAGTTTGACTTGTCAACACTAGTACAGAAAGCAATAGGATGCTGCTAAAATGGCATGCTGAAAGAGGTCAACCATAAATGTTTAGTGTGCAGTAAACGTCTATGAACAGTAGTAACCCAGGTTGTGGATCTGATTCACTCTTGTGAATGAAGTGCTACCCCCAGTAAAGGATCTAATGCAGCACCTATTCGGGTGAATATGTGCTTTACATGACAAACTATGAGTCCTAAAATTCCAGATCCCATCTTATTCATGGTCATGTTCAGATAGATATGCAGATACCTAAATGTAATGATTATTTTTGATATTTAAACTCTGGAGTTCTTCTCATTTTCTCTTTTCTTCAATTCTCTCCTACTTTTTATTGCTTAGGAATCTGTCTTTCTCTCAAATTAATGCCTCTAAATATGAATGTAAATAAACAATAATAAACTCTTTTTTCAATATTTCCTAATCAATGCAGATTTTTCTTTCTTTTCCAATCTTTAATTAGTCTTTAAGGTAATATTAGTGTTTCATAAAAGATTTTTCCCTACTTATCTACTCCTTTCTTCTTTATGTCTATTATGTGATTCTTCATCAGAATATTCTGACAAAGACTTACTTTGTAAAAGTGTAAATGGCAGGGAGAAAACTAACCGGAGAAAGAGTACATTCTCTTTTTCAATGAGGTTAAAATACTGGAAAATCTATGAGTTAAAATTTTTACCCTTTTAACAAATTTGCCCTTGTCAGTCTTACAGATGTCTCCATAGGCAAATCTAATATTTAAGTGGGACTTTCAGATGGTCTTTTCATTGACAAACTATCACAGGCTGACTAGCCTTCCTTTCTTTCTTTCACTGGGGTCTGGCAAGTGCTGGAAAATCTCCAGAAACACTGCCAAGCAGTGTCCTCACAGTCCCACCTCTCTAACTTTAGGCTGTGGACAGGGGGACTAACCCTTTACTTCCCTCACTTTTAAGTATCAATGAACAGTAGTTTGACAAAGAAATGTTTATGTACTTGATTAAGAATATTAGTACTTATTTAACACAGAAAGATGTTCTTCTTTGCCCAAACCAGAGCAAATGCATAGCTAATTCTGCCCCAGCTGAATTCTGAATGGACAACCAGGCAAGCACGGTGAATTTTGGGGGGTCTAACCCTAACCTGTAACTAGTGGAGTCCACCGATACTGATTAAGACCTGGGAACCTGCTTATTTCAGCCCTCTGGGATCTTTCACTTGTTAAAGGCAAAGACAAACTTATATCCCTTTTGGTTTATGAGATTCATCCCTGTATCTCAGTCTGAATTTCTTTAGATGATTCAATTTCTTGATAGCTTCAAATTTGTTCTCATTTTCCTCTTCTGCTCTGATTTCACCGACAGTAAGAATCTGGGAGATTTTGAAAGAGCCATAAATAACAATTGAGCTTATAAATTCTTTACTCCAAATCACTTCATTTTAACTTATTTCTGAGCCCCCATGCCTTGGGATGCCGTCCCTTGTGAAACTGTCCAGTAGAGTTATGTGGCCTATCCAGGAGGCCGAATACATTTCCCCCTGGTTTTAATGTACATCGATGAAATTGACAAAGGCAAAAGGCTCTTCGATTCTGTTATATTCTTGTGCTAGTGCGGTGGTTGCCAAACTTTTTTTTGTAAAAGACAAGAGAGTAAAAACTGCAGTCTTTAGAAGCCATGTGCAGACATGGTTTCCTTTCCATCTTCTCAACTCTGGCCTGTAGTGTGAAAGTCGTCACAGACAGCACAGAAATGAATGAGTGTGACACGGTCACAATTAAAGTTTGGGACAGACACCGGAATTTGAATTTCATGTAATTTCAACAGGTCATCAAATATAATTTCTTCTTTTTGATATTTTTTTCCAACCACTTAAAAACATGAGAACCATTATTATCAGTGGTAAGAAAACATATAGGGGCCAGATTTGGTTCCTGGGCCACGGTTTGCCTCCTCCTGTTCCATTGCAGTGAGTTAATGCTTTTATAGGAATATGATTCTTTACAGCTTTAAGTCCCAGTGCAAGGCTAGAAAACTAATTAAAAACAGGCTTTTGTCTATGTGTAATCTTTTACTTTTCTATTCAGTGTCCATGATATTTTCCAGTTATGGCTCAGGATCTTATCCACTTTGTAAAATACTATTTCTTGCCTATTTTTGAAGTTCTTTAGTTAAATAACTTGCATAGGAAACTAAAAATTTATTTTAGTTCTAAATCCCCTGTTAGTTCCAACACCTCCTCCCTCACTAAAAGTTTGATTTTGACCATGGAGATGGGAAGAAGCCACTCATTTATCCATGCAAGGTGGACCTGGATCTCTTCTTCTAGTTAGGACACCAATTTCCTAAGAAATTGAACGTGTGGATGTGCGGTGGGCGAGGACTATATGCTATTTCACCATTTCTTAAGGGGATATTTTTAGTTTTCTCAATGTAGTAGACAATGTAAAGCTGCATTTGTTTAGACCTATAGCTAGAATATCTACTTCAAAATAGCTATTTGTCTCAACTTTGTGTCTTCATTATATTGTCATCTTCATGATAGTTTTGTGTCTTTCAAATTCAGAGACTCTTGATTGTATCATCATTCTATATCCCTCTTAGTTCTGATTTTTGTATCAGCATTAGCTCAAAATCTTAGATGAACCCTCTAACTGTGCCTCTTTTTTGATTCCTGGACCCACATATCTGGAAAATTCCTATGTTGGGATGATAAAGCTTTCTGTAATAAAAAAAAATCAATATAAAACCATGGCCTGTTCTCACTCTAGGCTTCAGTTACATTCACCACCAAACATTAAAAAATATTTCTCTGTCTTCATGCTACACCGGCCCAGTAGCTTTTTCCCTCCTCTCTCCTCCCCTTTTTCTTTCATGTTTATTTCACAGGGTGGGGAAAAAGTAGGCTAACAGTTGTTTATATGGAAAATAATACAATAATTAATGAACAGTAATGCACAAATAAACTGTGTTTCACATCCTCACCACTGTAAAACAACTTTTGTCATTTCTGTATGGATCTACTTGGCTTTTTCTGGCAAGTTTTTCTTTTTCCATCTGCACGGTGAGAGATTCTGCAGCTCAAAAGAGCTGGATTATGCAAATTATTTGCAATGGATAGGACCTGGAATGTGTTCAAAATGCTAGGACCATGAGTATATTATTAACTTTAGAGTTCATTACAAAGTCAAGAATTAAAGGAGGAGAAAACCAATGGCTTCTAATAATAATATCAGATCATACATATCTGTTCATGTTTTTCAATTTTATTTTCTTCCTCAAAACTATCTTTGATTTTAGGAAGTATCTTGAGAAACTACCTCTTACCTCTCAGTTCAAAGGTGTATACTCTTGTTCAGGTAAATATCTTGCTTACTTGCTATGAAAATACAAACAGTAGGATGATTGTTTTATTTACTATATTAAATTTTTCTATTTACACCAAGAACATCATGTGAATAAGATCCAAAAAAATAATTAAAATGTATTTTCTTTTAAAAATGGAAACACTTCCATTAATCAATGAGAACTAGGGTGAATCTAAAGTAAACATTCATTGACTATTAAATGAAACAGAAAGTTGTAACACATACAAGCCTGGAGGACTTGAAAGATTGTCCGAATTGTGAACCCAGACCTTACAACACTTACTTTACAGTTTCTCTTCACACCTAATATAAATGTCTGCAGCAAGTTTTTGGGTTCAGATATTAAAGGTCTGTAAATATCAAGCAACTTGCATGTTAAAAGTGTAGCAATATCACCAGAATTTTATTTTGCAAAATTTGTGGTTTAGTGTTCTAGTTTTAAAAACTAACATTTCAATATAGACAATTTTTATAAGGCTGCAAAAATTTCCTTGCATTGGCCTGCGTGAGCCCTACCTACTTTTGGAATCCTCCTCTTTGCAAGTGTTCAGAGGGGAAATGGCGCTTAGTATTCATACATTCTCTTCTGACCATCTTTCCTGGAGGCTACTCGACCATCTTCAGCCACACATCCGTTTTTCTGATGGCAATCAATCCACTCTTAACCAGTAACACTTCTTGTTGGTCTGCAGACTGAATTGTCAGACAGTTTTTTTCTGGTGTTTATCTTTTTATATATCAGCAATTTCAACATATAGTTATTTTCCACTTTGCTCTGCCTTTTCTAGGCAAACATTTTCTTTCTTTTTTTTTTTTTTAAATCGTGCTCTCAGTAGAGATTTATTACTGTGAGTGACACAAAGAAAAATCAGAAAAAGAAATAGGAGCATGGAGCAAAGTCCACCAGAAACTAAGGGCGTACTTCTATGAATCCTCTTCCCAGGAGGTCACACAGGAGGCACTTAATTTCTCCACCATCAAATTGTGACAACACACGTACAGTCCCGTCTACAAGGGAAGCTCATTGGCAACTCAGCCCGTTTTTTTTAATTGGGGTTTGGTCACATGGGAACCCTTTGCCTAGCATGTACCAAAAACCAAAGTTCCAGACTTCCAGAAGGAAAGCGAGTACTAAGCACAAACCATTTACAACAGGGAGCCACTCAGTTAGGGAATGGTGGAAATGCTGTCCCCAAATCTGTGAACCTAGATGACAGCCAATGGTTGATCTTGCACACCAGCCTTTTTAAGGATGGCAGCCTCAGGCCTGCTGTGTTAGCACTTTTCTCCATACTTACCCATTACTGCCTCAGATCTGTACTCCTGTAGCCATTCCACTCAGAAACAGAGTCTATCATTGTGGTCTATATGGCCACAAGCTCTGATATTCCATCCAGCAGTGGATGGACAGGTGGGAGGCAGGGAGATGCCTGAGTTTATTTCAGCATAAGGTAGTATGATTTACTAGTGCCTTCTATAGTATCAAGTTAGGTTGAGTTTGAAAAAATTACTGAAAACTCAGTCTGTATCTAAAGGGAAAAATAACCTCCTACCATGATGTACAGTAACAATAAATGAGATTAAGGCTAACACAAGCCAACAGACTAAGTTGGCTTCATTTTTTTTCTTTTTTATTTTTTTAACCTCATCTGAGGACATTTTTTCATTGCTTTTTAGAGAGAGAGGGAGAGAGAGAAACATCAAGCGAGAGAAGCATTGATTGGCTGTCTTCCATTTATTCCAAAACTGGGGATCGCAGGTACCCAGACTGGGGATTGAACTTGCAACCCAGCATGTGCCCTGACAAGGAATCAAACCCACGATCCTTTGGTTATGGGACAAGGCTCCAACCACGCCACACCAACCAAAGTTGGTTTCATTTTCTTTAGAGAGCACCCACTCAAATGAGTGTTTAATGAATCAAATGTTATTGTTTAGAAGGTGAAACCAATGGTTCCCAAAAGAAGCCTCTGGTCCAGTACAGGTTGGAAAAGCAGCTTTTGTGGTCTCTTTCAACATTCACTTCTGATAACAAAAGTCAATATGGGAATGTTTATAAAGCTCTTGGTTTTGAATTTATATTTAAATAGGTAGAAAATCTTCATTGTTGTCTGAAATGGGTTTGTTATACAAATATGACACCCAAATTATTTATGGCAACCTGCTACTAACGTAAAGTATTTTAGACAAAGAAAATCAATGGAACATTTTGTTTTCAAACCATTCCACCAACTATGTGTCAAAGTACACCAAATTAAATTCTTATTTTAACACTTTTAAAGCTCTGCAGTAAGGTAGAATTGACCTTCATTTCCAACTAAAGGATTGTAATAAATCTGAATTAAAGAGAGAGGTGCAGTGTGAATTTGGTTCAACTGAAAATTAAAAACTACCATTCACTGAGCACTTACTATCTTAGGCAAACATTCTCTTAAATAAGGCAGTTGACGTGGTGAAGGCAGAGAGAGCTGCCCAAGTGGCTACAAAACAAACTCTTTGCATTGAGCAGTGTTTTCCATGAATTCTTTCTTTTTTCTCACCATGACTTTAATAGGTGCATGTTATTCAATCCTTGTTTCAAAATGAGGAAGATGGTGCTTAAAGGGGTGATGTCTCTAGTCAAATGTAATATAATAATACATGAAGGAGATTGGAAAACTTGACTGTAATTATAATCCTGCTATGTACCGCAAACTGAACTCACATAGTAACTTGATTCATGAACTTGCCTAAGTTCCTTAACTTTTAATTTCTCAATTTTCTGAATTTTGTGTAAAGATAACAATATATTTTCTTCTTGCTTCACATGAAATCAAACTGACTACAAAATGATAATATGTAAATACCCATCAAATGTAAAATATCTCTGCCTTTTTTTTCCGTTCTTCCCTTTTTCCACAGGATACACTATTTTTCTTTATGTCTTAGCAAAAGAGAAAGAGAAATCATTTCTTAACTATAGCTATGAAAAAATAGTCTTACTATTCTGAATTTAAAAATTATAGCAAATAATCTCTTAAGGCCCTTGAAAACACCAGGAAATGTCACTTAAAATCCCTATGACATGAAGTAATTCTGTTTCTTTTAAATTAAAAACAATTTATACTAAACACCATACACAGGTACTTTTATTTGAAAATTTGGAAGTAAACAGAATTTCTTGTCTTTTACTGGACTTGGGACTAGGGATATAATTATAAATGAGTCTTTGTTCTCAGCATATATACTATATAATAGAGGAAATACACACACATACACACATAACTACAAATTAATAAAAATCAGTGCTAAAATCAAGTGCTATATTTACAAAGTAAATCGATTTATCCAGTACAAAGTGTTGCATATAGAATTTGGAGGGGATCAAGTGAAAGGGGAGGTGAAAGTTTAGGTGTTGGGAGGAAGAATGTAGAATATTTCGAAAAAAAGATGACTGATGACTTGCTTAAAACAACAGGGCAAAAAAAAAAGGAGTGAATTAGTGATTGAATGTTCTATGATGATTAAATTAAATAATAAGGAACTGCATTGTTAAAAGTTTATTATAACTGAGATATTAAGTCTTTGGAAAGTGAAATGATTTTAAAAATCCAGGAATTCACAAGTTTCAAAGGAGACATCAGATGAATCAGACGATGACTTTCATGTTCTTTAACAGGATATTGGAAGAAAGACTTTAAAGTTCATGTGCTTGAACTGGTATGTACAACCCATGGACATGAAGTAAGTGGCAGGAATGCTGGAAGGTTGGGGTGCAGGGTGGAGGAGGGATAAATTGGGAAAAATTGGGAAAACTGTAATACCATAGACAATAAAAAATACTTAAAAAATAAAGTTCATGTTCTTGAGAACTTCACTGTTGTGTTCAAACTTGGCCACTTCCCCAGGCCTGAGCTGTCTCTGTTGGCTTCTCTGGGTTTGGGTCTATTCCAGATTGGGCCTGTCCCGGACTGGACAGATGGTGATTTCAACCCCCAGTGAATTACACGGTTTTTGATAATTGACAAATGGTCAATTTGACCTTGAAGTTCTTGAATGTAGGAATTACCCTGGATAGAGACAATGAGTCATGCTTAATCACTCATTCATTCATTCATTCATTCATTCATTCATTCCTCCACTTATTCATTATTCTTTCCTTTGAAATGCAGCAAGCCCTTTAGTAAGAAGCAACAGTGCTCAAATTTTAGTTATATTTCATGTCAGTACATACTTTCATCATAGTGGGAATTTTCATTTTAGAAACAATCAGCTTTTTATAGTTCATATAGAAGACATTGGTAGGTGCAATGACCTTTATTTACCTTCCCCTGTCATTTATGTCTTTTAAACAGAATTCATTATTATTTGAGGGTTGTATGTGGCATTCTCTCAAATACCACAGTACCACAGGGAAAAGCATGTAATCTAGCCCTGGCCAATCACAATCCATAATCTCCCACAGTCACATTGATTGGGTCAGGAAAAGACAAATGCAGTAGATCTTTTGGCTGGGACAATCAGTGTTCCTCTGGGACACATTTTCTTGAGCTATTGGAAAAGAGACTTTTTGGATCTTTGGTGCCTAACAAGTGACATGTGCGCTTAAAGCTGTTATAGGATATCACTTTTGTTACATGTAGAGAATCTGCCTGAGATTAAAGGCAACAGAGGGGGAGGCGGAGATAGGGGATAGGAATAGAGAGAGAGACAGAGACAAAACTAGAGAGAGGCAGAGGCAGAAACTCATGGATCTGGCAAACATATTCAGCTTTCAGTGCTATACCCATCGTCACTTTCCTTAAATTAGTTTAAGCTGGATTTTGTTCATTGCAAGTTTATTGACAACTTCAGTCCCTAAAATGTGCTTTAATAATAAAAGCAGGGGAACTAAGTCACCTACTTTTCTTATCATAGTAAGTGTAAGAAAGAGGCACTCTTTTATTTATAATCTTAGAAAAGGAAATTAAAAAAATGTGTGTTTCTAATTTTGGTCTCTATGGCTGCTTTTTGGATCAATGTAATTTTAAAATATATTTGCAAAACCATAATGGATTTGAATCATACCATGTGTTAAATTGGTATCTATGTAATTCTTTAAGCCTTTTCCCATGTTTTTAAATTTTATTAAATTCTGGCAGGCTGTTATAACTAGTATTGCGTTTAGAAGTTAATAAGTGAAACAGTTAAGTATGGAAAATAGCAGTGGTACCTTAATAATAAATATAGTTATGCAAGTATGAAACTAAATAACATTTCAAAAAATTCTTGATAATTATGAAATATAGAAAAAGCCTAAAAATCAAGGACAAGCTTTATATGTTGCTTTAGGTCTGTATGCATTACACATATATTATTTTCATGATAGGATAATGGACATAAGAAACAGGAGAAGGGAAATGGATTCAATAAAGACTTTGAAAATAAGTAAAGAAGCAGAAGCTTAAGATCACTGATATGAAGGTCAAAGTTGTCCCATGGCTCTCAGGGATCAGAGACAAATTGAAGGCAAAGGGCAGAGTACTGGGGACCTTGGATCATGTAGAAGTAAAGGCCAAGATGAAGACATACGAGGCTAGCAACAAAGGATATATACGTATACATTATATATGCAAGATATAATATTTGTACAATGCTAGGGGAGAAAAAAGTGAAATCCATAAAAGGAACAGTTGTGTTATACTATCTTTCTGGGCTTTAAATATACCAGAGTCTGGGAGCTTGATATCTACTGCTATTTAAAATCCTTCTATAACTGCCAGACAAAGTTAGGAAACCAAGAAATGGGGAGCCAAGCATAAGGGTTGGGATAGATGTGCATGAATCTTACTTAGGGAAGAGTAAGGGTACCATTTCCTGTTGTGTAGATAAACAAAGCAAATATGTAAATGACATCTGTAGGGCTTTGCATTACCAGGGCAGAAAATTGACTTAGCTTGGTTTAACACAATGATTGACAAACATGTTCTGCAAAAGCCATATTGTAAATATTTTAGGGTTTGTAGGTCATAAAATCTGTGTCCCAACTACTCAAATCTGACTTTGTGGTGTGAATGCAGTAATAGGTAATACATGAAGGAATGTGTGTGGCTGTGTTCCAATAAAACTTTATTGACAAAAATGTCACTGTAGTGTGAGGATCAGGTAGATCAGACAAAAATATGTTTGGGCTATCCCTGAGGAAATAAAAAAAGTGACCAGGTGGGATGTCTTTGCTGATTGCCATGATCAATTTTAAACTACCAGTGATTTGAAAACCTATTTGTAAAATTTCTTTAAATTAACAATCATGACTTGAGGGTCCTTGCAAGATAATTGTAGGACACCACCAAGAATGTCCTACTTACGTAGAAGTAGAGGAGGTGGTGTCCTAACAATTAGTTTTAAATTTCTGAAATCTTACATTGCTTTCCCTCCTGCCATGTTTCCCAGTCCTTGACCCTCAAATCTGCTTTCTGGAGTCACATTCCCAAAAACTATTGGCAAGCAAGCCTTTGGCTTGAACAAAATTCAACCTCAAAGTTATAAAATACTTATATTTTATATTCCTTTTAAATTTAATGACTTACTTATATTTCCTTAATACAATTAATAAGATTTTTGAGCAAGTACTTCTATTATACATTGTCAATGGTTTATTTAAGAAAAGTAGAGATCTTTAGTTAGAGATCAGTTGAAGAATTTATAGTTAGACATATAACAGAAATTACTACATCTAATGAGATGTTCACAATCAAAGTAAACACAGCACAAAAGAGAATATGTCCAGGAGGAGACCACAGAATAGGCTGAAAGAGAACATAATTATAAAACAAAGAAATGATGAGAAACAAGCTTGGGCTCATTTAGGAATGAATAAAAACTCAAGGTCCAGCTATTTGTTATTAGACCATTTCCATAATAACCCTATTCCGAAAAAGTCGAAGTGGATATGCACTTGTTGCTAAATGAGTTTAGAAATAAAACAAAACTGCAAGAACCTTTTATCCTCTGTCAAATTAGAAAAACCAAGTAGGTCTTTGTTCTTGTAATAGTCTATTTGCTTAAATACACAGACAAGTGGCAGGGGAATCATTTAAATGTTTGCAGGCAGTCAACTGCACTAAAGAATCACGAGAAAACAGGCTGAACTCTTCAGTCTAACTGCCAACTTTATTCTAATTAATAACCCTAAATTATGTAGCTATTCATGAATAGCTACATTTGGGAGATACAAATGTTGAGGTTAGATGCTGAAATTAGTGGCAAAATAAAAACCATCACCATAAATGGAATTTTTGGTAGTCCATGTAGAGGCAAAAGGAGATTGAACATCTTTTGAGATTTAATAAAACTTATGATATGAATAGTATGTGGCAAACAAAATATTTCTATTTGGCAGTTATCTTATAGTCCTATCTTCATATTGGCTGATCCCTCAATAGTCTATCATGGACTCACACAGTTATCCATCTAACAAGAAATTACCTTCCTTAAATGTTGCTTATAAACACAGTGTATGAGAATGGGGTGCATGGTCTACAAAATAAGACTATTTAGTCTTTTTAAAATGTGTGAAATCCTGAGTAGTTAAGGAAACGAAATTCCATTCTTGTATGTTAGAAACTTATGGTATCCATTTCCAGTTCCTCTGTGTCACTTTCATGACCAGTCTTGCTGCAAGCTTTAATGAAATAAGGGTTATCATAATGAAATAAGGGTTATCAGATTGTAATTTTAAGTTGTAAATAACAATTATTCCTTCCTCAGTCAATTTGAGCCCATTTAGCAAAAAATACCATCACTGGATGGCTAATAAACAACATTTATTTCTCACAATTCCAAGATCAGGATACTGGCAAATTCAGTGTCTGCTGAGAGCCTGCTTCCTTATCTCCAGCCCTCTTCTCACTGTAGTCTAACATGATGGCAAGAGGGTGAGCTTTCTTGGCCTGTTTTATAAGGGTATTAATCCCATTTATGAATGCTCTTCCCTCATGACCTAGTCACCTTTCAAAGGTCCCATCTTCTAATACCATTACTTGGGGGCTATGAATGTTGTGGCAACACAATTCAACCTATAGAATTTCCTAAGGGCTGATAATGTGTCAGGTCTCTTTCCTCCTCTCCACCTTTGGATACTCTATCTTATCAGAGCACTTGGCTCTTGGTGTGAAGTTAACAAATTATTTTTATTATAATTTATAAACATTACATATATATTTTATATAATAACCATGTGGCTAATTTTAAAAAATTATAAATTGTTTTAAATGAATTTTGAATAAGTAGTTGGGGGTTCAAACAAACAAACGATTACACTACAGTGGGATTACAGCTTTAATATGTGTCTCTTCCAGATGAGAGGTGTACAGTAGCAGGCTCAAGATCATAGGGCAATGCCATGTGCATTTAGGATTTCACTGAATTTTATGACTCCCTTTTCTGTGCTCTTTCTGCCTTTCCACATCAAAGAAGAAATGCTCAGGGTAATTTGACAGAGAATTGGTAGATTTTGATGAAGAAAGTATGATGGTAAAAGGAAAAAGGCCTGAAACAATGAAGTTTCTGAAAAAATTAAGTGCCATCTGACAGCCAAAGAAGAAACCTTTACTCTCTGTCTTAGAGCATGTTGGAAGCATTAGCCCACAAATCAGATAGCGAACGTTTTGGCATCTCTGGGCCACACTGGAAGAAGAGCAGTTGTCTTGGGCCACACATTAAATGCACATACACTAGCAAAAACTGATGAGCAAAAAGAAGGTTTTAAGAAAATTTAGGATTTTGTGTTGGGTCACGTTCATAGCCATCCTGGGTGCATGCGGCCTGTGGATCACGGTTGTACACCCTTGTGTGATCCTAGATCTTTGTCCACAGTCAGCTGTACCAATTGGACTCCCTCCCCTGGGAATTTGCAATTAGCATTCAGTAATAGCTAGTAAATCTCTACAAACAGCTGAAAATGGGTGTGCATTAACTGAAACTCAGAGAGCTTTCACCAACTATGTGACAAGAGGTCTGCAGGATGAGAATAAAGCTGTTAAGCAGAGAGAAGCAAAGAAGAACGATGGAGAGATGACAAAGCATTGTCTTTGGTCTTGAAGGCTTTCTGGGTTCTTATTTGAGGGCATTCTGGAAACTGAGCTAAGGCCCTTTCCTGGGTTTTAGGAGATTCCACTTTGTTCTCACCTTAGTTTCAATTGGTTATTATTAATTTCAAATTTGTTTTTTATTACAAAGTTGCAATTTAAATATTTGTCTTATAAATTTTCTCCTTCATCCCTTTGCCCAAAGGTTACCTTTTCCTTGAGCTCCAACTTGATCATGCCATTTAAAATTCCAATAGCACTTTATGAGCTGCATTGTGAGCCCATCAAGATTTATTTGTTGAAGTTCTGACCCCTAGTATCTCAGGATGCGACTATACTGGCGAGAGGATCATCAAAGGAGTAATTACTTTAAAATGAGATCATTAGGGTGGGACCTAAGCCAGAGTGATTGGTGTCCTCATGAGAAGAGGATATTTGGACACAGAAGCACGCACAGAGGGAAAATGATGTGAAGACACATGGAGTGGCTGGTCATTTACAGGCCAAAGGGAGACATCCTGATCTCATGGCCCTCAGAAGAAGCCAACCCTGCCAACACTTTCATCGGAGACTTTCAGCTGCAGAACTGTGAGACAACAAATCTCTGTTGTTTAAGCCTCCCTGTTTGTGGCACTTTTCATGGCAGCCCTAGAAAACTAAAACACAACCCCCAAAACTGATTTCCCAGACCTTGTAGTATTGCATTATTAAACACATTTCTTATTTATTTTCTTTCTTCCATCATGGTAATGTAAATGTGATGAAGGCAGGGAATTTTGCCTATTTTGTTCATTGATGGTTTCCTCAGTTCTCTGAACAATGTTAAACACACACAAACATACCAGAATGCATAAATGAGAATTTTTATTCACACATAATCCTTTAGGGTACTAAAAGTAGTCCATGTAAGTACTACATGAAGAGTGGAGATCAATGTGTAACTCTGGATAAATCAACTCAATTTATGAGAATCCTAATTATCTCATATGTAAAAATGAAATGCCTGGGCTTTTAACATATAATCTCATTTTGTGAAGGTGAGAATATTCAGGTTTTACCTTTTTGCTAGTAGAAAAATATTTATCTTTGCTACTTTGAGCTCCTTTGATAAAGTTCTTTGGATCTAGAGATTTAGTTTCTTCTATTTTTCTGTAAAGGTCCTCGGTCATATTTGTGTTTCTCTTACTTTTTTAGAAATTTACCAGTGAGTTTACTATACGGTGACTTGGGAATAAAATAAATATACCTGTATTTAAATTCTCAACTTTATTTGCAAAATTAGTAGTAAGTTGAGAATTCTTGTTAGATTGGGTAGAGCTTTAATTATTTTCAAATAGATTTTTAAATTAAAGATTTAAAATTAATTTTCTTAAAACTTTTTTCAATTAGAATTTATATTCAATATTATTTTATATTAGTATCAGGTGTGCAGCATGGTGGTTAATCAGTTAGTTTATGAAATATTCCCCCTGATATTTTCAGTACCCAAAGAGAACTTTAATTTTTCTTGAAGAAAACTTTTAAAGGTTATTTGTAAAAAGAAATGATTATTATAGAAAATTAGTTTTCATAAAACTACATAATTTCCCAGTCAGCCTAATTGGAGTTCCTTTGGTTTTTTTATTCTGTAAATTAACTAGTTAGCAGACATTCCTTTAAGCTTACCCAGCAATTATTTTGGAAGGAGTTACAACTTGCATTGCAAGGTTAGTTCAAATTTCATTATTCATTTTATCCTTGACCTCAGTGGTTAAAACTATTAACTAAAGTAATGCTAATTGTGGTGGTGTTTTTTGATTTAGACACTTGTCCACTGGAAATTGGACTGAGACCAATTCATTTCATCCTGGCCTCAGAAAAGACATCATGCAGTAATGATTTTTGGTTACTGTTCAAAAGTTTATGTTAATATAAAGAGCACATAGAGCAAAACACAATCATAAGTACTACCTTAAACATTTATGTAGATATTTATATACTAAGTTGTGTGAAGTAATAGGGAAAATTATAAATATATTTTAATATTTTGCAACTCAATGTGAAGCATCATTGTGCATTTTGTTCTCATTACTTTTATCTTTTTCATCATGTAAAATAGCAGTGCATATACTTTTTATTAAAATACTAAGAAAAATTTATCTGCTTGATTCAACAAATATTTCATTGCCTAATATCCTTCAGGTATTAGAGAAACAATAATAAAAAATCCTAAAGTGAGTAAGCCATGATAATGGCCCTCAGGAGGTTTATGGTTTAGTAAAGGTAGTGAGATAAATAAATGGATAATAAATGACAGATTTAAGATAACATAACATTTATTGAGTACTCACCATGTTCCAGGCAATATTTTAAGATGTATCTGTATATCTCACCACACTTTGAAGTAAGTATTATTTAATATATAAGGAAACTAAGTCACGGGGAATTACAGCAAAATTTCAATGTCATGAGTTAATAAGTAAACCTGTTGGAATTTGAGCTTGTGATGTTGGTTCCTGAATTACATCCTCAATCTACTTTGTCTTTAGGGTAAATTCCTTAAGAGCAATGTAAAAATAAAAGAAACCCAACTGCCCACGAATTTGCTTAATGTTTCACACATAAGGCAGAAATCACTCGTGTTGGAAAAACCCAGAAAGCTTCTTAGGAAGGTTGTGTTTGGAATGGTCCTCAGAACATGGACATGCGGAACTCTAGAATGAAACATTATCGTAAGACGGAGAGACTTTGTCTCAGGCTGGAGAGCTTTCTCCCAGATCTTCTTGTGTTCAGAGCTGGGTTGCTTTTCTCACCATCCCTTATATATAAGTATAACCACATAACTGAGTTCTATCCAAAAGGATGTTTTGTATAGACATTATAACATGTATAATGTACAACGTACGAGTGTGGATACCTCCAAAACAGAATTTATTTATAAAAATGTTTATTTATTCTTCCATGTTTAAACTTCAGTCACCTTCAAAGTATTCTCCATTTGATGCATTACACTTATCAAGGCATTTTTTCTGCCGCTCAAAATAGTTTTTGAATTCTTTGATTTTGATGCTTTTTACGGATTCTGCTCACTGTTTTTTTGTTTCATCTCTTTCACATTGGCGAACGTTTTCCTTTGAGGATTTTTTTTTTCATCCAGGGAACAAACAAACAAAAAAGTTGCTCAGGGTGAGATAAGGTGAATAGGGAGGGTGGGGCATGGGAGTCATGCTGTTTTTCTTCAAAGACTGCTGAACACTCAGAGTAGTGTGGGCAGGTGTGCTTGTAAATCACCCTTCAAGAGATGGGCAAATGGGTTGAAAGAGTTTTCAAAAAATTCACTGAAGCCCAGTGCAATCTCTCACAGCAATGCCAGCTAGTACACTGATAGAGATGGATTCCTAGAACATTCGCCTAGTGGAGGAAGCCTGTATTACAAGAGGCTTGCCCTCCAGAAGGAGGCACATAAAACCTCCCATATTTTTCCTGCTGTTCATCTTATTGCAGATGGTCCATGGATCTCAGAAGCCAAATGATAAGGATGAAAGATCACATTCACAGTAAGGAAGAGGTCTAGGTCCTTGGATCAAAGCTTGAATGATAACCACCCATTATTTAAGAAAACCCATCAGAGGCATTTTAAATGAGAAAAAATGTTTATTGTGGTAAGTTACTGAAATTTTGATGTTGTGGACTATAGCAGTTAACCTATTTTTACAAATATAGGGAATATAAGAAGCAGAATGCCATAGAAGGAGAACACACTAACTTTGTTTCTCCCTAGTAGATGGGAAGTGTGATGTGGGGTTCTAAGGCCAATATGAGAGGTTAAAACTATCATTAAATTTCCCTATACAGTTTGATATATACAACAGAGTACAATATAAACTACAGTACACATAGTTGACCTTATACAAACCTATAGGAGAGTATGTCAATTCTCCTTACTCTTACATTGTTAATGTTTTTCTAGTGGCAATTTATTATTCAACTTCTTCCTTTAAGATATTGATGAAACTATTACTACTTAAATTTGACCACCGAACCATATGTTCAACTTCTTTTTTAATGGAAAAGAAACATAGCCTTTCTAAATTGTTTGGCAAGATGTGTGGGCCAGTTCAGCTTGGGATTCTACCATTGTCTCAGACATAATTATGTGATGTGATTTCACGGAACTGAGGGGCAGTTTATTCTCTCAGAAAAAAACAAAAGCTTTGTTGGCAGAGGACTTGCGTTTGAAGCCCAACCAGGACATTGTTTTTGTTCTGCTGTGAAACTTGGGTAATTTGTTTCAATATTCTGAACTTCTGTTTTCCAATTAGTAACTTACAGGTAAAAATACACACTGTGGGTTAAGATCTGAAGATATACACGAATATTCATAATAATGAAGATTTGTTGAGTACTTACCATGTTGCATTTTCTGAAACAATTGCTCTATCACAAGTTTGTTACATTTTCCAGGTTGCTGTGTCTTATTTAACATGGGTTTTGATCTGTACAGTCCACACATTGTGTTCAGTGTTCGTAGAATTCCTGGCTCAGGAATAGACAATGTTTTGGTTTATCCTCTTCTCTCTCTCTTGTTTTTCTCTTTCCAGATTTTCCATTTACCATTACACCCACTTTTAACACATTTTTAACTCTATTTACCCCATCTCCTTTAAAACTGATCTCTTATTTTAAAAAGATCCTTTTAATTTAATATGTAAATTACTAAAATGTTTAAACTTTGCACTGATAACAACTCAGCAACAAGTTAAGGATAGTGCTGTTATCTTCATTTGACAAAAGAGAGTAAATGACGTGCCTGATGTTCCATTATTTAGTGACAAAGTGAGGACTAAAACACTAATTAACAATTATTGAGCACTTGCAAGTTGTCTAGCACTTTTCATAAATTAACTAATTTCATGTTCATAAAAACTATGCGAGCTAAGTACTATTATTATCACCAAATCACAGGAGAGGAAAAGTAGGCACAAAGAGGTTTGAGTAGATTGCCATGGTTACATAACTACTAAGTGATTGGTCCACTATTTCAACTCAGATATTTGCATGTCTGAGCCATTTTAATATGCTGATTTTCATTAGAGTATATACAAAAGACATTTTAATTGGACTATTCAGTAATCTGAGAAGGTCACCATAACTGAATCACCTTGTTATTGTGCAAGAGAGAGAAGTTTAGCTAGGAAGGTATAGTAGGCACGCTCATTCAAGACCTTTAATGCCATATTTTGCATCTGCATGTTTAAAAATGAAATATTATTATTGTTTAATTTGTATTAACTGGAATTCATAAAAGATAAAAAAATGTGTAATGCACGCAAAAAAGGTCTTCAATTCTAGGACTGAACCTAAAAGTAAAAAATACAGGGATTAGCACAAATAATACCCCTTTTTTATTTCAAAATCTTTTGTTACAAAATCATAAGCATGTAATTCTGTAACATAATAATATCACACTCAAGCATACCATATGACATTTTAGGTGAAATGTTCAAATTAAAACTATAAATTATTACACCCATATTATTACCCTACCAACCACACTGAAGCAGGCATTTCTTCTGTCAGAACATGTAAAATAAAATCTCCATTGTATACTTATTAAAATATTTTTTCTGTGTCATGGGAAAAATTTTCAGCTTTTGGAAAAAACATAAGAAGTACAGGAAAAAATAGATGATTTAAATAATGAAATTAAAATTGTGATGTGATAATTTTTGTTTTATACTGAATATTTATGTTATGAGAATCTATAACTGTGTGATATATGTTAGCCTAGTGAGATTAATTTAGACAGCTATATGCGTGTTGGTAGGCAGGAAGAACTTTTCTGTTACATTACAGGTTCCCTTTCTAGCTTTGGCTGCAATCTGAAATGTATTAGAAAATACACTATCAGTAGTTTTATGTTTAACACAAGAGGAACTCATTTACAAGTCAAAGTTCATCATTTTCCTGCTGATGCTGTGGTCTCAACCGAGGCCTGGGAAGTGAGGCTGCGCTGCTGCGCTCTCTGACACAGGTGTCACAGACACAGATTCTGTGGCTGCAGCGGACAAAGCTGGTTGTGACCCAGTACGCTCACAGAACTAATTATGCTGATTACAAATGTGCTGTTTTTAAAAAAGTGACCTCCATCCTATCTTTGTGTATGATACGCACTCCATTTATTCATGAAAAATGATTCTTTCCACTATTTAGACATGCGTGTAAAAATTGTATTTTATATATCCAAATTAAATCTACTTCTCTGATTACTTATAGTCTCAACCTACCATCTTGGATAAATGCTCATGCCTCAAAACCTTTATTTGCAACAACTTGTCATCTAACCAGTAGGAGGGTTTATTGTGGGTCAATGAGAATATTTTAAGGGAAACTGGAGAGCTTTCTGCTTCAATCAAATTTTCTTCAAATATTTACTGTTTATTATGCTCAGAAAGCACTAGAATTAGAAGTGATTCTAGAATATCCTTGTGGGTGGTGCTTACTGGCTGCAGTCTCGTTGAAATCAGATGAGGTTAGAAGCTTTGTATTGATACAGTTTTTGCATAACATTTTTGCTTTTTACTTAGATTATAAATTGATGGGGTATGGATGGGGAACAGTGAGAAATTATGGTAGGGGCCAAAATCCCAGCTACTCATGGGAATTACCACAAATTGAAGGATATAAAAATAATTAAAACATTTTCCCCCTGCTCTTCGATCTACTGATGGAGAGCACAGATACACACAACTGACTCTAGGATTGTGAATTCATGTTAAAAGTGTAAACTGAATATCTAACTTAGCACAAAATGAACAAGTAATTCTGACTGGTGGCACTGGTGAATTAGGACCAGTGCCATCAAAAAGGTTATACTTGAAGTGAATTTTGAAAGATAAATAAAATTTCAAAAGATAAAGAGAAGGAGGAAGCAAACACAGGCAATAGCCTTTTTTGAGACACAGAGGCATGGCAGCATGTGCTTGTACAACAGGAAGCTTTCATTATTAAAGAAAGATACAAAGTTGGGTGGGAAGCATGGATTTGTGGGACATCATTTTACAGGAGTCAGCCCAGGGTCTATCTTGAAGACAGCCCTTTCATTGAAATGTTCAGGTTTTGAGTAACTTAGGCCCACTGAGTTAACCCTTTTCTGTCCATGATAACTCCAAAAATAGTAAAGGATCACTAGTGTCCACAAGGCTGGAGTCTATCAGCAAAGCAGAGCAAGACAGATGAAGGTAGAAGGAGTATATTATAAGAGGAGAAGGGGGAGGTGGGGACTGACTGAAAAGGTGAAGGGTTTAGCTAAAGAACTTACACATATCACCCATAAACATGTGCAATGGTGTGGGGATTGCCTGAGGGAGAGGGATAGCTGGCTGGAGGTTGGCAAAGGGAGAAAAATTGGGATGACCATCATAACATAACAATGCAATATTTAAAAATGAAAAACAAAAAATAAAGTTAAAAAAAGAATGTGAACCAGGAGCCCAGAGTGAGGTTAGGCTGGCTAGCAGGTAGGATTGGAGAGCAATGCAGGACCAGCATCATGGTTTAGCTGTCATCTGTGAATCTGTGAGCTTACAGGGACTTGATGCAAAGTTAGCTTAATAGGGTCAGAAACCAAAAAATAAGTCAGGGATAAAATTGAAATCACCAGGGAAGAATAATTAAAGGTCCAAAATTTTGCTCCCTCCTATTTTCCCCTGGCTCTTGTTTATTTTTCCTTCCGCGGATTCCTAATTTTCCTGAGGATCTCCTCTCTGGATACCCAGAGTTAGGCGAACCACTCTCTCTCTTGAAGACAAGGGCAGTCAGATCCGAGGTTGCAGGATCAGAGGGTGCTGTTTACATAATACACTGATTCTTTGCCATCATTTGCTGGACAAATAGGGTAAAACTTGAAGATTTTTTGTTTTATACTGTAAAGTGAAGGAAGCTATATTCTTTTCAAGACTACATTTTCCTAGTGGGTGCATAGAGAAACACTAGTGTTATGAAGTAAGGAGGAACTATTATTTCCATGGAGCCAGAGAGACTGTGATGTGGAGTGGCAGACATGAAACTTGCACTACTTCATGCTTTTGCATGGGATTGAGCCTTCTTTTCCCCATACCAGACCAAATCCTGTCCTCCTGTACTGTATTCCCATTTCACTCCAATGTTACCTTTTTGGACCTGTAAGCTCCTAGCCAGAGCGCTTATTCCTGACCTCTTCTTGATTGCATACCTAATTTACTAATCATTGATTGCTCTGCAGATGCAATGCTGATTGTTCTATATCCTATTTTCAGGAGCACAAAATTCATCAGCTGAGCCAGCACAGATTCTGTTTCATGTGAATGAATGTTCCAAGTTGTTGGATAGATAAGCCCTCAGAGGGATTGTAGGTAGGGAATCTAACTGGGTACGCTTGCTTTGGAATGACACTCTTCTTTTAAAAGTGTGACTAATAAAGTACCTGACACACAGCTGCAGCTCAGTAAATGTTTATTGTTGTTAATCAAGGCCAATGACTTCTTAAGTAGCTTATAAAATAAAAGATCCAATAGAGCAAAATACTTGAATTGTCTAATTGTCCTCAGTGGAGAAATGGACCAGCTGTAGCATGAGTATGTAGCACATAAGAACAAAATAAAAATATTATTTGAGATTTATTTAGGAAATAGCTATGTTCCAAGGCCTTGCAGATTGTGGGCCAGATTTTAGCCTTTGAAAGTTTGTGTGGTAGCTCTCTAATTTGCAGGGATCAAAATACAGTAGTTCAGGAGAAGGCTTTGCTGTTATATATGAGAGCAACTTTCATTGTTAATACTTTGCAACCTCCCAGGATATTGAAGTATATGCAAATCAGCACACACTCACCAATTTGTAAATACTCTGATGACTAACCAATAAATCTTAAAGTTTTATATTATTGTATTAGAAAAGACAAACTGACAGATAATAAGAAGCACAAATTGGAATTTTAATTCCTTTTTCCAATCCCTGATTTTTAAAAAATACATATGTAATTGATAAGGATCCTTATCTCTATCAAACACTTTGGAAGTTTTCTCATTAACCTTTCTTATGGTTAGATATTCAAAGTGGTCATTCAAACCATCCAACCAATGAAATGATTTAAATTCAAATGAAACTATGAAAGCTTTATCACCTTCTAGATGTGACAGCTCCAGGAAGTTGCAATAATTTTATTTAGTTTGTCTATTCATTTACTTTACTATCTGAACAGCCTAGCTAACAAGGCAATCTCTTAATGAGTATAAAGTTATGGATTTTTCATCATAAACTATTTTATGGAGTGGTTCTTTATTACAAATGATTATAGCTATGATTTTTAGTCCATTTATAAAGATAAATCAAAAACTATTTGAAAGTCTTTTTTTCCTCTGTCCATATATTAAAAAAAAAAAAAAAAACTGGGCTAGAGCAAACAAGTTTACAAATAAGGGATAAATTCTTAGAGAAAAGCTTATCTTCATTGTTAGAGAAATATCCATTTATAGTCAAAAAGAACTATAACTTAATATACTGTGTACATTATGCCTTTTTGTTGTTTCACTATTCTAAGTGAGAAATGGATTAGCAATTAACATATGGCAGCTCTCTGATGCCTTAATAAATGGAAAGGAGCTTTTGCTCAAAGCTGTTGGAGCTCTTTCACAAATTAATTGACCTTAACATGTGGATGGAGTGTAGTCCCATATGCCAGAGGGGGAAGGGGTATAGCCAGTTCAAAATAAATTCTAAAGTTGTAGAATATATACTGAAGATAAATACTAGTGAGAGGTGAATTTGGGGACAGCTTTACATTTTCCTGTTTTAGCCTGGTGACCGAGGCACCACTTCTATCCTTTCATTCTGACCTCATGTACTATAGAATTAGTTTTATCTTCAGTTCCAAGCCTGTGGACAGGCATCTAAGCTGTATTTCCACAAAGCTACTTTGATGAATTCTGCTTGATTATATTAAGGGTATTTTGTTTGTTTGTTTTTGTTTTTGGTTACTCTCGTCTTACTGACATACAATATTTCACATGTAAAGGTTACATGTTGTATATTTCATTTTGTGATATTCTGGAAAAGGCAAAGATATAGTAAGGAGAACAACTCAGTATTTGCCAAAGTTTGGGGCAGCTGCGACTACAAAGGGCAATTGTAAGGGAATGTTTGAGGGTCACAGAACTCGTCTGAATCCCGATAGCTGTGGTGGTTACCAGAATCTGTCTCTGTGTTGCAGTTTCTCTAACTAAACACTGAAAAGAGTCAACGTCCCTAAAGTTAAGTTGGAAAATTAAAAAAAAAAGTGTAAAAAGATGATTTGATTTTTGTTCTGCCAATTTTTATTTTTATTATGTGTTAAAATAAGTTCCAATCACTTGTACAAAGAGTTGGTGAAATATTTTTAGCAATATGCATAAATTCCCGAATCTTGAAGTACACATTCATTTTGCTGATGACTGAATGGATACTGTGAAATCTTTCTGTAACACAGGCCTGGAGGGACCAGAGCAAAAGATCATCTTAGAATTCAGATTCTGTTACTTCGTTCACCTTCCAAACTTCTCTGATAAAATGCAAAGTGAACTTTTTCTGTGAGTTCTCAGGACTAAAGCATTACAGTGAGATTTAAGTGTATTTTGCCAACCATTTTTCATATTTTTTGCCACCATGGAGGGAAGGATGTTCTTGTATTTTTAAGTTATCTTTTGATTAATTTCTTGATTCTTATATATCCAACATTATCTTATTCACCTTCATAAACCTATGGTTTATACCTTATGTCTCCATATTTTAAAACCTGATTCATATATTTCATGTTAAGATAAAATATGTAAAAATGAAACACGTTTATAAACAATAAAACTAAAAATAAGGTAAAGGGCAATCCAACCTGGCCAGTGAATTTCAGTGTACAGCTTTCAAGTTCTAAGTGAACTGGATAATTCAGCACTTCTTTATGCCTGCCTGCAGAAGGCACCTAAAAGCCCATCTCTCTCTTGAATAGTTTTGATAAACAATTAAATATTTATACTATATTTTATATCATGCTGAAATTAGATGATTGTTTAGTCATAATAGGAAACTCTGACTGTCTAGATTTTTATTGCTTATGAGACTTAGAATTTTCTATTTATATTAAAAGGTAATGGTTTTCTTCATCATTTAACATGTATCAGTTTTCATGCTTGGGTATTCAGTTTGTTGCAAACTCATAATGAAAGAAAAAATTGGTTCCTTTATATACATATATTTTAATTCATAAGGCTGCCCTAAAATTTTTAAACAAAAGGAAATAAATATAACTTTGGAATTTGCCAAAGATTCAGATTAAAACACAAATTTTAGGATTTACATTGGTTGGAATAAGATTAGAATTTCCAACCAATATTCTCTCTCTCTTATTGATTCATTTGCTTTTTTACTGAAATCTAGCTCACAATTTTCAGGAATCATAAGTATTTGGGGATGATGGTTTTTACCGATTCCATGTGTTTTTGGGTTGCTTGTAGGGATTTGCTGTGTTGGTGTTGGTGCAGAATTATCTCTAGAAGAAAGGCAATAAGTGAAAGGACAAGATTCAATGGGAGCAATTTGTAAGAGTGGAATGATTAAAGAGCCAATATTAGTTAGTTCCCTTTTGGACCTCTTTGTTTCATTCACGGTTCATTGTAAAATGCTTTTAAGTTTAAATATGCTTATCTGAAGTGAGTTTTTCATTGTTTAATAGATGGCTTTTCAACGTGGTATATATTGTGAATTCTTTCCCTCAAGGATCCACCGTGCATATCATTTGTCAAATTGCACTTATCATTAATTGTGTTGAATTGAATTTGTATTTCTATGTTTTTAGAGTGTTTAGTGAGTCGGCAGGGCCTGTTGTAAGAACAAAAACAAGAAGCCGTATGTGATAGGCAGAGTTCCCCTTGAGTGTGGGTAGGACCCTTGAATGCTATGGGATATCCCTGCAGTGATTATGGGACCTTACGTGGCAAAAGAGATTCTGCAGATAGAAATGAGGTTTCTAATCAGTCGACTTTGAACTAATCAGAGAGATTTTCCTGAGGGAGCCTGATATAATCAGTTGAGCCCTTAAAAGAAGTCAGAGTCAAACAGTAGATTACCCTCCTGTCCTTGAAGAAGCAAACTAGAATATTGTGTCTGCCTAGGAGGTGGGAGTGTTGAGCAGTCTTGAGTGGCCCTGGTACTTTAGAGCTTTCTGACCTAGGCTAGCAAGAAAATGTCCCTATAGCCTCCAGCGATTATTCTGCCGATGAGAGCCATTGGGATGACCCTGTGTCCGAGATGAGATTTCAGTCCTGGCTGCCACCTTAATTTTGGCTTAGTGAGACTTGGATCAGAGGTGCCAGCTTACCCATAGTGCTCAGATTCCTGACCCAAGGAAAATGCAAGGCAATGAATAGGTATGGTCGTAAATAGCTAAATCTGTACTAATATGGGATACAGTAATAGAAACTGACTACATTACAAATGGCTTATTTTCAAAAGGGCATACTTAATGAAAATAAACTGTCATAGAATAAAATATAAAAATTAGAATTTATTAGTATGGTTAAGATATGTTTTCAAAGACATTAAAATTCCTGTGCTTTGGGCACTTTGGCCAAGGAAGATGTCTTCAAATTTTTAGACAGACTGGTAAAATTCCCAGGAGGACAGGACAAATCACTAGGCAAATTTTTCAATGGCTAGGGATAATTGTATATGGGTTTAGAAATTCCCTCACCATTAAAAAGTACAAATTCTGAATGTAACCAAATAAAAAGTGGAGGTTCAGCTTCCTGTTGCCACAAAAGACAAACTTGTGAGGCAGATGCTTGTGCAAAAGGAAAAGGTTTTATTCAAGTGTTGTGTGATCTGGGAGAATGGTGGACTCCCAGGCTCAGAGACTATCTCCTCTTTCTGCTATGAAAAGGTCCAACTATGACCTCAACAAGGCCAAGACAAAAGCTAGTGTCCAGAGTTCCTGCTCCATTTTAAACTATACGCCTTTGGAACCCGCAGACAGTCTAAGCAACATTGGTTCCCCTCCAGGTAGCTGAGTTTGTGCCCAGCTGCTGCCAATTACAGGGTCCCTCTTGGATCCTGCATGTGGATCCATCATAGCCACGGGCCATTCAGCTACTAGGGCTACAAGGCTGTGTACTCCCTGGAGATAGCATGCAAATGCACTGGTGAGGGTATCACCAGGTGGGTGGGAGAAAGAGAGCCAACCCCCCTGCCCCAGGCCATGGGCCACATGGCTGCTAAGGCTACATGGCTCATGGAGAGAACAGGCGAGTGCACAGTGAGAGTCCAGGTCAGGAACAAATGAGCTCCTCTGTTCCCCTGGGATCACATTAGCTGGGGTGTAGGATGTACCAGGTGCTTTCTCAAAATAACCAATCAACTCCCCAAACTTTTGTGCACTTCGATGGGTTCCTCTCCCAACCAATCCCTTCTTCCCCAAGGCACATTGATAAATCTCTTTGGTCTAGCACCTCCCCCTCGGCCATTGACTTCTATGGAGTATGTGCCTGCCTTCACCTGGCCCCACCCACAATCAGGTACTGGATGGTGAGAAGGACTTTCCGCTATCCGATTATGTGGCTAGCTTTCCACACACTCGGTATAAGAACTTCCCATTGCCATGATCTTGGCCTGTTGGGGAGGCCCCCTGGTGCTTTGACTATTTTACAGTGACAAGAAGTTATTAATTACCTTAGTCAGTATACAGACTTTTATTATCTATCTCTGATGAAGTTAAACTATTAATTCTCAAATAAAATATGATTCATATTTAAGTGCCAAACAATTATTCTCACTATGTTTATAAATTAACTACATTTATTTCATTAGAAGTGGTTGGCTAAATTTTAATGCTTATTTACATGATATAATGCTTTGCATATTTTTTTCTGTGCATGGGAAAAAAGTAGAGATGAGCTGTAATATTCTGGTCATAATTATTTAAAACTAAATTGTTTGATGTAGATGAAATAAAATTATAAATACATGTTAATCACAAAAGCAAGTTTTGAAATCTATTCACTGAGATGTTTTTTAATTTTGTTCTCTTTTTTACTAAAGGATGCGTATTTATGAAGTTGTAATATACCTTTAAATTATTGCTTGAAGTAGTCATATTTGAATACCTCTTCTAAATACTTAATTCATGATAAATCTACCACCTGTATCCTCATATCTAAGTAACAAGCAAGGTGATTTGAAGAATAATATAAACTTGCTTTATAAGCTAATGCTTTTATTTATTAGAGTCACAGAGGTGTATTTAAACATAGGTAAATTAGAAAATTCTCTGCGGTAGATTGTTTTGTTGTTCCTAACCATTTTCTTCCTTCTCTAATGAAGGACTACATATTGCCCTTCTCATCTCCTTGCTGTTCATCTCATTTGGTTTAAATACACTTTCTGAGACTTGACCCCTCTTTGCTTTGTGACTCGTGGGAGCCAACAGAATTGGAGCCAAAATGATCTTGTTTCAATTTTACCAGAGACTTTAAAAACATTATGTGTTGCTGGGAGTTTTTCTTTTTAATCCTCACCCAAGGACATGCTTTTTATAGATTTTAGAGGGAGAGGAGGAGAGAGAGAGAGTGAGAGACAGACAGAAAGAGAGACATGGACTGCTTGCCTCCCGCACACAGCCCGACTGGGATGGAACTGCTGGGAGCTCTTTTCAATGTGCCATGAGAAGAGCACAGCCCAGATAGGAGCTGCTTCTCCAGCCTGATCTGAAAATGGAACAAATTCTGGGGAGCAGAAGTGTATCCTGACAGCCCAAACTGAGTTGCAACTGATCAGCAGCCATTCACTTACAAACTTTTTGTGGTTTTATTAGCTTTCGATGTTTGTTTTCACAACACATTTGAGCAACATGTTCTGAAATGTAATTTTCTAGGAAATGAAAAATGAGCATTCAATTTCTCTAATTAGCACTTCTGTAGTTTCTGTTGCATTTAGATTAAAGACCAGTCTTCACTGACCTTCAAGATCCTGTATGTGTAGCTCCCTACTGGCTTTTTTAAATAGTTTCTAGAATTTACAATATATGCATATTCTCCCTATGTCAGGAATTCTTCTCTTATACTTCATTCCACCAACAAGAACAACATATGCAAAGATCTTATGGTAACATATAATTTTATATGTGAATAAGTGATTCGTGTCCTTTTTCCTACTTCATTTTTCTTTTCAAGATAATAGGGATGGCATTCCTTTGTTCACTTTTTATCAACTGTACCTGCCACAATGCTGAAACATATAAGGTTAATAAATATATGTTAAATGAAGCAAAAAATGAAATAAATTTTCTTGATCTACCATCTTTATCCCCAAAACATTATTTTTATTCTCAGAATTAGAGCTATTTCTTCATTAAAAAATGAATTCCAAAGACTCCATAATGTTTCCATAAGAAAGGTGCTTTTAAATATTATTAGAATACTTACGAAGTCAAAAGTGTAACTACTATGTCTCATACCCCTCTTAATATTATTTCTCATGGAGCTGGAATCCATTTTCACTTTTTATAGCCTTAGACTAGTTAAATGGTTTTCTGTTGCCATAGTAACACTAGTTGGTTTTTACACTGGTTTTCTGCAAATTTTAAATAGTATATTATTTCATTAATGAAACTTAAGAATTTTGAGGAAAATAATATTGTCTGTTCTTGATGTAAAATACACATAATTTCATATACTTTCTGCATGTATTTAAATTTGACTTTTAAATTATGCTTATTTTAATGTAACTCCACTCTTGTGTTTTGAGCTTTATGTGTTCCAATTTTCAGAGTCAATCTTTATTCTTTCTTAAGTTTATTTTTTTCAGTACGTGTTTTTAATTAAAAAAAAAAAAAACCATTGCTTTAATCCATCAAATTCAACATTTAGCTGTTCAGATCTGAAAAGAAAAAGCTTAGTACAAGGTGGGTTCAGAGTAGACTATGAGGCAATTCTGTAAGACGTACTCAGAGTTCCAACACACTAATCAAAGATGGCGAGACACAGGCTAAAGCATCAATTTCAACCTTTCTCATCTCATGGCACACATAAACTGATTACTAAAATTCTCTGGCACACTAAAAAAAATGTTTTCTGCCAAACTGACAAAAATAATTATAATTTTTATTGATTTACAAAAATATATTAGTTACCTACTTTTTTACTTCAAAGTAAATTTTGGAAAAATCAGGTGCCTATACTTGCATGTAAGAATTTCTGCTACTAAGAAGTAACCAATGAAATGCAACCTTATTATGTAGCATAACAAATAATATGCAACTTTATCATATGCCCTATATATTTATGACTCAAGACAAGGCATTCACACTCCATGGCTCTTGATGTATTGGCTGTTGTCACTTTTTCTTCTTTGACAATCTAAGGGAAGAGAGGTCAGTGCCCCCTGAATAAATGGTCAAGTATTGCATGTTTTGAAAATTCTTGCAGCACGCTGGTTGAAAATTGCTTGGCTAACGTGTTGAAGGGAACGTTGTTTGGCACAGTAAAATGAAAGTGTAAACACTAAGAATTATGGACCAAGATGGAAAAATGAGTATTTTTCATTCTGACTCTTAAGCAGACAAGCTAGTGCTTTCCTCATTTTTAGAAGAGATCAGTATAACATGACCAAAGAGGAAATATTGGGAAGGGGACATAAATATGGTTACACATGGTTGTGGTTGATCTTTCCACAAGAGAGACTTTAGGCTCTTTTTAAGGTATAACGGTATCCAATGCTCTAACTTGATAAGAAGTCTGGGATAAACTCATAATTTGTGATTTAAAAGTTATGTATCTGATTTCCTGTGTGTTTGGTGATTCTATTTTGCTTCTGACAGTTAAATTTTTACTTAAGTTTTGAGCCAGTATGTTGGGTCTTTGTAAAGATGCAGCTATGAAAATTCAACAAAGAGGTCACTCATGAGTTGTTCAGATTTTGAGGGACCTGATTTTTATGCTTGAGAGTACTTGTTTGATGATTTAGTACTTTAGTTTTAAATTGACATAAAATAACACCTATTTCCTTCTCACAAGCAATACTGCAATTCTTATATAGAGTAAATGAGTTTTTGAGACTTTTTTGGAAATAAAGCAACTCAAGATATTTTGGAAAAGAGATAAAAAAAGATAAATAAAAATGTTTAAAATAAAGGGTACAATCAGCAAATTGTTCTATTTTTTTGAATATTGAATGAATTTTAAATTTTGGGAATGAAGACAAAAAAGAAAAGCAAGCAAGCAAGGAAAAAAGTGAAATTTTTTTGGTTAATTTAGCTTCAAAGGATACAAATTTATCACTTGGGTATACAAATTTAGATTTTGCAGAAAAATAGTGTAGTGTCATGCTGATAGAACCCATACACCATAATGGATGGTATTGTAGTCATTCTCAATTTTGTGAGGCATTTGTGCTAGGAAATCCTTTTTGTTCCCTGCAATTGATTTGTGTATTCTAATTAATTTAAGGCTCATAAATAAGCAGGTATTATTCACAAAGTAAAAAACACATACCCTGCCCTGGCTGGTGTAGCTCAGTGGATTGAGCATGGGCCTGTGAACCAAAGGATCGTGGTTTGATTCCCAGTCAGGACACATGCCTGGATTGCAGGCCAGTTCCTGGCAAGGGGTGCATGAGAGGCAACCATACATTGATATTTCTCTCTCTCTCTCTCTCTTTCCCCTTCCCTTCCCCTCTAAAGATAAATAAATTTTAAAAAGTTAAAAAATTATAAAAATAATAAAAATAAAAAACATATCTGTAAAAAGTACACGTAAATGTTAGATTATGAGGTTATTCTTTTAAATTTCATTTTATTGACTTGAATAGTATTGATGGTGATGATAATAAGGTAACAATAATCTATTTCTTTCATAATATGTAACAGGTACAGTGGGGTAAACATTCAGTTCCAAATTTTCCAGCTGTGAAGACTGGAACAGAATGAGTTATTTAATCGTTCATAAAGATCAAAAACATTATAACAAGTATTTTTATAGATTCGAACAAGTATTATTTGGGATTTTCCATGCTCTTTCTGTTATACCACATTGCCTGTTTAAATGCAAAATTAACAAATGTAAATGAAGAAAATGGTAGAGAGAATGCTGGTTACCTGTCCTAAAGCATGTTGTTTTTTAGAACACTAAAAATAAATTTTTTAAACTGTATTGATAATATGATAATATTGAGGGAAGAGGAACATTTTCCTTCTCTTTCCTAGTGGTTCCTCCAGCTGGCCTAAGAATTAAATTGACACGAGACAGATTAACAGGAGACAATTACCAAATTTAATTATGAATGTACATATGGATGTTCGTCCCCTCCCTCCTGAATAGTTAATGGTTTATATGGTAAATATTCTTTGAAGCTATATTTGGAACTAAGAGGTCAAAGGTCATCCAGTCAACACTTATTTAGAACTATTTTGCACAAGGCATTATTTTAGGTCATGGAAAAGAAAAATTACAAAATAGCTCACCCTAACAAGATCATTTTACATAAATTTTATCCTTCAACAATTGTGTGCAAGTGGAGGGCAGGTTATCCTCATTTTACATGAAGAAATTAGAAAACAAGTAGTGGTCTTATGAATCAGAATGGAAAACCATGCCCTTGAAAAGATAAATTTGGGATTAAGATCAATATGCATGCAATAGATATATGAAATAATTTGGCCATTATAGACCTCTGAAAATTAGACTGTTGTTTTCTAGTGTGTAGATCATGTGGCTTGGGGTACAAATAAGTGTGAGTTTTTAGGAGACCAAAAGCTTTTTAATTTGATGGCCTGGATAACTAATTCAAGGGACAGGGGGTATTGGCTAAATAAAATTCAATTTTATTAATAATATAGCCTTGTCTAGCTATGGAAAGTTCAGGAGCTTTGGAGATACATATAATCTGCAACATGTATGTCTTAAGGGAAATTTACTAAATCTCTCTGAGATTTAGACTCTTTGGATAATACTTAATATATGTTAGTAATACTTAATATCTAAAGTGTCAGGCACATAAGAGATTTTTGATCATGCTAGCTCTAATCTTGCCAGCTCTCTTCACTACTTGCTTGATCTCTGCTTTTCCAGTCTTTATGTCAGAATCTCCATTTTTCCTCTTTTCTCATTTTTTTAATCTCAAGAAACATGGCTTCAGTCTTTCTCGAAACATTCTGATAGTATATTTATATATGTGACTATCATGGAAAATATGAATATGTTTATGTCAGCATCGAGACAGTTTGGTTTCTTTCTTGTACACTATGCTTAAAGGACTTCCATAACATTAACTTGCTCCACCCTGTTAGATGTGAGAGGGGGAAGAGACATGTTTACTCCATATGCAGAGTTGACAAGAAGGAAAGCAAAAGGCAAAAGTGAGATAGAGCTGAAGATGAAGCTAGAGCTGGAAATAGAGAGAGAGGTGGTGCTAGAGATGATGGAGCTGGAAGTGGAGATGGAGAGAAAGATGATGGAATGGAGATGGAGACATGGGGGGGGGAGAGAGAGAGATTGAGACTGAGAAAAGCAGAGAGAGATATCAGCCTCCATTATTGAACAAGAAGCAAAAAATGTAACTGGTAAGCTTGGGTTATCAATATATGACATGGCTACAAACTCATTTAAATAAACAATGTATAATTCAATACTTAAACAAAACCCACAATCATTAATTGTGAAGTAGTTTATTTCAAAACAATTAGCTATTTTCTGTCACATGGTTGGACACAGACCAGTCATGTAGGGAGGCTGTTTGGAATGTTTCTGAACATAGGGGCTGATGTTTAACTTTGACATTACATCTGTGACAGAAATCATAAAAGTTGTTTTGGTGAAGGGGTAACAAAACTGCCCTGATTTTAACATATATTTTGTTTTTTATTGGAATATTATGTCAATATCTAACTTTACTATTTTCAATAAATTAGATAAATCATATCTCTAATTTGCAAATTAAAATTTTCCATTTGCTTGAACATTTGACAATCTGATTAAAGAAATTCCTCAGTAAAAAAGGTTTTAGGTGGCTAACTTAAGCTATCAAAACACCAAAAATAATCTATAATCAAGAACATTTGAATTCAAAGTAAAACATTTCTGGATTATTGATAGCTAATATGACAATTTTCTATAAAGAATGTCCAAATGGGATTGGGAAAACAACTAAGCTTTTCTGAGCACTAACTTTCTGTCAGGCATTGTGTAATAAGTTATCTTATTTAGTTTATTATGTTATATCATTGCTTTGAAACCACTCTCTTAAAATCTACTCAATGGCAGGGGAGAAGTAATCAAAGTGATTGGCAATGTTTTAAGAGGGAAGAAAAATGCAAAGATACCACCGTGTTCTCAGATTTTCTTAGTACTTTAAAATAATTTACTTAAATGCTTATCTCTGTCCCCAAATTTCAGGAGTACTTTTGTTTGGCTGTATAAAGACACAACTATGCCAGGAATAGATTAGAAGCCATTACCCATTTTGGAAATCGTTAAACCAGCTATATTTTCTTGATGCTTATGCGTAACTTCCATTAGTGTTAATGAGAGTTGCATTCATGCATGGAGTAGAGAATAGATCCATTATCTCTAAAGGGCAGTTTCCTTTTTAATACATTACTCAAGTTTTATTACATGTTTCCCTTTTGTTTCTATTGTGGAGAGACTCATTTTTTTCATTTATAGCAAGGGGCATACAGCTGTGGGATGGAATGCACCTTTGTTGGAGGGTTCTTCTAGTCAGTTTTTAGACCAACAGAGTGTGGGAGTGTCATCTTGTAAAGCCTCTGTTCTTATAAAACTGTTACTATTCTGGATTAATGTAGAGCCAATTAAACAGTTTAGATTTAAATCAAACAATCATTCCGGTAGTTACTGCGTCAATTGTTGACATTTGCAATTATTTTTAAACCTACAAGAAGTAATTTCCCCAGCAACTTAGTTTGAATAGAAGAGAAAGAAAGCTATTAGTGAAAATTTAGTTGTTTCTATAATGTTGGGTCAAGTTATACAGTCTCAAATAAAATGTTTGGGATTTTTGAATATAGGTTAATAGTCTCTAACAAGAAAATCAAAAGTAAGGAAAGTAATTGGGATGTTTTCCACAATTGTTACGTGAATAGATTTAAATAATGGTAGGAAATAATCGTACAGAAGATTGTCCAGTTATCTCCTCTATTCTCCTACTGCCATATGGATTTCCTCTCGGACGTTCCCTTATCATTGGGATGGATGAAGAAATGAATGAGCCTTGAATGAGACAATTGTTTGTTGATGCAAACAATAAAGTGTTAATCTGTTTCTGTCTCATGTAGAAGCACTCTATCTCACAGTTGTTGAGCGGGAAAGACATCTATCTAGTAGCAAAGGTGGTGACAAGCAGGGGCCCCCTGATACCTAAAACTGAGAGGGGCAGGAAACTTTCTCTTTGATCAAAGGAGCTGTGCTCTCAAGAGAGTGGCGTAAATCCTGTTGCTTTTGGTCTCCCTCCACCCTACGTGGACTCTACTCCATTTGCAAGAAGAGTGTGGCAGAGTGAAGTAAATATAACCCCAGATTTTTGGATGGAGGACTGAAAATGAGAGCTCTAGGAAACTGGAAAGTACCAGGAAAATAATGAAGAGGAAAGATTTTGAAAATCAACCCACATAAATTTATTATGAACTTTTGAAATCAACCCTGAGAGGATGTGCATGGGTTTGATCCTGAACAGCATACCAATGCCTTTGAAAACTGAATTAAGAGAATCCCACTCAAGCCTGGGCTGACCAATAAGAGGCACACACAGGAGACATACAGATAACATTGTAAAGGCTTTAAAAATGGATGTGATAATGAAACCATAACCCATGGAGTGGTGAGATCTTGTTCTGGGTAACAGACCAATGTCATATGTATATAATTTGTCACATATGTATGTATATGTATGTATATATACATATATATGTAATTTGCAAAGGTTTTTAACTGCCCATTCTGTGTGTTGTTTTTTTTACTTTTTTGATAGTATTCTTTGAAGCACAAAAGTTTTGATGAAATCCAATTTATTTATTTTTTCTTTGTTTTTGGTGTCTTAATACCTAAGAATATTATTGTTTAACCCAAGGTCACAAAGATTTATACTTATGTTTTCTTCTAAGAGTTTTATAGTTTTAGCTTTTACTTTTAGGTCTATGATCCATTTGGAGTTAATTTTTGCATATGGTGTGAGATATGTGTCCAAATTCATTCTTTTGAATGTAGCCATTCATTGTCCCAGTATTATTTGTTGGAAAAACAAAACAAAACAAAAATATTTTTTTCTGATTGAATTGCCTTGTAGAAATCAATTAACTATAAATGTATGAGTTTACTTCAGGACTATCAATTTTATTTCATTAATTTATATGTATATACTTAGTAGCACACAGTATTATTTACTGTAGCTTTGTGGTAAGTTTTGAAATTGGGAAGTGGAAATCCTTGAACTTTGATCTTTTAGAAGACTTTTTGCTGGGTTCCTTGAACTTTCTTTTGAATTTCAGGGTCAGCTTGTCAATCTCTATTTTAAAAAAAAGCCAGTGGAGTTTTGATAGAAGTTCTATTGCCTCTATAGATCTGTTTTGGGATCTATTTCTTTAAAAGTTATTTTTCCTAACCTAGTTTATTCCATAAACTAATACACTTTTTAAATGCATTGCCATTTCATTACATAGGAATAAAAGGAGACAAGTTGTGGGGGGGTAATATGAAATAAATGGCAGCTTACAAGTGGCATGTGAAAGGGTAGTTATACATATACTTTTGGATGAATGTTCTAAAGCAGTTTTTTCCAAATGCTCGTGGAGCACTATTTTCACTATAAAAACTGTTATCTTTGCCATGAAGCTAAATATCATAAATGTAAAGAAATTTCTAATTAAGAAGTTTATGTCTTACTTTTTTAGTATTATAATGTCATATAAAATTACATTATACTGAAACACCACATCCAAATATCAGGATGTGTTCGCCAGCTCTACAATGATTCTGTAAATTTTTATTTTCCCTGTTTTAGTGGCTTGAAAGCTTAAAATTCTGGAAGCTATTTTTTAAAGGACCTCTGTATCAGTCAAAATTCTCACTGCTAAGAAACATAAATGTCTCCGGATAATTGAAAAAAAGGAATGGATTAATTGAAAGGATACTGGATAGTTCACTAACTACAACATGGCCATCATGACCACACTGGTCACATATACCAATTATAGTCTACACCACAGGAAGTTTCCAGAAAGACCCTGGTAATCACATTCTGAGAATATGATCACAATCTGCCACCATATTTTTGTGTTAAAAGCTGGAGCTTATAATGGAAACTTTTTAAAGCTCCAGTTTAGTTTAAAGCTCTCTGTGATCATTCCATTAAATTAGACAAATGTGCCTTGACCACCCACTATGAGCACTTGGCTAGGCTCCGATCACAAGTGCTGCTATGTTTGACTTGGCTTGCAAACAGCTTAGCCATGTTAAATGTTTCTTGCCTACTGGTGAATGAGTAAGGGGAAATCTCCAACTCTGTTGGGTTTTGATACTAAACAGCACATCCCTCAGAGTCCCGCTGTACCTGATACATACACAGAGAGCAGGAGCAAGAATAATTGGTTGTGCTTAAGATCAACCAGTCAGCACAGTGCTAATCAGTGCATTTCGACACAAGCTTGTGATGAGAACTTCTATTTATTCACAGCAAGATGGACAATTTGTGGGAAACAAACAGCCCTTGCATACCTTTCCACTCTGCAGTGCCCCCACTTCAAAAAAAAAAAGCCACAACAAATTAGGAGTGCAAAAGTGGTTTCCTATGGTGTTAAATATAAGGAATATCTTCAAGATGTTGCACTTTGGAGTTCTTTGTGGCAAGCAGGCAAACCAGCCAAAGAAGGAAAAACAATCCACTCATAAATTTGTTTATATGTTATGATAAAAGCCTTAGCCAAGAAGTATTATGTGTTGATGGCAAACTTACTTACATGTTTAGTGTCAAATGCAAAGTTCTTTGTGGTTCCTGAGACAACTTTCATGTAAGTCAAAATAAGAAATTTTCTTTTGGTAGCATAAACGGTCTGAGTCATGGAAACACCTAATGTCTGAGAGAGAGAAAATGGATTATTTTTTGATAATATACTTATGTAATAGTATAGTTTGGACTTATTATTCTTGGTAAGTAGTTGCTAACAATTAGAATAAATTTATTTTGGTATAATGTACAAATATTTTAATTGGAAAATTAATTCCTGTCTTTAAAAAATGCAGTCGTTTTAGGATATCTTAAACTTAGCATATTTTAATGTGTATTGAAAGTAACTAAGAGGACATTATTAAGGGAAGTTGAATATTTTCTGAGTGCACTTGAAGTAGAAAAATAATATTTAGAGTATGTTTCCCATTAGTGTATACACAAATGTGTCTGAGTGCCTGTGTATATGTGTTTATGTGTGTCTGGTGAGGTGGTAATGACAAAATGCTTTTTCTTTTTTAGAAAATGAAAGTTCAAAGGTTCTTAGTGTTGTATTAGCTACCTATTGCTGTGTAAAATATCACCTCTTAAATTAATTTATTAAAACAATAAACATTTATTTTCTCAGAGAGTTCTGAGGGTCAGGAGTCTGGGGGTAGTTTAGTGGGGAGGTCTGACTGTGAGTTTCTCAGGAGGTTGCAATCGAGTTGTCAGAGACTTCTGGTCAAGATGGAGGCATAGGTAGACACACTTTGCATCCTCACACAACCATAGAGAGAATTATAGCCAGGTCTCAAAACTAATAATACCCAGAAGTGTCAGGAAATCGAAGTGTATGGAAGTCCAACAAGAAAAGATTTAAAAAGACACAATCATCCAGACAGGTAAGATCGGCAGAGTCATGGAGATAGGTTGAAAGAGGGAGTGGAGAAGAAAGTCAGTGGCAGTAGCAGTGGAATGGATGGGAGGGATACCTTCCAAACAAGTGAACCAAGCACCAGGCTGCACAGTCCAGGGTTCCCACACCAGGAAAATAGATCCCCATTATCTCTGGCTATAAAAACCAGAGGGGGTTAGGGTGCCAAAAGAAACTGATGCATTTTCACCACTTAAAAGGCCAGCATGGTCATAGAACATATGGAAACCCACCCACTCAAAGATTCACCACTGAGGCACCAACTGGAAGGGTGCCAGTGGCACATGGGGAGGGGGTGAAGTGACTGGAAACAGGGTAAGTGATGGGTGAACTGCCAGAAGACAGGCAGCAGAACTGTCCTCTCTCTAAACCATCCCCATATAGCCACAAAGCAGTGAAGCGGGTTCCTGCCCTGGCAATTACCTAAGGCTCAACCCCACACAATTTACAGGTGCCTTTTTGACAGGAGCCATGCTATTAAGACAGGGAGTAAAACCAGTTCTACTTAATACACAGAAACAAACACAGGAGGCTGACAAATTAAGGAGACAAAGAAATGTGGGCCAAATGTAAGAACAGAAAAAAAAAAACAGAAAAAGAACTAAACAAAATGGAGATAGCCAACTTATCAGATGCAGAGCTCAAAACACTGGTCATCAGGATGCTCAGGGAACATCTTGAGTGCAGCAAAAAACAAAGGAAGAAATGAAGGTTACACTAAATGAGATAAAGAATAATCCACAGGAAACCAACAGAGAAGGAGAGGAAGCTGAGATTCAAACCAATGAACTGGAATGTGAGGAAGAGGTAAACATTCAACCACAACAAAAAGAAGAAACAAGAATTCAAAAAACTGAAGATAGGCTTAGGAACCTCCTGAACATCTCCCAATGTGTCAACATCCAAATTATAAGGATGCCAGAAGGAGAAGAGGGGTAGCAAGAAATTGAAACTTACTTAAGAAAATAATAAAAAAATCCTTCCTTAATTTGGCAAAGGAAATAGACATACAAGTCCAAGAACCACAGAGAATCCCAAACAAGTTGGACCCAAAGAACACACCAAGACACATCATAATTAAATCACCCAACATTAAAGATAAACAGAATATTAAAAACAGCAAAAGCAGAGAGTTAACTACAAAGGAGTACCCATAAGACTATTAGCTGATTTCTCAAAATAAACTTTGCAGGCAAGAAGGGACTGGCAAGAAGTATTCAAAGTGCTGGAAAGCAAGTACCTACAACCAAGATTATTCTATTCAGGACAGCTATCAACTACATTTAAAGGGTAAATAAAATGCGTCCCAGACAAGGTAAAGCTAGAGGAGTTCATCACCACCAAACCATGACTACAGGAAATGTTAAAGGGACTTATTTAAGAAAAAGATCAAAACTATGGCCATTAAAAAGGCAACAGATTCACAACTATCAACAACTGAATAAAAAAATAAAACTAAGCAAATAAGGAGAACAAGAACAGAACCACTCTGGTTGGTGTAGCTCAGTGGTTTGAGTGCCAGCCTATGAACCAAATTCCCAGTCAGGGCACATATCTGGGTTCTGGGCCAGTAGGGGGCCATGAGAGGCAACCACACATTAATGTTTCCCTCTCTTTCTCCTTCCCTTCCCCTCTAAAAATAAACAATCAAAAAATTAACAGGAACATAATTATAGATATGGAGATCATTTGGAGGGTTATCAGCTGGGAGAGGGAAGGAGGAGAATAGGGAAATGGTGCAGAGATTAAGAAGCATAATTGGTAGGAACAAATAGACAGAGGGAAGTTAAGAATAGCATAGAAAATGGAGAAGCCAAAGAATTTACATACATAATCCATAGACATGAACTAAGGCAGGGAGATTGCTGTAGGTAAAGGGGGTACCAGGCATGGGGAACACAGGGGGGAAATTGGAACAACTATAATAGAATAATCAATAAAATATAATAATTTTAAAAAGACCACTTAGCTGAGCTCCAAATGCTAGAACTAATAGAAAGGTGGAATTGGATGAGAGAAGACATTAGCCAATGATACATGCAATAAAATGTTAATATCCAAAATATCTAAGGAATTTATACAACTTAAAAGCAAAACACACATGCACACACACAAATAATTCAATTAGAAATGGACAGAGGAACTCAATAGACATTTCTCTAGAGAGTATATACAGATGGGCAATAGACATATATAAAGAGGCTTAATATCACTAATCATCAGGAAAATGCAAATTAAAACCACAATGAGATAATTGTCTCACACTTGTCAGAATGGCAATCATCAATACATCAACAAACAATGAGTGTTGGTGAAGATGTGCAGAAAAGGCAATACTTGTGCACTGTTGGTGGGAATGCAGATTGGTGCAGCCACTGTGGAAAGCAGTACAGGGTTACTTCAAAATATTAAAAATAGAGTATTCATTTTTAATTTGACAAACCTCCAAAGTTTTTCACAATTCCGATAAAGATACAGCTTAAAGATTCAGTTAAGTACTGGGAATGTTGTTCAAATACAGAAGACGGGTGCCTTTTATTTCCTTTATAGGTTTCCATGACTTATTGCATGAGTGTATATTTAGGAAGCCAAATAACTGATTTTCTCGAATGTCACCTATTTAATAAATATCTGTCACATGACCTAAAAAATAAGGTGTCAGCTGGCATTGTATTCATCTGAAGGCTGGAGGATCCACCTCCAAGATGGTTTGTTCAATACAACTGCTGTCTGGAGGATTTAGTTCATTAGTTCATTTAATTGACAAGATACTTCACTTTTTAAATATAGATCTTTTAATAGGGTTGCATGTATATCCTCACACATGGCAGCTTGCTTGTCATGGAATGAACAATCCAAGACAGAGTGTAAAACAGGAGCCACTAGGTCTTCTATCAGCTGGTCTTGACATTCATACTGTCATAGTCTTAATATGACTAGGTATGTACAATGTCTGTCCAGAAAAAGTTTCAGCCATTGTTAATATAACTGTTTGCATGACATTAATGTAACCTGGCAGCCAAGGAAAGTGGACTGGAATGTACATGCATGAACAATGATAATGTCACTGTACTAGTCCATGGGGGTGGTAGATGCTATTGAGTGAGCATGTGTCCTCTGTGGCCATGGCATTCAAAATGACTGAGTGAGTAGAGCAGTTAATCTGCACCAAATCTTGCATTAAGCTTTAACATTCCTCCATGGAAACTAATTGGATGATTCAGAAGGCCACAGCTATGGGCAATTGGTGACTGACAGCTTCCTTATGACAATGCACCCATGCATGCATCATGTCTTGTGCAGAGTTTTTTAGTGAAACATCAAATAACCCAGGTGACTCAGTGACCCTACAGCCCAGATTTGGCACCCTGTAACTTCTGACTTCCCCAAACTAAAATCACCTCTGAAAGGGGATTTTAAACTGTCAATGAGATTCAGGAAAATATGACTGGGCAGCTGATGGTAATTGGGAGAACTGTGTGAAGTCCCAAGGTACCTACTTTGAAGGGGACTGAGGCATCATTGTCCTATGTACAATGTTTCTTGTATCTTGTATCTTCTTCAGTAAATGTCTTTTTTTCATGTTACATGGCTGGATACCTTCTGGACAGACCTCATATATCAGCTCTATCCAGTGCGGCTAGAGCTATATTAGTTCATGAACATCAGAAAGTGGAGAATCCTGGAGGTTATCTTGAAAGCTGACTGTCAAAATAGGTACAAAGGTTTTAACAGGGGCTTCAGATCCTTTCCCATCTGTGGGTTACCCATTTTGAACTAGTCTTAAGATGCTCTATGCTCGTCTACTGGACCAAATTGTTATTTATTTATTTTTTTTGAAAGAAGCAAAGGAATAATGAATCCTTAACCAGTCTAGGGTACACAAAGAATTCATTGTGTTGTACTGTGTAAATGAATGACATATAGTTTTGATTTCCTCACATTGTAAAATAACTATCTCTTTGTGAAAAGCAAATATTCTCAAACATTCATAAAATTGAGAAATATTTTATATACGATTGTTGGAAGTATAAGACATAATGTCAACTGTTTGGTATATCTTCATTGCTTTTTAAGGAAAAAAATTACCACATTACTTTCTGATTTATATGTATTAATAAAAATAAATTTAAGCAACAAGAATAACTGTGTGCTAAGGGCCACTAAGCTATACTTTTATTGGTAAAACTTGCAACAGAAAGATGTATCTAGTTAGTTTATTTTTGGAGTGGCTGAGTAAGTTTACAGTAAGATAAAAATAAGCAAAACAAATTTTATGCTTAAATCTTTATTATATTCAATAGGGCAATTCTTTTTCAAATATACTTTTTACTCCACATGAGCCAGAAACACAACTACAAAATTATGAAGTTTTCTCATATAAGAAGTTCTGTTTTTAGTTATAAATATTTAAAAATTTCCAGTTTTTATAATTAGTGTTTAAGACATTTAAAGTGGTCTTAACAAAGTATTGCATTACCACATAATTTTATCAGAGTTCCTCATTTTGAGGGTTGGATATCTGAGATTCAGGGTGTAAGGCTTTCGAATAGTGAACAGATGACCCAGGACTAGCACTGAAGTGGTTTCTGACTCTGAATTGAGTTTTCACACCTCCATTGGGAATATTACCGGTGTTTCTTTGTTCCTATTATACAAACCATTGTTAGGGTAACCAAGACTGAAACAGTTGTGCCATTATTTAGTAAGACATGATTTATTTGACTTTTGTTGTTCATGTCCTATTTCTTAACATATTGCACTTTATTTTATATATAATTTATCATTAACATGTAGTAATATGTGGTCTTATATTTACATTGAGCAAAAAAAGGCCCCAAATTGATAAATATAGTACCTTAAGTTTTGTGAGTACACTGATAATTCCTTTCTCTCTCAAATTCAATTTTGTTGCAAGAATCCACCATTCAGAATACCTTTAGATTTAAAAAGAATAGCAACTTGCTAGATCTTTCTTTTTAAAGAAGAGCTAGAGAACAGGAATAATGGTACATTTCTGGAAAAAATTGCAGGACAATCTGACTTTTCTTCCCTCTCTGTTCTTCTCCTACTAGAAGAAGGGTAAATTGGGAACAAAATATCTGTATTTCTTTGGGGAAGAGTCTCACAATATAACAACTCTTTAGAGCGGACATAAAAATGGCCTAACAACCTTGAAAGTGTCTTTTAGAGTCTGTTCCATTCTGAAGTATTATTTCTAAATGGAAAGCTTTTTTCTTGCTTGATAGCTTTGATTTTCCAATATTGTATATGATTGCTTGCCTTAGTGTGCAAATTCAAATTTCAAAAGGCATTTTATGTTTCTCCAAGAACATTCAGGTTATGTTTTGCTTTGTGTTTTAACTTTGGTTTCATTTCTAGTCAGAATATTAGCATTTTAGAACATGATTTTCAGGTGTTTAGACTTTTCAAATTTTTTTATCTACCTTAATATAATTTCATTGATGAAAACACTTCTTTTGAATTGAGAAAAATGGATGTTTAAAGTGGTTTCAGATATATTATAAGTTACTCTACTTTCTGACTTTTTACTATTTTCCTATTACCTTAAATTCAATGACATGTTTAAGTTTATTATTACAGATACAGAACATCTATCAACAAAAGGAATAAATTCTAAGATATTGTGATTTTGATTTCAGCACTACTCATTCTAGGCCTCTTTATCCTTAGATAAAAGTGGAATATTTCTACTATGTTAGCTAAATCTGTCTTGATCAAATGCTTTGAACTTAATTTATTCCAGAAGGATCCTTGAACATGGATCATTGCACTATTATTATTCGAGAATCTTCTGCCCCTCGAATCTCACAATGAAGATGATAACAAAAAGGAAACACTTTAGAATAAGCAGTGTCTGAATCTGATTGGAGTTTGTACACATTCCTCTAACTCAAAGTTACCTCCAGTGTAGCTACAGATGGTGAGCAAAAGAGAATGAAGTTTCAGATGTAACTAGGGTCATAGTTGGGAAACAGATCTCACCAACTCTGGTAGGTTCTACTAAGAAATTTTGTTTTCAATATGATATCATTGGAAAGCCATTTAGTATTTTTAATTAGGGTTAAAGTCATGAGACTGATTTTTTCAAAGATTGTTCTGACCTTGTATGGAAAGGCAATTAACAGATGGGAGTGTAGTTGAGGACATTAGAAGTTAGGACACTATTACACTATTTCAGACAGTGCAAGTTGGACAAGGGTGGTGGTGCTGTGGATGTGGAGAACAGTGAATAGACTTCTCAGGAAGTAAATTGACAGAATGTGGAGATGAATTTGATAAGCAAAGGAGGAGAAGCTCAAGTTTGCTCCCAGAAAATGTCAAGCCTTGTTTTTTATTTTTTTTTAGTCTTTCAAAAAAAATTTTTATTGTTGTTCAAGTGCAGTTGTCTCCACTTCCCCCCAACCACTCCCCTGGTCATATCAGTCGTTGAGAAGTGGCTCCTGGAATGGAGTGGGCCTTTTACTTTTCATAGGAAGAAACCTGGAAGGCTCTACACCAGAAAGGTACATGTGATCTTTAACATAATTTTGTTGTGACAAATTTTCAAAATATACCCATATTATTAGCATAAGTATGAAAAATTCATAGGTAGACTATACTTGGGGAGTTTCCAAATTTACTTTTAAACTGTATTAAGTAGATTATTTCAGGCACACAATGACTTGATTTCTTTTTTTTTTTTTTTTCATAAAATAACTGGCTGTTTTATCTGAACTGAGGCTTAGTAATCTTTCCAGAAGTGGCGAGCAAATCTTATCCATTATTTTTTATTGTATATTTTAATGCACATAATGAAATTCAGAAGGTTGCTAGACATAATTGTTGCTTATCAAGTAGTTATTAAATGTGTTTCAGAACAAATAAAGTGCATTTTAGATAGTGCTTCTTTTATTGATCTTGACATCTGTGGGTGGGTCCTGTGTTTAAAAGGAACTCCTTTTTCTTTTCTCACTATACACCACGTCCATCCCTCCCTAACAAAAAATAAGCTACATCACAGCACTTGGGAAAAAAGTTCCTAGCCCTCTCTTGCTTGAACATGTTTGTTCTCTTGCCACTCAGCAAGGAATGGGAGTTGGGGCAGGTGAAGTAGGCGAGGTTATAGAAGTCATAACGTCCCTCTACTTTTTCCCCCATAGGAATTCCTTTTCTCCCAGTAACATCTGGAATTAAAAACTTCTATCAAACCATTGAAAACAAACACACTAGTATTTTACCCCAATATGAAGAATCTTGAGGTCCACTTACAATTGTTAAAGAGAGAGAAATTGGTAAATTAAGACTGTGTTATTACTTTATTCAGTGAGCTCAGTATAGTATTTTTCAGGTTCTCCTTTATTTTTCTCCTTAGAAAGATTAGTTTATGCTGTAATTTCAACCAGGCAATCATTTATGCATGCTTTATTTCTATATACCGGAAAGCTGAGCCTTCTACTTTATGGTCAATGTTCAAGTAAGTACTTTTCCAGTTTGAGTTCTGACTCTACCACTCATTTTCGTTTAGAAACTCTTTGAATCAAAAAGGCCTTTGAAATCTGACTTGGTGGACTCCCCCTGCGTCATCCACAATACTTTCTAGTTTAAAAATCTATCTTTTCTGAATTTCAAGCCTTTAGTGCTAGCTTCAAGCTATATATATTTTTGTTTGATTCTGTATTTAAACACTTACTATTTGAAATAAAATGGGAAAAATAATTAACAGCTGGCATCCAAATCTCTCTTGGGAAAGAATCTAAGTTTACTTCAGAAAAAAAAAACAGGTAAATATTTGCAAGTAGAACAGGAGTATGAAAATGCAGGATATCATGGGGACCATTCTATAAAATAGAGGATAAAGTATTTGTTTGTTGCCCCCCCAGAGAAGGCAGGAAGAGCAAAAATAGGAAGGAGGAATCAATGAGCTGCTGCAAAGTCATGGTCATGAGCCCCAACGTGTAACCTCTACTTGTGACACTTAGTTCCCCTCACCTCAACACACACACACACACACACACTAAAAGCAAACACAAAGAAGAACAAAGGTAGCGAACACAAGAACCTGAGACACAATCTTGGGTGTTAGTAGTTATTGGGAAGTGATTTCAGTTGCCTGTTTGAAGAATTAGGAAGACAAGATAAGGCAATAGAAGATGCATGTTCGAAACTCTCAGAGTGTCCCACTTGGAGGACTAGGTTGATGGGGAGGCTGAGGTAACCACTGAAGCTCTCTTCCCATTCATTTAAGGGTCCCAATAGCTCATGCCAGGTTTCAGAATTGTGCCTGTGGCAAGTCCTTGACACCAGTGACTACAGATCCCCTCTAACACTTGCCCACTCCTCCAAGTCATGAATAAAGTCTACTGAAATCATCATGCGCTGAATACGAGGGGATATTGTATGGAAATTGATAAAGAGATTGAATTGTTTCTAGGATGTCTCAAGGCAAGAGGTTAAACTTTTAAGGATGCAACATGGTGGAGGAAGAGAGAACCATGACAAACTAAGGTACAGTAAGTAGCAGAAATCATTGGGAAAGCTTCAAATTGTGACTGGGTGAAAGACTGAGGTTCAGATCCAAATCTGGCTAGGTCTCTGAGGGGTAGGAGATCTTGACCTGAATCAGTGAATCTTATTATTCCCAAAGCCAGGGGAATCAGATAAGAAGTTTAAATGACTGAAGAAACTTTAAAAAAGGGGTATCTCAGGATTTCATTTTATTTTATAATTTAAGCCATAAATTATCTTTTAAAACTTGTCTACATAGTCTCTGCCCCCAATTAGAAACAATGGGAACTACAAGGCCCTGAAAGTTGCATATTTGTTTTAAAGAGCAGCTGCTATTTAGCTCAAGCAGATAAACTTTATCTAGTCTCCATGAAATTGGGGAAATCTTTTCTTTACTTTCCTTCCTTCATTTTTATCCCTGTTGTTCTCTGATATAGGCCCAGTAATTAGAACAGTGTCTGGCTCATTGTCAAAACTCCATGAATATTTGGTAAATGAAAGGATAAATTGGTTATGTGTGGGAATGCAGAAATAGTGTTTTCAGATTTTTAAAATATGCAAGCTGGGAATCTGAATTTTCACCTAATGCCTTCTGATTTTTAAATGTTGGAAACCATGTAAAAAAGTTAGATGATTCTGTCGGTTCCATGTTGGCAGACTTTTGAACTATACTGAGGAGGACTGCTACTGTACCACCTATACCCCACATTTTAGATTTGATTTTCTAAAGGGGTGTGTGTGTATGTTAGCAAATTTGGAACCCAGTATAAGTTCCTCAAACTGTTAATTATTGATAGTCACTAGTGTGTGTCTATTGTAGTCTCCAGTCACTTATCCCCACTTCTTAGATATAGAACTTCTTGATTCACTATGATTTTGAAAAGAGTTTATGTCAACATAAATAAGAGTTTATATACTGGATGGGGGAAAAGTAGGTTTACAGTTGTCCATGTGGAAAATAATGTAATAATACAAGAATAATAAGTAATAAAACAAGAAAGTTGCATCTACTTTTGCCTCACCATGTATGTAAATATATATAGTAGATATAAGACATTTATATAAAACCATATATACATAATACTTGGGGAAGGGTAGGAGAGGGGGCAGGCTCTAAGGGTTCCAAAGCTTTCTCCTGTAGCTGCTACATGATTCACTGGTGTTTTGTGTCTTGTGATGCTGATGCCTAGAGGCTTTCTTGAAGTCCTCATGTTAGCAGTGTAGTTAGCTAGTTATTGATAAAAAGAAGAAAGGAAAGGGAAATTGAGCGCTGGGCCTGTTTGCTTCACAAAGGAGCTACAGCTTTTCATACCCCAGGGGACCACAGAGGTTGTTCCAAGGGGATAAACATCCTTCCCTTCCACCTCTGGTACCAGATTGCCAAGGGGAGGTAAGCACATGTGAAATAGAAGTCAGAATAATTCAAGAGAAGGTGCTTGACCATAGGTAAGGAGTCTAACCTGGAGAACAATGGATTGGCTACAGGGTGGGCCATTAAAATCTCACTAAAGCTTAGAAAATTGATTGGTTATTTTGAAAAAGCTGCTTAAAACTCAGAAGAAACAAAGAGCTCTCTCTCTTGCTCGTGACCTGCAGTTGCCCCACTCACTGTGTGTCCTCTCTCCATAGCCATGTGGCCTTAGCAGCCATGTGACCAATGGCTGTGTGGACTCTACATGCAGGCTTCAGGTGGAAGCCTGGATACCTCAGCACAGCAACGGATTGCATCTGGGAACATAAGCTGAACTAGCCGGTTGCTGGATTGGACTAAGCTTTAATATGACACAGGATCTTTGGATATTGACTCTATTTCTGGCCCTGGTTTTCCATGCCGGAATAGACAAAAATGAGATGTTGGAGGGGCATCCTTTTGATTTTTCCTTCCTGAATAATTCTTACCATTAGGTCTCATCCTCTTTGGTGGGTCCCTGAAAATGCTTTTTCTCACAACACCTCAAGAACCCCACTTTGACTGGCAACACTCACATCCAATGTTATTTCCTTCAGGAATTTTTCTCCCAACTCTAGTTCACCTTGTTGTCACTCTTTTCTGAATATCTAATGAGCTTGTAACCTTTTTTTTTTTAAACAACAAAAAAAATTACTTAGGAGCATTTAGAATGTCAACAAAACAGAAGTGACTTCTTCTTCTTCTTCTTCTTCTTCTTCTTATTATTATTATTATTATTATTATTATTATTATTTTGCAATTACAGAGTACTATTCAGTTAACAGAACAATTATTTTGTACAAGGAGCATCAGACTGAAGATTGAAAAAACCCCTCCACCCCCATATATACTTTTTGCTGCTGCGTACCAACAAGAACCGGCTTTAAATTTCCAGGCCAATTTACAATCTTCATACCGTACCAGGTAAGGTTAGCAGCTTTTGAAAATGCCACCAGGAGAGAGCTATTTAAAAGACCCATTCAGTAGTGTGTGTTACTTGTACAGAAAAAGACTGTACAGCTTAAAAGCAAGTCTTAACCAGCCTTACAGTTCAATATTTTTTAAAAAGGTGTGAGTTGTGTACATGGGGGGTTAAATGCTTTATAGATAAGAAAAAACTGCATTAGAGTCAACTTAGTTGGCTTCTTCATCTTCATCTTCTTTGTCTTTCTTCTCATCCTCTTCATCTTACTCTTCCTTCTTGCTTTTTTCAGCCTTAACAACTCCCCCCCCCTTTTTTTTTTTTTTGCTGCATCAGGCTTTCCTTTAAACTCAGTATACAGTGATAACCTTTCCATTTTTCTCCTTCAGCATAACCACCTTCTTTTCATTAGGTTGCTTGTCCCCTGTGGCCATGTGACTCCACATCTCTCCCAGCTGCTTTGCAGCATCACCAACGGATAGGCCGGGATGCTGCTCCCCTTTGACTTTTGGGATGATACTCAAAACAAAACAAGAAAAAGGCTGAAGTAGGCCCGCTGGGTGCATTGGGATCCTTGAACTTCTCTTTTCTTTCCCTTTTAGAAAGGATACAAACCTTCATTTCTCTTTCAAACCAGGCCTTGTCCACCTTTGCCATGTCTTCACATTTTCCTCTCTCTTTAGCAGAGTTGGTCTTCCAGCTCTCCAAGAACTTTTTAGAAAATCCTGAGAAGTTGACTGAAGCATCTGGGTACTCCTCCTGGAAAGTTTGCACAAAGAAAGCATATGAGGACATTTTGCCTCTCGACTTATTAGGACCTCCTCTGCCCGTGTTTAATTACCCTGCCTCAGTGAGTGCACAGTCACGCAGGGCCCGGGGCTGGCACTTGCCCTGGCGCTGTCTCTGTGGAGCTCAGGGTACTGCAACGGCTGTGAGAGCGGGAGCCAGACACAGCCAAGTTCGCAATCTTCATCACACACTTTTACAGTCTTGTTGAGAAGGTATTTATGTATTTATTCAATAATATTTAAAGTTTCTTATAAACTGGCACCATTTAAAGTTTTTTCCTGGATTTTATCCAGCACCTAGTATAGCACTGGCCTTATATGGACATTACTCATCTGTCAGAATTCATTCTGTCCATATCTGAACAGAGGGAGACACAGCTTTTTAGAAAACAAAAACTTTTTTCCCACTTGACTGACTTTTTCATCACCGTTGGAAGCATATCCATTTCCCATAGCTTTCAAACATGAAATCTTAGATTAGCCTTTGCTTCTTGAATTTTCCCCCCTGCATTGATTTCAACTGAATTCAATTTCTTCGTTCTTCTTAAAGCCTGAGTCTGAATAATAAATGCAGGAAATGTCAAATTAATTTTTTATGGATTATCTTCTGCAGGTTTCCTTTTTTTGTGGTGCAAAATTATAAAATATACTTTTTTAGTTTTATCAAATCCCTACATTCCTTAAAATCTTACAGCTCCTCTTTATCAATATTGGAATGAAATTATTTGAATTTTGTACAATTTAATTTCTAGTCTTCTCATTGCTTATTTTATTTTATTTTATTTTATTTTATTTTAATTTTTTCTCTGAGCCTGGTACCTCTGAAGCAAGCAAGATGGCCAGTTAGGGCTTCTTCTTTCTGTATTCAATCCTCTTTCCTAGGTTCTGAAATACCAAGTTATTAATTTTTAATAATAAATTTAATTATTACTTGGTAAGAACACCTCAGTTTGCATGATCATTGCAGTTTTGTCTCTTGGCAATTGGCATGGGAATCACTCTGTAATCTAAGCCACTTAATTAATTTTGCCGTAAGGAACTGTTGTCACTAAAACGATAAATACTCTAAATCCTTTTGATCACCACATTTTTCCCTGTTGCAGAAGCACATGGGAAGCCAATTCATAATCAGAAGGTTGCTTGGTAAGTGTGAAATTAGAACAAGTAGCTTCAGATGACTCAAATATTAAGTAGGGTGAAGCTAAGATTGCTTCTGAGCAACTGTTGACACTTGCAAATTTTCCTAACAGTGTGTTCTGAAATCTGGTTAGGTAGAAGCCATAAAAACTGTCATGTAAAAGCTACAGGCAGGTTCTGTAACAGGTAAAGACTTGAATACTCCTTTGAAGCTGACTGTTCCCTTACTCTGGGGAAACCTCCTGAGTGGTTCTTCCATTGCACAGATGTAAAGCACAAATCACTTACGAATTATGCCTTGTTCTTGGAGAAAAATGTGATGTTATTGTTCATCCAAATAAAAGCATGTTGGACTGTGAAGCTAAGTGCACTCTTTGCCAATGTATGGCTTTCTTTCAGCTTGTGCTTAGCAAACCTCTCTCGGCCTGTTTCCTCTTCATTAGAATGTAGACAATAATATTTGGGAAGGTTAAAGCAATACAAGTAAACCTCTTCAAATCATGTCTCACATCTAGTAAGTTACTTATTATTAGTGATGATGATGTACTAGAATATCACTGCATTTAACAATAAATATTTTATTTCTTTGTCTGAATTGAGACTGCACTCTGCCACTAAATGGATTTTTGTTCTTCCTGGAGATGTGGGTACTTTGGAAAGGAGATGGCAGAATGAAATCCAAGTTTGATTCTCGCTGCATGCCGGAGGAACATATATAAAGCATGGGGTGGCATGTGTAAGGTGGAGTTGACTGTTGATTCCACATATGATTATTCTACATGTGTTGGATATAATAGGCACTACTGTGCTTTGATATGTTTGCCTGTTCCTGGAAAGGAGTTTTTCTTGAATTGATCTTTCTACCTGTAACTACCTGGAGTAGAAGGTTCTGGGACAGAAAATTAGAAGGCAAGCTTTTGAGTGAAGTGGAAGGGGAATTTCTTTTCTCTGACCAAAGGACTCTTTGGGTGTCTAGAGGTAAGGTGGGTTGTCACCCTTTTCTGTGGGGTGGGGTATAAATCAGTCACTATCCCACAAAATTAGGGTGGGCTCAGGCTAAGATCTATTATGGTTTGAGCAACATTGCTGCCTTTTAAAATGCCTTCTCCCTTTTTTCCATTGGAATTGAAGTGTTGGGCAAATGGTTGACCAGCGACACTACCTTCCCCAGCAATTTTTGCAGTTAGATATTGCCATATGCCTGAGTAATCTCTGGCTGAATGTGAACAGAAGTGATGTGTCCCACTCACAGACCTGGCCTGTAAGCCTCCAGAGCATTTTGCCACACCATTTTCCCCTTCTGCCTAACTAGAATGACAATAACCAGGGAATTTTTGGAACATGCATGTGATTTAAATGGCAGAGTCACCATCAGACTAATGCCTGAATGGCTGCATGGAGAAAAGCCAAAGTTGGCCTGAAACCCCTTTGATGTGACAAAGACATATTTTTAAATCACTGAATTTTTGGTGTTTGTTTCAACCAATTTGCCTGCTGTAACCAATCCAGAAATTAATGCGTGGGCAGTGGTGTCACAAGCTGAAAAGTTGGAGAAATACATGATATCATGGCAAAACATTGACATTTATTAAAGCTATCTCCAACTACAACTTGGAATGCAGACCACATGCTCATATAGTTTTAGGTGTAGTGGTTGGAAAAGAGCTGGTATGTTTATACATTTTGGCTGCTATTCATTGCTTCAAATAAGGCACTGTATTGCAAGAATTGGCTAGTTTATGCACAGAGATTGAAGGGGAGAGAGAGAATTCACAGGCTTCACAGGACTGGAAAAGCTAACTGCCTCTGAAACCCAAAGAGGAAATGAGACTTAAAATGGCTTCAAATGCAAAGGCCCAATAAGATTGCTAAGTTAAATTAAGGCACTTAACTTTGCAGCAAAAATCTGATCTCTTACCACCCAACTGTTTTAGATGTCCTCAGGATGGCTGCTATTGTTAAGCCTATACACAGTTGTGTGAGTATGTACCTGTGTACATACACCCCCCCCACACACACTCTTCAGGGTAGTTAAAACAAGAGCAGACTAAGAATTATGTCTAAGAAATTATTTTGAGTGTGAACACCAGTACTTGGAAGGGCTGGGAAATAAATAATCCAAGAACTTCATTTTCAAGGGAGTTGTACTGCCAAAGAAATCATGAACCTCACCTGAGAAAGTTCTTGATTTTTTGGCCTGTGAGAAGGGCATACACTCAGTGTTCATTACAGGTGCATCATGGGGGATGGCAGAGAAGGAGGAACTGCTCAGAGGGCAAACACAGGGGTCTCTAAGTTTCACGGACAATGAAACTTCTCCCAGAATCCAAATCATGCCAGTCTGGGGAATCCCGTCTACGCTCAGGGCAGGGTCTCACACATTACCCACCCAGAAGGAGTTCGTTGTTTCAAAGAATTACAATTGCTGTATCTTTGCTAGTCTTCTCTTTAAGAAAAATTATTTCTTTATTTTTGGAGCAGTTTTGGGTTTACTGAAAAATTGACTGGAGTACAAAGAGTTTCCGTATAGCACTCCGCCACATCTCCAAAACCCACAATTTCCCCTATTAATCTCTTCCATGAGTGTGGTACAGTTTTACAACTGAAGAATCAACATAGATACATTATTAACTAGATTGCATACTTTATATTAGGACTTGCTCTTTGTGTTGTACATTCTATGGGTTCTGACAAGTCTGTAATGATATATATCCATCATTATAATGTAATACAGAATAGTTTCACTGCAGTAAGAATTCCCCATGCTCCAGCTATCCATCTCTCCCTTCTTCCTTAAACCTCTCTCCACCCACCCTCCTGCCCTGTCCTAGGCCCTGGTAACCACTTAATTTTTTATTGTAAGCATAGTTTTTCCTTTTCCAAAATGTCATATACTGGTAGTCATACAGTATATACCTTTTCCAGATTGGCTTCTTTCACTTAGCAATCTGCATTTGAGGTTTTCTCATGTCTTTTCATGGTTTAATAGTTCCTTTCTTAAAATCACTGGGTAACATTCCATTGCATAAATATACCACAGTTTGTTTTCCATTCATCTATTGAAGGATATCTTGGTTGCTTCCAGGTTTTGACAATTATGAATTATTCACGTGTAGGTTTTTATATAGATGTAAGTTTTCAATTCATTTGCTATATCCTACAATAAGAATGTTTACTTTTTTAAGTAACTGCCAAACTGTCTTCCAAAATGGCTTCACTTTGCATTCCTAGTAGTGATGAAAGAATGTTGCTGTTTCTCTACACATTCTTCTCTTTTTTACAGGAATTTTATTGTGGTTATCTGGCTCCATCAACATATAATGATGGGTACTCAAGCAGAATACCTTCATTTTGGCATCTGTACTATGAGGGCAAAATTCTAGCCATGGTGGAGAAAGTTCACATTCCAGAGATACCTGTACTTTGAACTGGATGCAGCAACTGGATATGACTTTGAATTGTCCCCTTGGGCAGAGAATAGATCTATTTAATGTAGGTACAGATATTGATTGTGAGAGGGGTAGATGGTGTGGAGATGCCTCTTTCCCTTACAACCTACTTCCCCTTTCTTCCATTTTAGTTGGGGGACTAGTCCAATGACTTGTTAACTACACCATTTCCTAAGTTTCCTTGTGCTTTGCTTTAGTCATGAGACTATGTTCTTCCAATGGATCCACTATTCTTCTATTTGAGTAGAAGTAATGCGTACCATTTCTGAGGTTGGCTATAAAAACTTGCAGACATACCCCTCATGTTCTTTCTCGTTTTTTTAGTCATGGAATGGTGGTGATCAAAGGTGACTAGAGGAACATTGAAAACCCTGTGTTATGTATGACCAAGTCCTGTAAGTTTGGGTCCCTGAGTAATAGTATTGAGGAGATCTATCCTGACTGAAATGCTTCCCTCTGGACTGTTAAATGAATAAGTAATGAACTTCTACTATATTTAAGCTAAGCTTGGTTTTATTTGTAAAGATTGCTTGGTTCTTGTTTTATGTATTTTAATTAATACAAATGATTAATATAAAGCACATTATTTTGTGTTGTCCTCGGCAATCATAATGTAGCCTGCTTTTTTTTTTTTTTTTGATAATGACGCTGGACAGCTAGGTCATGGTCACATTCTAAATTGATTTTTTTTCTCAATGTCATTAATGGTCTGAGATGCAATGTAACTTTGAAGTAAAGAAGTTGGCATCAGGTATTTTCTTTACTACTTACACCTACCTATATTTAAACGTCAGATTTTGTGCACTTGGGCAAATTTCTTTAACTTTTAAAACTTTCATTTATATCTAAATAAAGGGGATAATATTACTTATTTCACAGGTGTTTGGGAAATTATTGAAATAAATCATGTGAATCACTAGCATATCATTTTGCATTTAGGTGGTGCTCAGGCAACATTATCTGTGAGCTAACTCTAAACTTTGTAAAGTTAGATTTTATACCCACATTCAGTGGAAAGGCTGGAGTTTAAAATAAAATAAACAAAAAAAAATGTTCCTGTTCTGCTCATAGCCCCTGGGTAAAATACCTTTTGACTTTTGTCAGAGTGAGAAAATGAGGAAGTATAAAAGACAGGAGTTTCGTTTGATTTCCTGGGGGAATGGCTAATTTCCCCAAGTACAGTAAAATAATAGCACCTCCCACTGGGCAGAGAGTTTGTAAAGAGAGTTGCTGAACCTCTTCATACAGGAAAATCCAGCAGTTAGGGCAGATGCCAGAAACAACACATGGGGGTAACCCAGTGAATTTCAAATGTGTACAAAGAGTTCAGCAACTGGCAACCCACATGAAAACTGCAGTGAGCATGTGTTGCATGCAAGTTATTGGCAGATCGAGTTCAGAAATCTAGCAGCAGCTGAAGCAGTGAAGATAATAAATAGTTTAAATCGGCAACCAACGCTTTTACTGAACAAATGCACATAATGAGAACAATATAACAGAGAGAGTGAAGGAGAGTGAGAATGGGGGTGACTGGATTCTTAGGGAGGTCACCCAACCTAGACCTCAGGATTAACTAAACTGTACATCTTTGTCAAGGATTTCTGCAAACCTCCTAATAGCAAAAAGAAAGAAAGTAGAATAGAGAAACTGAGAACAATAAACCAAGTTTTACTTTCAAAAAGAAGACAGTGAAAAAAAAAAAAAAAAACAATTGGAGAGATTTTCCAACTTCCTAGGTAAGGAGGAATTGATGATCATTTTCAAAATTTGAAAAGAGTGTTTTTTTGCATCTTGAATTCATTTACAGCATGCTTGAGATAGTCTCAATTAAATTTCCCTTCATTAGAATTCCCAGTTCATAATCTTCACACGAAATTATTCTATATGCAAAAACATGCAGAATTTGGACCCTAACAAAATGTTTGGCTATTATAATACATACCCAGTGATTGATTATATTGAGTTGAATCCATCACTTATTACCCCAAAAAGAAAAAGGGGAGATAAGCTTAGACAAAGTTGAGTCTAAATTCTTCTCTTGTATTTTGTCAATCAAGCGATGGTAGATAATGAACAAATTTAAGTGCAGAAAAATAACAATTCTGTAAGTGTATGACAACTTTCTCTAAGGAATGTACCCTTTTAGAGATCAGCTATAGTCTTTCCTCTTCTGCTTGTTGTACAGCAGGACAGTCTAATAAATGTTATTTTTGTTTTAGCCAGTCTATCTTTTCTACCATTTCTGACATGAAGCTTGTAGTCTGGGCAGGCTGGCTGCTCACTCTGTGTCACATTGACCACACCCATTGCTTTTGAACCCACCTTCTGCTCTCATGCCATTTTTAATCATTCTGTAAGGGTTTTCATTGTTCTCTTCTTCCTCCAAAACCTTGTTCATGTTTTTAGAGCCCACATTAAATCCTCTGACTTCACTGAACTCATGTAGCATATAATTCTTTGAACCACATAATTTAACACTTTATAGCTCTTAAATCATTTCATGTATGTAAATCATATTTTGCCAATAAGATGATAAATTATTTTAGTGAAGGGCACAGGTCTTCTTTAGAAACATGGTAGATATTCAATAAATATTTTTTTATTGATTGTTTAATATGATCCATATTGCACATAAGTTATTCTTCAGAAGTAATTGTACAGTGAATGACTTTTACTAAAAAAAAAAAGATGCAAAAGGAAGTTGAGCAGAGAACTGGATAAAAACAGAGCTTACATTAATGGTAGCAAATGACATGATTAACACCTTTTCTGGCAGCCTTGCAGCTTGAATTTGATAAAGGAAAGTAATGTCTTCAAAGAATCAAATGCTAAATTGAATGATTGAATTTAACTCCATAGTGTAGGGCTATGTTAGTAGATTTTTAAAAAGATGACATTTGAGTGTAATTTAAGTGCAATACATCAATCTGCCATTGAGCTAATGAACTTCAAGTAAAAAAAATCACTGAAGAGTTTGGTACGGATGACTCCTTCAAGGATCCTTGGGGAGGTAGGATGCATAGGTAATTGAATGAAAATCTATCTTGACTGACCCCAGTGACAACAATGTTCAATTCACATTACAAATCACCTGTAGTTGTTAATGGACTTTTTTTTTGAATCCCTTGAAATTATTAATAGTGACTATAGGGAAGCATAGTATTTCTTATTTATCTATACCTCCTTAATAAAATAAATTTTTAGTGCATTTTTTCTCCTATACTTAGAGTTTATAATAAACTTCAGTTGTTCTAGTTTAAATTTCATCACAGGGGGGAAAATGCACATTTGGTTGTCGTTTATTTGCCTAATCTTTCTGTCTTTATGAATGCCTTGAGATTATGGGATCAAATTAGTTCAACTATAAAATGTGGGAATAAATGGGTAATTGGTGACTGTAAACTAATAAAAAGGAAAATAAAACAGAGAAACACCTTTTCCTATGAGTTCTTGTAGGCCTGCATCCAAGTTCACAGCTCAATTAAAATACAATTTTCTGTTTTTCTGAAGGGAATCATAAATGTTTAGAGACTGTTAGACAAATAATATATTATAAAACTCATAAAATGAATACATTTTTGAGAAATGGTGAAAATGCAGTAACTGAACATTAAAATGTGTAGTAATATTAATAAAAACACAGAACCCATAGTTAGAACATTTAAATTAATGCCTGACCAAATGTGGTCTTGGGGTTGATTGTCAGAACTACTGGATGTTTGAAATACAGATTTCCAGATCACACTTCAGATCTACTGAATTTCTAAAGGTGAATGACAATAACCTACATTATAAAATAGCATGCCTGATGATTCTTATAAATGTAAGAATTAGAAAATTATTAAAATCCTCTTGAATTCTTAATTCTTGCCTTTCAAAAATATGTCTGGAAGATAAACATCACATTACTGATAGTGTTAACTACCGACTGGAATGTTGAAGGAGGGCAAACTCTCACTTTTTAATTATAGATCTTTGCACTGCTTTCTTCCAAAAATACGTGAGCCTTCAGTAATAAAGAAAATATATGTCATTTGATGGTTTCTGATATTATGAGTTGCATTTTGTCTGTGAGACCCACCATCTTTTCTTAAGGAAGCATATGGGGCAATTGTGTTGTTTCAAGTCCAGCACTATCTTAGTTGGCTCAGGCTGACATAGATAACAAAATACCACAGAATGGGTGGCATAAGCACAAGCTCTTTATTTTCTCACAGTTCTGGAGGATCAAAGTCCTAGATCAAGGTCTGGTAGGGTCAGTTTCTGGTGAGAACTCCCTTTCTGGCTTGGAGATAGCTACTGTATCCTCACACGTCCTTCCCTCTGTGTATGTGCAGAGAGAGCTTAACCCCTTCTTTTGTTAAAAGGACAGTGATCCTGTTGGATCACCCATCCTTATGACCCCATCTAACCTCAAATACTTTTTCCTTTACTTCAAGTATTGCCATTCTAGGGTGTAAGACTTCAACATATGAATTATGGTGCAGGGAGGGACGCACACATTCCATCACATCATTGAGTGAACTAATATATTTGAGTGTACTATGGAGGGAAGAATTGGGGGTGAGAATCTTCATTAAAATCCTCAAAGGGTCAAAATGTAGACACGAAATGCCAAAGTTTAAGGGGTGGAAATAAAGTAATAGAAGGAAAATAGAACAGCAATAAAGAATTGGGAGGAATAGGCTTAAACTGAGAAGTGCCCAGAAAGACGATGACAGCGGATTCTCCAGCTCACTTAAACTTTTATAGTTAAGGGCTCAAGAGTCAGGGATGGTCCCGAATTTGTTAACCTTTTTAATTATTTAATTTTCTGAATCACCAGATAAAAATAATGTCTAATTCATTTGTATTTTAAAGAAAACTGTGCTGCTTAATTTAGTTTGAATCCTGTGAAGTTATCGTTGAAAGTCCAAATTGTTGAGTATAAACATTTCTGAATATAAAGCAGTCTGTTAACAAGAGAAATAAGAGCAATATGACTTAAAAACATGACTAGTAAAAATTTGGAATAGTCTTGATATATTCAGGGGCATAAACTAAATGGCTAATTTTAGTTTATCTTGAAAAATCTTTAGTGGAAAAGCATATGAAGAAGATGGACACTTGGAATGTTCTATTTTTCACTTTTTCTATCACTTTCTCCCTTCATTTGGATGAAGGTTTGTGTGATAAGAAATATCTTCTCGCACTAGAACAAGGAACGGTTTTGTTATATATGTGGGTGAATGGCAATGTCTGCCTTTCCCAGTCCTGCTCAGCAGCGTTCTTCCCTGCTCTTTGCGTGAAGATGCGTCTCTGCTTAGTTCCTGAACTCATGCTGGTGAACACCGGGAACACATTTGTTATTTGGATCCTACCGATGTGATAGGATCTAGAAATATTTTGATATTATTCATACAGGATTTCATGTGTCTAAAAAAATTTCTTGGATCTACCTGCTTTATCACTCTGTATCTTCCATAGGGGCTTTATCAGTTGCCTGAATTCTGCCTTCATGTACTGGTAAGTACTCATTTTCTCCCAGAGTTAAGTTTGGTCCTGAATGGCTTACCTAAAGGAACTCTAACGTTTTGATTAGTTTTTGGTACTGCCATAACATAAGAAAGTATATCTTATTCCTAGTATAGTCATTTCCATCTGTTATCTTTTGAATGATTAGATAGCCTGGTGCCAGAACCCTATTATAGACGTGATTTCAAGTCTTGCCTGCTTCTTTGAGCCTTTGTTCTGAATTCCCATCTGCCTGGATGGGGTCCTTTAGTGTTGGTGTCACTGATACAAACCATGGCCTCCTGGGCACTATTCTTTGTACAGTAGGCCCCTCTTCAGAGCCTTGTCTAAGGAAATGTCAGGTTTTTTTTTTTTTTTTCAGTTCTCACTCTCTTTTATTGTCTTTGATTCCTTCCCTTGTTCACTGGTAATGTTTCTTTTTCGTTATGCTTATCTTGAAAACAAGCTCATTCAACACGGAGTTAATTTTTTTTTTTTTTTGAGTTATGTTTCCCAGATGTGCCATGCATGGTAAAAGGCTTCTGGTTCCATATGAAGGATATGTATGCTCTTGACTTACAGACAGACTGGTGGAAGAATCCCCTGTAAGAATTCTCCAGGCCTTAGCAACCTCACATTATTTGTGGAATGAGATATTTAATTATAAAAATTCAGGAGAGAAAAAAAATTTCCTTGAGGAACCTAGCCACTAGAAAGTATCTTTCTCTCTAAACTAGTGTTTTGGGAGAATGATGGACCTGATGCTGGTGATTATTTCTATTTTTGAGAGCATGATGCAAACCTGCATTTACCTCCTTCCTGAGCAGCTTTTGCTGTTTTGTTCTATATAAGACCTCTTAAGAATGAAATGCTTAAAAAAAAAAAAAAAGAATGGAAGATTTTATGCTGCAGCTCATTCTCCATGCTGCATTTCTTAATACATACCTGGAGTATAAGAAAGCAAGTCATAAGTACAATTTGTATGAGTCTTTCATAATATTCCATTAGGATTTTTGTAATGCCATTCTTCTTGGATACAAACCTAGCAACAGCATTTCAACTTTATGTCTACTTACTTTTTAATGACAATTTCATGCTTTTTCTAAATGATTTCAAATAAGCTACATAGTTTTACACATTCACACTGAAACACTGCTACTTCTAGCGCCCCTTCTGTGTTAGACCGGTTGTATTCCCGTGTGCTTGCTATGCACTTTTGCATGCAGCTTCCTGTTATGACAATGTTGGGGTCCATGTGAATTCCTTTCCTCTTTTTCCTTTCTTCCTTTTTTAAAATCCTGCTTTATTTATTGATTCTAGGGTACCTAGAGCTGTTGTGTGAACTATGTTCCTTTTGCCTTAATCACAGGAACCACTTTTAAGTAAACTTCTCTGAATATTACCTTCTTTCTTATAACTGGTGGTTTAGTCATTCGTCTGCCTCCTTTTCCTTATGCTTGTTTTATAAAGCATTTCGGCACAAAACATGGATAAATTATGTTATTTAGATTCTTTATGTGTCAGTGCTTTTTAGATTGTAAAAATACATTAATTCTTAACAAATGAGAAATATTGAGCTTCTGAGAGTTTTAAGTGACTTCCCCAAGGCTGAATCACCACAAAAGATAAACTCAGATTAAAAAAAAAATCTCTTTTGATTTGAAGTCCCATTTTCTTTCAACGTTATTGTGCATTTATAAATAGGTGGGTATTTTCTTTGTGGGAAAGTAAAAATATGAGTGTACAAGCACCCACTGACTTTTGAGGTAGTCATTGTATGTAGCTGCCGGACTCACTGAAGGATGGCAGCAAAACCTCAAGCTGTAATCCATTACTGTCTCCAATTCCATCACGACTCTTCTTTGCTGAGGTCTTGATCTAATTAAATTGTCATCGCCCTGTTAAAGCATGGTTAGAGGGCATTTTATAAAGTTTAGTTGAAGAGGAGGAGAAAATGAGGAATTAATTATCTGACATAACAGTATCACAGATTTCTTTGTTGATGCATAATTTGAAGGTTAAACTATTTCTAGAAAAGAGCAAGAGACATGGGCATCCCACTGCGGGGAAATATTTACACATAAATCTAGAGTTTAAAAATCCAAATAACAGTTTAAATATCATTTTTTACTTAATTTTCCTTATGGAGTGAAGAACTATTGGAAAAATGTAAAACTTATAACCTTTGTATTTATATTTGTATTTGATGATGACACAAGGATAGATATAAGGGTTCAACTAGTGCTAGAATTTCAGAGGAAATAGTTTTGTTGAATATGTATTTCTTTATTTTTATTAACTCCGTGCCAAGTTAAATCTAACTAGAGATATATAGGGCTAGGTAAACCAAAATTTCCATGGAACTAAGTTATGGACTGGGCTTAGTTCTGGATAGATTTTTAGACTTTTAACTGTTTAGGCATGGTATCATGCAAGGGGCATAAGTTAATAAAGTAAACATATTATCACTGGTGATTACTATTGAAATTGCTTTCATCTTCAGATTGAAAAGCTTGAAAAATTATCTAATCTTCATATTCTTTAGAGGTAGTATTGAATTTGTCATTAGATTATACTGTAATCACTTTAACCTGGATCATAGCGATGACTTTCTGATTTCCTTGCTACCAGTCTCTCTTCTTCAAACCCGTCTTTCATACTGTTGTCAGATTAAGCATGCTAACATATCACTTTCTTCATGTCACTCAATTAAAATGATCAATAATATATAATGAGTTTGGGTATCTATAAAAAACCAGGTTGCAGTATTGAAAAATTGGTTGTGAAGTTCAGGAGAGAGAGCTGCCAAAAAGATAATTAGAGGTTATAGATAGTTAGAAGAAAAAGTCAATATCATAGCGGGTGTAAGAATAGGAATGAGGAAATTAAATTGAGAAAATATAGCTCTAGAACCACGGCTTGCAGAATTTTCACCATGACTTTAGATAAGAACTATATTTTGTATTTTGGCTAGGTATATACAAACACATCATAATCCATCTATACACACACACGAAACAAATATGTCAACAATTCTTTTTATTATAATTAGTGTTATATATCTGTTTTCAAGTCAATTCTATTTTATCTTAGTTAAAAAAAACAAATTTGTCTCATGGTTCTACTAATTGAATTCACTAGTATGTCTTGACCCATAGCTTGAAAAATACTTCTAGAGAGAAAAGTACCAGCAAGTGTAGTGCCATTAAGATCTGGGATGAAAGAGTTTCAAGGAGTGATTAATCAATGGAGTCAAAGAAGCAGAGAGATAAAGATAACAGTTAAAAGACCTGAGATGGATTTAATAGTCATACAGTGCTATTATGGGGTGCCTACTGCAGTGCTGATCCCAGGGATTAAAGTGGGATGAAACCAGACTATTAAGGGCTAAGAAATGGTCAAGAGAGGTAGGTTGGATCCCTACAAGAAACTTTGAAAAGTCATGTGAATATCGTTTAACTACACCTTACAAATAAGGAAGTGAGTTCACAGAAGGTAAAAAATTTACCCACTTGCACAAGTAGTAGGAACAGAACCATCATTCAAACCTACTAAGATCATACTCTGAAATCCAAGATTTTCTTATCATATCACTAGAGAGGATGCTGATGAAGCCTATGGCAAGATTGATACTTTGTCTCTCTCACCCTGCATTAAGCTTTTTCTGTTCATCTATCTACATCCTTCTTTTGAGCATCTATCGAAGACTATTTTTTTGTAGTCATTAGACACTTTTCAAATACTGTGTCTTATTATAATTATTGTACATCTCTTATTTGCCCCACTAGGTTTTAAGTTGCATTTCAACAGAAATAATTCCATATTATTGTGATTTTGTTGGTGATTTTAGTCAGGGACTAGATTTGGTGTGTTATTCTATCGCTCAAAGCACTTAGCATAACACCCTATACTTAAAAAATAATTCAGTCCTGGCCAGTGTGGCTCAGTGAACTGAGTGCTGGTCTGCGAACCAAAGGGTCACCAGTTCAATTCCCAGTCAAGGCATGTACCTGGGTTACAGACCAGGCCCCCAGTTGGGAGCATGTGAGCGGCAACCACACATTGATGTCTCTCTCCTTTTCATTCTCTCTCTTCCCCTCTCTTTAAAAGTCAATAATGAAATAAAATCTTAAAGAGAGGTTAATAATAAAATAAAAATATTCAATGAACATTTGTTGAAAAGAACTACATGCTGCCTAGATTTTGAAAAGATTGTCACTTTGGGGATCAGTATGGGTTGGTTATTTCATAATCAGGTTATTGTCTACATGCTATATGACTACTAGATAATATTAAATTCTTCACTGCTCTTTTTGATTTTCAATGACTTTATAAACATGTAGTCTCTTTGAAATTTTTCTCAAAGGAACATATTTCATCTTTTCTGTTTTCTTTCTGAATGTACCTCTAACTCAACTTAGTTAAGGAGAGCAGTGATTTTTCTCTTTAACGAGCCATCTGTACGTCCTCTTTGGAGCAATGTCTATTCATGTCCTCTGCTGATTTTATAATTGGATTGTCTGGGGTTTTCTGGTGTTGAGTTGTATAAGTTCTTTATAAATTTTGGGTATTAACCCTTTCTCAGGTGTACCACTGACAAATATGTTCTCCCACTCAGTGGGGTGTCTTTTCATTTTATTGATGGTTTCTTTTGCTCTGCTGTAACCCTTTAGGAAAAAACAAAAAAACAAAGCACAAAACTCATTAAGCCACTGGGTGGGGATGAGAGAACCCAGACTTGAGGCTTGTAAGATGCAGTGGGATAAAAGGCTGCACGCTAATCTGCAATAGGATTTGATAGGACAATATGACTAGATTCTGAAGTTTCAGTTGAAGAAAAGATAAAGGAATTTTTAAAAAATGTTTAATTTTATTTGGTCCGTGTTTCAGCAGCATACAATTTCTGTCTTCAGACAATTTCATACAAAATACTTTAGTGGAATACTTTATAAGAAAACAAGTAAATTTTGCTTGGGTCTATCATGCATAAAAAGGAGACATACAAGAGAAATGGTAAAATCTTCCTATACTGAATTGCTCTGTTTTTTTAATATATTTTATTTCTTTATCTTTAGAGGGGAAGGGAAGGAGAGAGGGAGAGAAATATCAATGTGTGGTTGCCTCCCGTGGGTCCCCTGCCGGGAACTGGCCTACAACCCAGGCATGTGTCCTGACTGGGAATCAAACCGCGATGCTTTGGTTCACAGGCCCATGCTCAATCCACTGAGCTACACCAGCCAGGGCTGAATTGCTCTGTTTTTAAAAAAATGTATTTTATTTTAAATTTTTAAAGATTTTATTTATTTATTTTTAGAGAGGGGAACAGAGAGAGACAGTGGTAGAGAAACATCCATGTGTGATTGCCTCTCACACACCCCCTACTGGGGACCTGGTCTGCAACTCAGGTCTGTTCCCTAGACTGGGAATTGAACCACTGACCCTTTGATCCACAGTCAGACACTCAATCCATTGAGCCACACCAGCCAGGGCTGAATTGTTCTAATAGGCGTAGATGGAGAGGACCACGAGGATCACCCTTAGGAAAGACTGTTTCTTAATATCAGTGGACTGGAGATCTACATTTGCAATCTTGACTTTAAGAAGCAGGGAGATCCCAGTTGATACCTGGTTTATAGTTAGTGAAATAACTTTTTTCTAAATGAATTTTGTATTTGTTTCCCATATCTGAATAACAAATCACCACATATTAGTGACTTAAAGCAATACTGATTTATTATCTTACAGTTCTGTAGCTCAGAAGTCTGATATGCATCTCCTTAGGCTAAAACCGAGGGATTGGCAGGGCTGGTTCCTTTCTGGAGGCTCTAAAGAACAGTTTGTTTCCTTGCCCTTTCCAAGTTCTAGAGGCTAACTATGCTCCTTGGCTGGTGGCCCCCTTCCAACATCCTCAAAGCCAACACTAATGGAGAGAATCCTTTTTATATCTCAAGTTTCTGACCCTATTTCCATAGCTGTGTCTCCTTCTCTGACTAGAGCTGAGAACAGGTCTCAGGTTTGAAGAACTCATGTGATTAAAATGGGCCCACTCGGATCATCCTGGATGATCTCTCCTCTTAACATCCTTAACATTAGTCACCTCTGCAAAGTTTCTTTTGCCACATAAGGCAACATACTCATAAGTTTCAGGAATTAAAACTGGGACATATTGGGGTTGGGGGCAATATTCATTCACCGCATATACAAAAGTTAAAATAATAGAGAATGAGTATATTATGTACTTAATATCACTGATTAATGAGAACCTTGGCATTTCTTTTAATAATACCTTAAAACTTTAAATATGAAAACAATGAACTCTTATTCTGTCCGTGAAAATACCTTGACAGCAAACCTGTTAAAGTGCGTTTTCCCAACTATCAGGAAACGCTGCACTTCCCACCCTGGGAATTGTGTTGTTGTGCGTGATGCACCTTCACTGTGGAGAAAGAGCAGAAAACATTTGGGGAGGGGAGTCTTGTCTACAGACCTGGTGCTGAGATGTTTTCTGGAATTAATATCTTCTGGACTGTTTCCCACAGTGGTACTTTTATAAATGGTGATTAGGAACTGTAATACTATTAATATTTCACTTCAAATGAGTTCCAGGTAAAATGCACTTATATTGGCTTGCTTGCCTAAAGGCACAATATTTTTCCCAGGAGAAGATGTGCGGTTTCTTCACAGCTGCATTGTACAAAAGCACAAGCTTCTCGTCCATTCAAGACAATCTGTGTTTTTAACCCCTGTGTATGTATGTAAAGACATATGTGTACATAAGAAGAGGCAATGTCAGATAATGAGAATAGCCCCTGATTGGGAGGTAGTACCCTGAGTTAACTCTCCACTGCTGAACAGCCATGGAGGAAACTGGACCAGAGAATGGTCCTGACTCTTCTATTGGAACATTTTATTTTTCTCTTTTATTTATTTAATAGCAGAAATCAAGGGCAACTTTTAACTCTATTCTATAGTGAAAGCCCTAGGCTTCACCTAGAGATGCTGCTGCAATTTTGGAATAATTTGGAATAATTATTTGTCAGTTTTTGGAATAATTGTTAGGTACAGCATCTGAAGAGATTACCTATTTTTTATCTTCTTAGACTTGGAAAACACTACCATCTTCATTTCATGATCTATTGGTACCAGGACTTTCAAACAAATCTAAGGGTAAGTAGGATAAGTCTGAAATATATGTTTTTCTTAAACTGGAACTTAGGCCCTTGATTGCATTGGAAAACGTATTTATTAAGACTTGAATTGAGTGTTGAGCATGTGAACGCTCTTTTTATTCTACCAGAGGGGGCCATAGGCAGTAAACAAGTGAACAATAAAAGATAACCCGAGATAGTGGCATGTTCTGTTCAGACAATTATAGTATGTGGGATGGAATGGAGGCTGTACCAGAGTGGTCAGGAAGGGATTCTTTTAGGAAGCTGTATTTGAACTTCTCTCTGAATCATGTGAAGGGAGCAGCCGTAGGAAGATCTGGGGAAGAATATTCTTAACACATTAAGTACAAAGGCACTAAAGCAGAAAAACTTCAATATCTTGGTGAGAAAGGAATAAGAACAGTGTGGCCGAAGGGTTGTGAATTAGGAGAAGTATCCTGCAAGATGAATTGAAAAGGTAGGGTGGCATGCGGAGACCTTTTCTGTTTGTTTATTTCTTTTATTTCTTTTTTAATATGAAACCTTGGAAAGTTTTATCACAGAAGTGATATGATCTTAATTATTTTTTTTAGAAAGATTACTCTGGTAGCTGTATGTAAGATGGACAAAACAAGGCAAAAGGGGAAGCAAAAACACCAGAGGAAGAGGCTTTTGCAAAAGTACGGTTAACTGGCTCTGGTGAGGCTGCCAGCAGCTAAGATGCCCAGATGTTGTTAGTGTGATGTGTATTTTTGAGTAAAGTTTATAAGATTTTCTGCATTTGCTTCCTTATCTTTTCCATTCTACCTTCTTCCTTCCCTCCACACCCACTGAATGGCAGGGCTCTGATACTAGAGATCCTACTGTAATTGTGATACACTTCCTGACCTTAGAACAATTGAGACAGTGGTGGGGAGGCACTTAGAGGGGGTGAGAGTGCAAGAGCAGACTTGTCAGTGAGGATGCATGCCGTGTGCTAAATGTAACATGATGATGTTTACACCATGATGGGACAGTGATGGTTCCATTGGGGTAGATGGGCTGCAAGGAGGGGTCTGGAAACCCTTCACAGAAAAGATATTGTATGAGCTGCATTTTAAAAGATGAGTAGGTGTTTGTTTGCTAGGCAAACAAAGATGAAAAGAGCACTCCTGCCAGAGGGAGCAGTGTGTGCAAAGGTAGGCAGCATGAAACGTCCTGGCGTTTTTTACGAACTGCAAGTCATGCAGTTTCGTATGGTTTGAGATTGAGAAGAGTAAGGTGGATGAGTGGGTGGAAGGAAATGGGAAGCTGGATGAGAAATGTAGCTGAAAAGGTTGGCTGGTGGTTGGACATTGGATGTCTGGTATGCTCTGATAAGGGGTTTGGGCTTTGTCCCTTAGGCAAATGAGAATCTTCAGTGGGATATACAAATAAGGAAGCTCTTCATCAGGTTTGATTTCTTTTTTAGAAATGTCATAGTGTTAGCAGCATAGGGAATGGATTAGAGAAAAAGGCAAAATAAGAGACAAGTAGGAGATTTTTTAAAGTTAGTAACTTGGTTTGTTTCAAAAGCAGTTATTAAATTAGTTATTCATTGGTCACAATTCACAAAAAATTATTTTGTATTTTCTTCTTTCACATCTTCATGTAAATCCAATTAAAATCAAATAAATGTATTTTTTGTCCATGGGTAGTATTAATTTATGGAAAAAGTTAAATTTCTCTCACAATTTTTAGAAAATTTTTGTAGCTACATAAGTCCTATGTTGGGACCTGCCAGCCAGGTGATCTCTCAAGTCCCTCAACATTCTGTGAGCTTGGAAGTGAAATCAACACATAGATCTTTCTCCCTTCATTGATGTTAGAGAGAGGTCCGGTTAAGATAGAATCTATGCTGATGTTACACCTTAGTAAATTAGTTCTCAATTAGTCCTCAGGTACAACCTTAGTAAATTAGTTCCCAGTGAGTCAAATGTACTTTGAAGTTGCAGCAACCAAACACCACCCATGGCTGGTGAGGTTTAGGTATAAGTCATATGAACACCAGGGAGAGATAGGTGTGTTGTCTAATGATACCATCATTGAAAAGCACTGGGAAATTAACTCAAGATAAGTGAACTTTGGAAGTTCAACAGCATAATAATGTTACTGCAATTACTCTTTTTATATTTGTATAATTTTTTTGCAAGGTACCTTTATAACTATGCTGTAGATTCCATATGAAACAAAACATTTACAGTCACTTTCTCTCATCTGTGTTTCCATGACACCAGATTTACATATTGGTGAATATAGAGTGATAAGACAAAGTGAGCGTCATGAACAACTTGGCCCTGGAACAGCCAGTTTGTGACCACCGAAGCCACAATGTTTATAATCCTCACATGCTGGCTGCGGCATGTGTGAAAAGGAGAGTGCAGCAGACTACGTGAGCGCCTGCTTCAGCTCTTAGTTCGATTGGTACAATTTCAGAAATGGCAGGAGAAAATGTTGATGGAATTCTGAAACCACAATCCTAAACCATAAGGTGCAGCTCTAGATAACTCTGAAGCAAGTGCAGCTGCAAAACCAGCGAGTTAAGTCAGGACCAGCTCTACTGGGACAAACGACCAATCTGGATTACAGAAGGCAGCTTCCCCAGGCATGGCTGAGGCAGTCACCAAAGTAGGATCAATTTTCCTTGTCTACAGGATGGAAAGGGCTGTTAGTTTAACATTATCACGTTCCATCTTTCTTCTACACAAAGATGTTGGTTCTTCTTTAAGACCCAGGACAAATGCCATCATTTCCACATTCCAATCTAGCAAGAAGAAATAATTTCTCTTTTCTCATGACAGGCGCTCGCTGAATGTTAACTGAATTAATGTTATCTAGAAAAAGATAAACAGACATATCTGTTCAGATATCTTTAATGTTATATTTATACATATATAGGACTTAAATTTGAATGAATATGCACTGACCAATTTGTACTATGTTAAACTTGTACAAGTTTCTTGTTCCATTTCAGTTCACTTTCTTCTTTGAATTTTCCCCTTTTTCCTCGACACCGTTGCCAGACAGTTATCATACTCAGATGTGCAATTGAAGACTTTTATTTCCATTTGCATTCTCTGGTCAATTCTGAGATGTGTGTATGTTTTGCAGTGATTAGTGTGGAGAAGAAGCAGCTGTGAACAGGGAAGTGCTGGGGATGAGAAATTCGCTTTTTTTTTTTTTTTGCTGTTGGTAGAAAGTGTCTACATAACAGGTGTCTATCATCATAAGTGTGAGAACATGTTATTTTTGTCACTATGAGGGCCAGATCCAGCCTCTAGGTACTTATCCAAACTCAGAAAAAAGTCAGCTGTACTCAGAATCCCTGAGAGTGGATTTGTCCTATATGATTCTGTGTTTTGCCCTTCAATTGCTTCCATATGTAAAAATTACACTCCTTAAGCATTTCTACCAACCTTTGCCATAAATCTCATGAATATAAACATACCATTGGCTTTGACATAATACAAAACTTCCCTTCAAAATGAAAACAGACTATTGGCATTTAACACCTACAATTATAAGTAGCAGATGAGGTAATTTCAGTCATGAAAAACACAAAACTTCTGTCACTTACTCTCCCACCCAGCCCTGAAAATACTGGATGTTCAGTTGAGACACTTTCCCATTCCAAAGACCTATCTGAAGCATTTTTCATGCTAGTGGAAACACAGCATTAGCAACATGCAAGATCCTAAAACCCTTTCTTATTAATTATTTTAATATAAAGTGACTAATTGTGTGGAATGGGAAACCCTAGCGCATGAGTGCACAGAGAAGCACAGAGCTGTTCCCTGTGCATGACTCCTCTCTGCACACTCAGAGTTCAGATGGCATAGCAAATTACTCTCTTTCCAATCATTTAGGTCATCAGAATCCACTTTCTGTGAGTACATAGCCTTTTAATTTTTCAGCGCAGCTTCTCTATCTAAAACAGCATGAACCAAGCAAACTATGCCTGTAATAAAAACAATGTGCTGATTGCTATAGTCACTTCAGCATGTTTTGCTGAGCCATGACATGAAAGGAGAGAGGAATGTGACTGTTAGGTATCATCAGGCAAGTACGGAGATAGATTGGGAAGTGGTATAATGATTAACTCCCAACTTACTGAAGATGAAATGGATAGATGTATTCTTTATAATCTCTGGTAGCTCATTCTGGGAGAAATTATGTTTTTCATTTAGATTTTAAATTACTTTCTGCCAATAGGACATTTTGTTCATCTGTGTGTAACCACCTTTTATTCTTAGTGGTGCTGTGCTCACGGTAGGCATTCAATAAATGTATTACTTGATTTGAAATCATTATCTAAAAATTAGTTTTCTAGCTAATTATATGTCTCCTATTTTTAGCAGTTACTGAGAGCACAAATAACATCTTTTGTGTTATCTGTAAGGCTTACCAAAGTACTTTGCACATAGTAGGCTCATAACACATATTTTTAAATAGAATTTTATTGCATTAAGATGAAAGGAGTTTTGTTTTCAATAAGTTTAGTTAAATAAGTGACTTTAATATGCATCTCATTTTTTAATTTTTAATTTTTTCTACAGATAAAAATTTCATTGCTTGACTGAGATTTAGAGTTCAACTTGATTCCTCCTCCTCCTCCTCCTCCATCGAATACAAAACAAATCCTGTTTGTTCTATCACCAAAATGCAGCCTGCACTTTCTATTCTTCTCCATCCCATTTAATTTACTACCCTATCCTGAGCTACCCTGACACTGTCCCTGAGAACTGCAATAGTTTTCCCACTGGTTTCTGTTCCTACACTCCTGACCTCTCCCTCACACAGCAGACAGAATCATCTTTAAAAAAATAAAAAAGGTTATTTCGCTCTCCACCTTAACACCCTCCACTAGCTTCTGCTTTAACTCAATCAAATCTGAGTTCTTCACCAAGACCTAAAAGCCTTACATCATTTGGCACATTCTTTTTCCTCCCGGATCACCTTTTTCTTGCCTCCTCAGTCACTATACCATGGACACATCAGCCATCATTTAATTCTTCAAATCTTCTAAACCAGGGGTGCCCAACCCCCAGGCCCATGGACTGGCATCTGTCAGTGGTCTGTTAGGAACCTGTCCCTAGTGAAGCTCACCTGAGCTCTGCCTCCTGTCCTGCACTCTCCCCACCCCCCTCCCCCTGCCATCTTCCAAGAATCTGGTCTCTGGTGCCAAAAAGGTTGGGGATCTATGTTCTAAGCTTATTTCTACTATAAGGACTTGGAATTTGCTCCTCTTTGTGCCTGGAGTGCTCCTCCTTTGTGTTCTTACATTGCTAGTTCCTTGGTGAAATTCAGGTCTCCACTCAAAGGTCATCCCCTCAGGGTGGCCTTGCTGCCCTCCTGTTTGAAGTGTCATCCTATCATCCATTCCCTGTTCTGTCACTGTGTTTCATCTTCTTCAGAGCCCCCATCTCCATATGGTATTTATTATTTTATTTGTTCATTTTCTTTTCTCTTCAACTAAAATTTAAATTCCATGAAAAGGGAGACTTGGTTGATATTTTTACAGGCATATAAGAGGTCTGTCCGGAAAAAGTCCAGCCATTGTTAATACAAAAATAATTTGCGCAACATTTATGTAACCCGGCAACCAAGGAGAGTGGATTGGAATATGCATGTGTGAATAATGATGACTTTACTGTACTAGTCAGTGGGAGTAGTACACATCGTTGAGTGGGCATATGCACTGTGTGGCTGTGGCACTCAAAATAACTGAACGAGTAGAGCAGTGAATCTGTATCACATCTTCCATTAATTTTGAACATTCCTCCATGAAATCTTATTGGGTGATTCAGAAGGCCACAGCTTAGGGCAACTGGTGATTGGCAGCTTCATTATGACAATGTGCCCACTCAAGCATCACATCTCATGAAAAGTTTTTTGGTGAAACATCAAATCACCCAGGTGACTCAGCCTTTGTATGCCCCAGATTTAGCAACCTGTGACTTTTGACTTTTCCCAAAACTCAAATCACCTTTGAAAGCGAAGAGATTTCAGAACATTGATGAGATTCAGGAAAACACAACAGGGCAGCTGATGGCCACTGGGAGAACTTGTGAGGTCTGGAGGTGCCTACTTTGCAGGGGACTGAGACATCATTGTCCTGTGTACAATGTTTCTTGTATCTTGTATCTTCTTCAATAAATATCTCTATTTTCCATATTACATGGCTGGATACTTTCCGAACAGACTTTGTATAAATGATAAACAAAAATTTGGTGAATGAATAAAGAAATGTGTATATTCAGAAGGCAAATTGGACTAACTAGTGAAGAAATGTAATGAAAACATACTATTTGTGGTGGCCAGCTTTGAATGCAACCCCCTGTGATGATCATGGACTTGCAATGAATTCTCAGTTGTTTCCGTTTGATGTACTGGGAATCATATTATTGATTAAACCTTCCAAAATATAGTTTTGAAGACTTTTACATATTTTGATATATATCAAAAAGTTTTGAGAGAATTGGCATTGAGTTTCCTTATGTACAGTCCTATTGGCAGACTAGGGAAAAAGAATGACATCAACTGCTCTCTAAGTTGGTTTAATGTTTTAAAATATTTTAGTGAATGATCAAATGTAAAAATGAAGGATACATGAATAATGACATAGATTATATATAGTCATTCATATATTTATATATATTTACTTTCATATACAGGGTGGGGCAAAGGTAAGTTTACAATTGTTCGTATGAAAATAATACAATGATTAATAAATAATAATACAAGAATAAACTGACATACAACTGTAAGTCTACTTTTGCCCTTGTATATATTTATAAATATATACTATATATAAATATATAAGGTATGTTATACAAGGTATAAATATATATTTTAATGTAGTATATATTTATATATATTTTGAATATATGTATATATTTATATATTTAAATTATTTTTATTATCTTGAAGAACTGGTCAGAAACACATTAAAATTCAGCAAGGGAAAAATACAGAGCAATATGTTGTAGGATTCAGTGAATTATGTTATCTTTTTTACCCATTTAGTAGTCTAAAGCCATTCTAAAACATTTTATGCCAGATTTATGTATTATGGTTGATAGTTACATGCATAATGTGTTTTGGGTTTAAATATATTTTATAGATCCAGAAAATATAAAACCTTTCTTACTACATCTCCCCATCCCAATATATTTTTATACGATGCGATATACTGTCTGAAATTGCACCATTGCAGTGTTACTGCATTGAGTTTAAGTCTTATTATTCTAAGCTCTCCATTGAAAACACAACTTCTTTCCCTTTCTGAAGTAGTTTATCAGAGTTCTGGGATCCTAACCTCAAATTGTGAGGAAAGTTAAAAGAATCAGAGAGCCGAATGGTATTTATCGCAGCGGGGGACAGTGGCAGGATGGTAGGCCAACTGTGGCAGGACTGAGTGTTAACTACCTGCAGGGGCAGGTGTTGCTGGGGATGAGCTGGGTCTGGAAAAGATTGGTCAGCAGCTGCTGAAGCTAAATTCACTTACCTTGCAATTGTGCCTGAGGCAGGGCCTGCCATTACGCTTCTTTTGATGCTAAGCCCAGATCTGTAGGGACTGATTAATGGTGAGTACCTTATGGTTCTTACATTTTATGATCCTACTCATGTATCCCACTATCATTTTCCCCTTCTTAACTACAGTCCCACACTGGTGACCCATTGTCATCTTATCTACTGTGATCCCTAATCCTTTTTCTCCACACTCACACATCTGGTCCTATTTCACCTTGTAACTGGGCAGCCCTTTTATCTGAAGCAGCAGAGTTTCTTTTCTTTCACAGATATTTTTTTTTTAAAATGAGATGACCTGAATATATGATTCTGTCCATATAAATTCTGCTTATTATAAGTGGAACTGACAACCTGAATGAAACACAAGAAGTTAAAGATCAGAGTTTGAAAGTGGGCAGTCATATATTCAACCAGTTTCTGAGTGCTGGGGATTGGCATCAGGGACAAAACAGATTACAGAACAAACAATGGCTTCAGGGATAAACAGTGAGAAGCAGCAGGCAGCCCAGGTAAGGTATACGATAAGAGAAACCCAAACAGGTGGCAGGTGAAGAAAAGGCAGGAGATCCCGTTCACTTTCAGCCATCTCCCATTAAAAAACAAAACCAAAACCAAAAATAATTAATAAATAAAATAAAGAAAAACGAGGAGAGGAATAAAATGGGAAACCTTATTTCAAAAAAGAAAGAGTGAATTTGAGATGCAAAAGTAAACTCCTTCCTGGCCTCATTAATTTGATTCTAATAATTTCACAATATTTCTATCAAATTGATCTTTCTACGTGACAACCATGATTATATCTCGCACTTGATTGAAGTGCGGATGCGGACGTACGTGCAAGTACGCACACACAGCACTTGCATTTCACTGAATGACTTCTTTTACAGTGGTGGTTCCGGTCTTACTAGCGAAACTTCCCTACTTGTTCTTCTCAGATTGTTACCACACTGTGAACTTTATAATGTAGAAAGTCCTTAATATTTATCATGTTATTGCCAGTGCAAAGTTCAGTGTCTGGCCCATGTTAGAATAAACGTGCTTGACCCTTTACTGCTCCCAAGTTTTGCTCATTCAGTTATCTGTTTGGAATACTTTCTGTCAATTATCTGTAGAGACAATAATTATATCAATATTCCCAGACCCATTTCAGTTAGTTTTTCATGATTCTATCCAAATAAATGTATCTTGGGTGAATCATGAAAAATGATTAGTTTCCTCTAATCATTTCTCCATTATTTTAAAACATATTTTTAGTGTCTACATCCATATTCTATCTTATGTTATAGTCATCTGTATTATTGTCTTTTTGACTAGGAGAGCATAAGTTTTTGAAATCAAAAGTCTGTTTCTTACTTTTGACATTAAATATATTTTTTTTGTACAGACAAATGTGTTCACTATTTCTTATAATGAACTAATGAGTTGACCAATACAGGGAAAAGAGGCTCTCAGTTCAAATAAATTATTGTGTTCTGAAACCACTCTGTTTTTTTTTTAGTTGTTTACCTATTACGTAGTAATTCAGGCTACTTAAGAGATAAATATTTTTGAGAACCCTTCTATTTTATTTGTACAGAATTGGGAATTTTAGGATGATTTTCATACCTTCTAAAATAAAAAAAAAAAACCTGTGAGTCATTTCTTAGTTGTCTTCCTAAGATAAAAATTTTTCCTGCTAAAAATAAAAACAATATAAAAAAATCACTCTTAAATTAAGACAAAAAGTTAACTAAAAAAAGACACTGGAGTGATGCCACTCAGTTTAATACGTATGAAAGTACACTTTACACTGTATTGTAATGCTGTATAATTTGTAGCTGATGTAGAACTTCTAAATTAAAACAAAACAAAAGCAACTTAGAACTTGCTATTACATCATGAAACTTTAAAAACATTAACTTCTAAAGACTACAAGTAATAGCCTTAATTACACTATGGGAAGGCAAACATGGACATTGTCAAAAAAACAGTATGCTAATACTATGCAGAGACAGAGCACCATGCTGCAACATGGATAGAATTAGTCTTCAAGATACCCAGAACCAATTGTGCTGCCACCATCTTGTCAAGACAAGACAGTAGTCCTCCTCAGCATGTGTTTCTTCATGCTAGTTTTGTCTCTGCCACTGTTTCCCAATGTTGCTTAGTCTGTGAAACAGCTGTGACCTTGCCATGGCAGGGAGAGAGATGGGATTTGGATAAAGGAAAACTGAGAAAGAAAGGAGATGACAACTAGCAGCTACAAAGGTCTGCAAGAACACACACGTATTCATGTACATCTGGCGTCCACCCTTCTCACTTCATGGTGGTTATCGCCACTCCCATTGACTATGTTGCACCCTCCACCTTCTTGGTTAAAAGAAAAAAAAAAAAAAAAAAACAAAGGGTATGAAGCAACCCAGAATGTCAAGATGTCCTAATATACTTCTTAGAGCTATCAGTTCCATAAATAATAAAAAAAAAAACTAATCAATCTCCTAATTTTAAACAAAACAAAAAGCCTCTTAGACTTGTTATTATTAATTTAAAAAAAATGAAAAACATTAACTTCTAAGGAATCCAAGTAATGGACTTGGAAAATAAAATCCAACAAAGGAAAACAAAAACAAAATCCCAAAGAAAACTAAAATCCAACTAAGAGCAGTTGGAAAAACAAAACAAAAAAATTAAACAGAAATTCTCAAACTAAGATTGGTATTCCAGAGAGTTTTATGCTTCATATCCTGACTTAAGGTGGTACTTACTAATACTTTCTATGAATATAGCTACTTTATGCCTGGATATCTTTCTTTCTTCGTTGAAAATAAAAGCCTTGAAATGAAAGAATGTAATCTTGCAAAGCACTTTTGAGTCCTTTAGAAAAACAAAATGGAACGTGAATTTAATGTGTAACTACATTGTGAGTGAACACATTGTAGAAGTCCTTTGCATTTAAATATTTTCTCCAAGTGTGTTGGGCAATAATTGAAGAGGCAGTGACTGTTTGTTGTGTTTGCCTTTATGCTTTTCAAAATGTTCTAGTTTTATTCATCCCGCTGTAATTTTGTTGAGTGAAGTTCCTGGATATACTCTATATGTCAGGGAAAGGTTGTAACACAGTCCTTAGCTGCTTTCTCAGCCAGTGCTGGATGTAGAGACATTAAATTACTGATGGTAAAATAAATGTTTTCATTGCATTTATTGGTGGGCCTTTCAAAATGCAAATATTTGGGTGCTCCTCTTTGACCACATAGGACTGTATAATATACACTCTCCACTGGCTCAAAGTTTCAAGCCACAGAATACATATGACCGGATACTTTTAATTTGCCATGTCAATTCTTGCTCTTTCTTTTACAAAGTCTCTTTTCAGCATTTTTGGAAAGAGTAAGTGAGTTGCTCCAGGTTAAACAGTTGATTTGTTTTCAAATCCAGTCTACACTCCCGAGCTCGATCTGTTGACTTCTAATCCAGGGCTCTTTTGACTACGTCACTTTGCCTCCTGCTTTGTAAAAGAGGATATAGACCATTTTCTGGTAAAAAGACCTGAAATATTAAACATTTCTCCAGAAGAATTTCAGGTTCTTAAAATTTAACTTTGTCAGTAAAAGCTTAGCTCTTTCTTCTTTGTTGAGAATATTTGTTTATTTAGAAGCAGCTGTATTTTCATAACCATCTGGAAATGTCATTCTATTTGAACTACGTAAAATAGTATCTTAAGTTGTGCACTTTCAGCTTGCAAGAAACCAAAACAGGCTTAGGGAACTTCAGATGGTGGGGCAAGTCAGGCAGACAAGGGGAATGGTGACATAGCATATAGAGAATGGGCCTTTGGAAACCATTTTTCCTAAGACAACTCACGGAGACCACAACCAGAGTGGTCTACTGTTGACCATCACCTTCAAGGACAGCAAAGTAGATCTATCATCGCCAACAGTCTGCCTGGGGTTTTTGTACCTGTTACACATCATGATTAGGAGATCAACCAGTCCTCATGGCATGCTTGATCAGGAGCTGGGATTCAACAGCAATACCAACCAATGGCAAATCCTGGTTTTCAGTTCTATTCCATCACTACACTGAGGGGAGCACCAGACCGTCTCTTGATGTGATCACGGAGGGCATATGTCAATATTTTTATTACAGATTTTCTGTACTAGTAAGTGGACAAGTTTCCTGGTAGCCCACCTCCATACTGTACTGGGATTAATTGGTTTAAGCACTCAGCTGGACTTAGTTTCCATGGGGCTCTGGGAGGCCAGTCTGAAGCTGAACAGGAAGCTTAATCCTTACCTCTCATGCAAGTAAGAAACACAGAAGATAATGTCTGAGCTTACTAAGCTGGGTCACATTGAAGTGCAGTCTTGTGCAGGTAGAGCAGAAAGTTGGGTGATGGAAGGACAAGTCATCCTCAACTTCAGCGTTCATAATGACTCAGGCAAATAGGTGATTCAGATTATTTGTGTGTTTGGAATATACAGTTTCTCAGAGAAAGAAGAATTTTCTTTTTTTAAAGGGTCATCCTGATAACCTTTCTGTGTCCTTAAATTATCTTTATCAAGATTGTACAAAACAAGTATTAAAGGTGATTTTTAGACTAATAATTCTCTTATCTGTAAAAAGGATTATTTTTGTATGAGGTCATTACAATGTCTTAGAGAATATGTTTTGAGTTGCTTAAAATAACTGCCCCTTCAAAATTACCCAGATCTACTCCTAGCCACAAGTTAATTAATTGTAGCTGATCCATGGCTGGAGGTACTAAGTGCTTAGATCACTCAAGTCACCATGGCCGAGCATGTCTTTCAGGAGCTGCTGATCAGGACACCAGGTCCTGGTAAAACCATCAGTTTCAGCCCTTGTCGTGATTGATGTCAGTTACATCAGCCTAACCGTGCTTGATTTCAGTTGTGCTGACTGAAATAATGGATTGTTGGACCACAATTCATATATTTCATATGTAAGGACAAGACTTTAAATGATGTGAACAGAGGAGGGGCTGACATTCTAGCCTAAGGTAAATTTAAAGCAATTGTGATGAAAAATTTCAACTTACAAATGAATACTTTTTTCTGCACTATTGTCCAATTGAAAATTGGAGTATAATACTATGTAATATGTACATATACTGTCTTTAACTTGAAATTGTATTTTTATTTTGTTTTATTATGTTTTATATGATTTTAATGCTATTGTCATGGCATCAAAATGTTAGAATTCTAGGATTTTGGCAATAATGACTTAAATAAAAATTTAATATTTGATAAGACATTTATAATAAACTTGTCAAAGAAAAATTTTAATTTTCATAACAATAGCATCTTTTGTTTTTCAATCTAGAAATGTAAAATCAATCCCAATGAATCTGGTGGCAGAAATTGTAGTTGGAAGTGTTGTCTTTCCAGTATATTCATCTCCAGTAGAAGAATGTAAGACGCATTAAGAAGCTGTAAAGAAGCATGTCATAGAATAGACTAAATTTTATTGTTATGATTTCTAGTTTCATTATTGAGTTTCAAATTATATTATGAACTAAAAATAGCATTTAATAGTCTAATGGGTAGACCAGATTGATGTATCACTTTATTTAGTTAAAATGAAAACCTGCTCATTGAATGAATGTTAGAGTTAACAAACTGAAGTTTTAAGAATAGTGTAAGATTTTGAGTCTATATCATTTAACTCTTCTTTCCTAATAGAAATTGACATGTGTGTTGGAAGAGATTAAAATGGGAAAAATATGAAAATATTATTTGATGCTTTTGGTTAAGTGCCACCATCTATTGAGATATTATACATTTTTTAACCTTTAGAATTAGGTATTTTTGACAAAATATTATCATGAGACCAAGGGCATGGATTTTTATAATTGCTTAACTTATTGGTACTATAATAGCATTTCTGCACATATATCAAGAAATAGAAAATTGCCACCAAGGGAAGGTTAAAGATAAATAGTTTTGTGGTTTAATATTCTTAGAAGAACAAATATACAACATGCCATGTAATGGTCTACTCTATTAGAACATTATTCTTTTGGCATTATTAGTAACTATATCCCTCTGCAATTGCTAAATATGTTGATCATTTTATGATTCTTTCTACAAGGAAGGTTTACTGATTCTCCTATTGTATGAAGAAAAGAGACTCCAACTAGACAAATAACAGCGTTTTCATTAAGATGATAGTGCCTTATTTTATTTCAGAGCTATTAAAAAAACTTTTCATGAGGCAAAAAGGCTTCTGAGCTCAAATAATTTTGTGAAACATGAAGATCAATGGAGTTCATAAAGTTTAATTTTGTAGGATTTCTTTGAGATTTTACTATGCTAGTGTAAACTATGGATCATCGCCGCACAATATCTGTTGGCGTGGTGCTCTGAACAACGCTTTAACAAATATTTGTTAAGTGTAGGAAGTAAATGGGCTTGCATAGATTTTCTTATATTTTTAATGAATGACTCAATTAAAGTTTGTATTGTATGTTTCTGATATGCTAGACAAAATGTTAAATGCTGGCACATTAGTTTTTTATGGTGTCATAATTTATTATGACAAATTTGGAGGTTTAAAGCAACACAAATTTATTATCATACAGGTCTGTAGTCCAGAAGCCTGACTTGAGTCTCCCTACCCTAAAATCAAGGGGTTGGCAGGTTTGCCTTATTTTCCAGGAGCTCTGGGGGAAAATGTTCCTTTGTTCATTACAGTTGTTGGAAAAATTCAGTCCTTACAGTTGTAGGACTGAGATTGTGTTTTCTTGCTGGCTGTCAGTTCAGTTGAGGACTGTTCTCAGCGTCCAGGGTCCTCCCAGGGTCCCCCCTGGGTACTTCCTGTTTCTGAATATCTCCTCTTTCTGTTGCAGCTTTCTAAACCAGGACAGGTTCTCCACTTTTAAGGACTCATGTAATTAAATTGGGCCTGCCTACTTAATCTAGGGTAATCACATCTGCAAAGTCCCTTTTGTTATGTAAAATAAAATATTCATAGATTCCAGCCATTTTTCTGCCCACCACAACTGGAAACAGAAGATTGAATGAAACTCAGTTTCTGCTCTCCAGGGACTTCTAGTTCCTGTGGGTCCCATACTACTTAATCTTATAAGTGAACATTAATCAATTTCTGTGATATTTAAGACATTTGTGATGAGATCCAAAGATCAAAATACTCATACACTTCCTTACTATCAGAATATGTGAGAAAGTGCTAAAATGGTGACATATTTCCGTGATAGGCATAAGTAGATATTCTTCAGGAAAATTCCACCCTGGGTGCTCTTCCTGTTCCCCTCCCACCCTCCCTCTCTCTCTCATTCTGATTGTCTAATACATGGATTTGTACCTGATACGTTTGAGGTGAGACGTCCTTACACAGAAAGCACTCTGTTTATAATCCTTTGAAGTGCATCTCTTTCCTCAGTTCAGGTAATAGAAATAGGATTTGGTAAAGACAATGCTGATAAAACTATATTGAAAATATAATGCTTTTCACTTTCTGTTCCTGCTTTTCATGGTTAGACACCTCTTACTCTTCTGCTGCTATTTCTCTCACCCACTTCTTTTCAAAAAAGGATTGTATTTACTGGTTTTTAGAGAGATTGGAAGGGAGAGAGAAAGAAGAGAGAGAGAAACATCAATATGTGGTTGGTTCTCACATGCTCCCCATCGGGGACCTGGCCCACAACCCAGGCATGTGTCCTGACTGGGAATCAAACCAGTGGCCTTTTGGTTGCAGGCTGGTGCTCAATTGACTCAGCCACATCAGCCATGCTCACCCACCTCTTTGCTTTAGTAATATTAACTTGCTGGCTCTTTGGGTACTGAGTTTTAAATAAAATAGAGTAAAAACTTTGTTTTTCTGAGCATGTATTTTACTGACTAGAATGAACTCTTTCTCTAGTCAGAGCTAGTTTCCACTGTCCCTGGGAAACACTGCATAAACATGCCAACTTTTCTTTTTTTGGGTTGACCTTTCTTAACTCTGTAGACCCTCTCCCTGAGGTCAGTATGTTCTCTCAGCTTTAGACATGGGAATGAGTTTAGTTAGCATCTGTTGAGATTATTTCCTGGTCATTTGGATTAGAACTTTTTCTACGGATTGTTTCTCAGGATGGGTTACTTCTAAATGTTATTAAGCCCAGGGAATGCTTATATGACCAACTGAATTATGAACATGGAATAATTAATTGAGCCTCATTCTGTCTTTGAATATGGCAGTCTCTATCAGGCATCACCTTTTTTATGTTTTTCAAATAATATTATCTCTCCAGCTTCCATTACTTCATTCTCTTGGAAAAAGCAAATACAAAAACAGCCTTCTCTGTTACAGAAGATCCATACATTGATGGATTTTCTGAATCCCACGAGGTTAGTTATTGCTGACTAAAATGATAAGAAATATTGTTTCTAATAAGGAATTGACCAAGTGTACTACAAATGAGTCCTCAGTATTGGCACTATTTAAAATTAATGTTTTTAGAGAACAGACAAGCTATATCTGTTCGAGATATTCTCACCTTGTACTGTTATTCATTTTGGTTAGACCTATAATTCTCATGCAAGTTTTGGAAATTAGTTATCTGGAATATGTACCCAAGGTGAACCTGTGCAGTGGAGAAAATCAGCCAAGTTCTGGCTATTTAAGAAACAACCACTTGTTATAATCAACAGCTCTTTGAGATCTGTCCATTAAGTGGCAAATTATTATACATCACATAAAAAGGAAATAAAATTAGGCAAATGCCATCAACTTGCTTACTTAATTCTGAACTATTTAAAGCTCCACTCTAAATATATACTTTAAGAATAGCTTCTTTGTTGATAACAGATTGGTACCTACAAGGAATATTTTTACCAATTATTACAACCGAAGGGGCTGCACTGCAGTATCTTTAGTGTAAGCATATGGTCAGAGACCCTCCCTGCTCACCAGGCACCAACACGCTAATTACCACCCAGAAAGGAGTCCTGGTGGAACTCTGGGGCTGTGGAGAGGAAAAGAGGCACTGAAGACATTAGATGACCTATGAACAAGGAGTCCAGAAATATCAAATCCTACTGTCCACCCCCAGGAAGAAATGGAATAAAAACAAATTTTCTGATATGATTTTGCCTTAAATTCCAATGCAGAGAGTTTGGTTAACTTGAACTGGATCACTAGAATACTTCTTTTTATTAAGGTAGGTATTTTTACTAAGGTAGGTATTTTCAGACCAAAGTAATGAGATAACACCTGCTTTATTTCACACTCTTGCCCCCATCCCCACCCATTCTCTCCACACAGCTTGGGTCTCAGATATTTCTACATATCACTGGGTAGAGGAAAGAGGCAACATGGCTTATCTGCTTTCTGTGGGATACCTCATTCAACAGTACTCTTGGCTGCATAAAATAACATTTGTTTAAATAACATAAACATTTTATTTCTCTCTCAAAATTAAAAACATGGCCTACGTGATTTTCAAGGCTGATTTGGTGGCCCAACAGTCATCAGGGCCCAACCACATTCTGACTTTCTGCTCCACCAGCCTCGGTGCAGGGCCTCTGTTCCCAAGGTTGCCTCAGAGAAAAATGTCTGTTGGAGCTCCACCATCATGTTTCCATTACTGGGGTAGGAAAGGAAAGAAAAGGAGTCTCTTTAAGCAGGCATCTTAAAACTCTCACATAGCACTAATGCTTAGATACTAATTGCCATATCTAGGTACTAAGGAGGCAGGAAAGTTAGCATTTAAAATCTATGCATGCTGCCAAAGACATTTCAGACTCTTTCCTCTTTAAAATTCTGATTTTTCTATTATCTGTTTTGAAGTTATTTAAGAAGATTTAAGAACTTTATGGTATTTTAAAAGTTAAATTGATGCTAACCGAAGAAAAAAAGATTTATAGATTTGACTTTCATCATTTTGACCATCTTTTTAAAATCTAAGGCAAGTCACCAATTTAGGGTACAGCATCCTACCCACTACATAGGTTAAAATCACTGTACCTGATTGCTTAGCAGCTGACAAAAAACATGGTTTTGTTTCTGCTATTGCCGAATATCATTTTATGTATTGTTTTAAAAGATGGTGATTTGCTTTTTTATTGCCTTAGGCCCACTCTGTGAACATGCATATAGATTAAATTATGTTAATTTTGTGATAGTTACCTGAATAGTATTTATTAACAAAAATATTTACTATGTGTCAACTACTATTCTAAGAGGTTTATATATATATAGTCAGCTTGAATCATCATCACTACCCTTTATAATGAATACTAATATTATCCCTATTTTATAGGTAAAGAAACTGAGGCAGAGAAATGATCAACAACTCACATGAAGTTATACAAGTAGTACTGTTATTTGAACACAGGCAGTTTGACTGTGGAATTGTATGCTTGTTATCAATGCTTCAGAGTCTCTAGAAATACATGCTTCATTTCTAAAGCATCAAACTTATTTTAGAAACATTCTGTTACTCTTCTAATTAAGCACAATAATTGTTTTAAAAATTTTTCTTAAACGTTTTTGGGGTTTTTACAGTTTACATACAATATTATATTATTTATAGTTGGCATACAATATTATACCATTTTCAGGTGTATGACACAGTGCTGCAACTTCTACACACCTTGGGATGTGATCTCCATGATAACTCCAGCAACCATCTTTCACTACACAGCAAGCACAGCAATTATTATTTGATAGTACAAATATAGAAACTTCAGAAAAAATAGGTGAAATGTTTGGTCTTAGCTGATAATGTCAATCATGGGCTGTAAATAGAACTCAGGTTTCCTCACTTCAGACACATGCTAAAATAGCTAAAGTCCCTTGTCTATTTGCAGACAGAAATATTCAGGGCATTATTCCATAGAAAAACACACTCTGATCTTTAAAAATGAACTGTTGAGAGATAAAAATGTGAGTCCAAATGATTTAACCTTATTTTCTTTCCTTCTTATAAACTTAGTAAACTGTTTACTTAATAATTTTTTGGTTACAAGAGTACTATACATCATGAGGTTATAAAACAAAGATTTGACAGGAGAAAATATGCTTCTATTGTTGCTTACTATTTTGCACTTGAAAACAAATTACTGGCAATTTTATACCTAAAGTCATCTAAAATGAATGATATCTATTATCCAATGAATGTTTGTACTTATTACTTAATTTACTTTACTGCATTGTTTATTAAGGATTATATACACAAAAAGATAAGGCAATGGTAAATCTAACACTTGAAAAAAGAACAAAAAAATTTTTTGAGCCTATTGAATTCCATCAGCTTCAAGCCTTTTCAAACATTTCAGATCTTCATAAAGAAAAGTATGAAATAAAAGTGCTTACAAAGCGTTTGCAGCATGTGTTTTATAACCTTTGGATTTTGTTTTAGGAGCTTCTGAAATGTTGTTTGCAATCTGTATCTGTTATAAAATCAAATAGAAATAATAAAAATGTAGTTTATAGGAACAGAATGAAAAGCGAAAAAAAAAAAAAAACAATGTGTAAGAAATGCATGTGTTTCAGGATGGAAATGGGGAGCCTTGAGGAGAAACCCTGATTATAGCTTTCAAAAAGGTCTCATAAGATGACATTATTTTGGTGAATTCATGAAGGTTCAGGATGTAAACAGTCTTCACTGCATCTCTGACTAGACTTGGGGATGCAAATGAAACAATTAGATTTAGAGGACACTGGAGTATACACAATATCTGCCAAAGCATTGTATATACATTTTTGTTCAAACATTAGTAATATTCCCTTGTGGGATTTAGATACATCTGGAAATTTCAGTCACAGACTGGGAAAGCAGGGCTTTCACAGCTGTTTGTATGAGACTTAGAGAAGCTTTTAAGGAAAGAACACCTCCTAAGAGAAGAGAGAGTACTCAAACGGGAGAAACGATTCTGAGGAGAACATGATATCTGCCATGTAAGTTAGTCCCCACCCTACCTTCTGTGTACTTATATCTGAATCTTAAGTCAAGAGATCTGTGATTAAGTAATGCAAAACATTGGGGACCACGGCCATGCTGTTTAAATACCCTCTTTCAAGAGGGCATGAAACAAAAGAGGAGGACACATTCATCCCTTGAAGCTAAAGACTGGGTTAGTACCTTGACTTCTCAAGGACTCCCGTGTAACAGCAATAATGGGAGGAGGAACAGCAATACATGCCAGAAGAATCAGTTGTTCCTTAAGAAATGATGGTATATAATGAGGAGGCAGCAGTGTTTGGGTGAGGTGATTGTACAGAATCCATAGTAAGTGGTGGAGGTTGTCACAGATGGAGCACTGGTCTGCAGAAGTGGCGCTATATCAGAGGCAGGAGGGCTACCTAGAGGCAGCATGGTGGTAGTATGTATGCACTTAAAGCGCTAACAAGGCCAAGTGGAAGAGTGGCTATCAGGCAGAACTGGAAGAACAGGTGGAAAGCACTTTTTCTCTAACTGTGGGAAGCAGCAGTGGTAGTAGACGCTGTTTGTCTTTCTCAGCTCCTGTTTACTGGCAAAAACACTCATCTCCCAGTTGCTAAGTGTTATTTGATTTCAACTCACAGATGCTCTCTTACTTACCTGTAGAATTGCCCTCAGCCAAACATATTTCTCATCATTCCCTACTACAGATGAGCAGTAGCTCATAATCACAGCCAATCATTGTCCATATGGTGGCTCCTTTGTTTTGCTTTCTCAAAGCAAATTCCGCAATTGGGTCATTGTAACTTCTGCCCCTTGGTTCCCAGACCCATGTATTCTAATTACTAGGGGTGCACCACCACAACTGCCAATGATTGAAAGTATATATTGGATTCTGAAGAGCAGCACCCCATCCTCTCTTTGGGAAGAGAGACAATGTCTGAAGCAAGTGTATATACAGATTCCTGAGCAGTCTCAAATTGCTTAGGTCTGGAGAAGAGGCATGTGGATGGACCCATATGAGTAGGCACAAAAAGTGAGCATTTTATATCACATACTAATGCCCACCAAAAGGGATCCACCGCAGAAGACCCATTAAAGTACCAAGTGGACAAAATGTCCCAGCTAGGAAATAACAGCCAGCCTGTGTTCTTGGGCAGGCCAGTGCTTATATACTATGGTGGCTATGAAGGAGGCTATACATGGGTCTAACAGCATGGTCTCCCTCTCATGAGGGCTAAATATTCAGCCTGCCCGCAACAAAGGATAACACTGAGCCCCACTGTGGCACCATTCCTGGAGGGGGCCAACTAGTATATTGGTGTCAAGTGGTTTATACCAGACCTTAAACACCATGGAAAGGGAAATGGTTCTAACCAGGACTGACATGATCCAGATATGGATTGCCTTTCTTTCCTGCAGTGCCTCAGTTCACAATACTATTTAAGGGATTGTGGTGTTTGATTTAACAATGTGGGGTTTTGTAGAACACTATCTTGGACAAAGGGACTTGCATTAAGTAAAAAGAAGTTGTAGCAGCAGACCCTGAGCATGGCATCCACATAGCACACCCTCCAGAAGGTGTTGGCCTGACAGAATCAGTTTGGGCAATAATTCTAGAGATGATTGGATGCTGTTTTCTAGGATATCTTACACTAATGGCTAATGTTTAGAATTCTGTATCTGATAGTTAGAATACATGGTTCTAGGAAATAAGAGCGTCTACTGTTTCTACTGATGTCTTATTTATGGATTTGAGATGTTTATCCTTGCGACCTTAGGTTCTGTAGATATTGAGATTCTGATTTGCTGAAGGGCTCTCTTCCATGAGAGGACATAGTAAGATTCCCACCAAACTTACACCTACAGATACTACTAGGTCACTTTACATACCTCAAGCCAGTAAATTGGTAAACAATGAAATGAAGTAATATACTGGCAGGCATAATTGATCCTGATCATGAGGAGGCCTAGTTGCTACCAAAGAGTGGGCATCTCTGCGGCTGTAACTGAAAATGGGCAAGAAAAGCAACCATCTTCTGAAAAAGAAATGGTAACCAAGGGTCCCAAAGACCTCAACAATTGCAGTCAGGGTCATCACAAGCCTAACCAGAGATGCCGACAAGCAAGAGAAACTAGAAAGGGGAATGGAAGAGCGAGATGATTCAGTTATGGATTTAGGACTAGCTGCAGTAGCAGGGGAGGTAGTACATCCTACTAACCCTTGTTTTAAAGGTTTTCCAGGGGCACTGGCTGGTGTAGTGCAGTGGATTGAGCATGGGTCTGTGAATCAAAGGGACACTGGTTGGATTCCCAGTCAGGGCACATGCCTGGGTTGTGGGCCAGGTCCCTGGTAGGGTGCACACAAGAGGCAACCACACATTGATGTTTCTCTCCCTCTCTTTCTCCTGCCCTTCCACTCTGTCTAAAAATAAATAAATAAAATATTAAAAAAAAGTTTTCCCAGGAAACTTGACTAAGCAGAATCTTAAAGAAGCTACGCCCAGATGGAGTATCTTCAATATGACAAACCCAGTTCTCTTTGCCATTGCATACACTCATCTGCCTGCTGCTCTGAATGTTGGCAATTAACAAGCCATAGACACCCCCTCTTCTCGCAGCAACCATTACTATCTAAACAGAAGCCATCTCCTTCTATCTCTTGCAAGTAAACCTTGGCCAAAGACTGTGGAACATGGGTCTTCAAAAGGGAAGCTTCTTGCCTTAAGGTAAGTAAGGCTACCTTTATTGTGCAATTCAAACTTCAGAACTTCACTGGGGGATCAGAAGGAAACTAATCTCCAGCAGAGACACATCCTTGCTTAGTTTTTCCCAAGGCCCTATCCTGTTTTTCTGTTCTACTTCTCATAAAAGTCCTCTCCCAAAACACCACTCAAAAAGAATCTTCAACTCATGTTCTGTTTCTTTGGAGCACAAACTAAGAGAGTAGTAAAGTGCCTGCTTGCCTTTCAGCAGGGAAGGAGGTGCTAATGCTAGTTAGACTGGAGGAAAACCAAAGCAAATAACATACAAATGGTGTTGTCACATGGGTACTGAGGAAAATTGTCTGTGAACACAGGAGGACAGCTGCTGGGGCATTCCCATTATAACTGGAACAGATTATTTCAAGAACTGGAGACACAAAAATTAATAAAATTTACTGTTAATATATCTCCATTTTATACCCAGGACTTAAGGGTCTGGGAAATGTGTTACATTACCATACAAAATAGGCATTCCCAATTGCTAGATTCTTTTAAACTTCTATTCAGATTACCACACCTCTTGTTACATGTGGGAAGTTACTGTGGTAATCCAAACAAGGCTTATTATGCATAGATTTAGAGCAAATAGAGTAAATGATTTTGATGCGTATTTCTTCTGGGCCATGGTTAACCCTGAGGAGAGATCTCTACACAATTGTGTGATTTACCTGCATAATACTTTTAAATACTGCAAACTTGAGTGTTGTTTTGGAATAATTTTCCTATACTGTGCTATTTTATTTCTCTTCATCAAGTCTTTTTCTAAATATTTTATTTGATTCCCACTCTTTAAACTTGAAAATTACAATTCAATTTCTCTGAGATATCATTTAGGCCAAATTGTCTTTTTTTTTTTTCATTTTTATTTTTACATTTTTAATGTTCTTATATCCATTAGTCATATACAGACAGACAATTTATAGGTTGATTTCCACCAAAGCTATTGACATATGCTTTGTATGCATTTTATTACTGGAATATGAGAGCAAATTTAATTCCTTCAATTACAAGTCTAAGTGTACAACCCATTTTTGTTCCTTCTCAAATACCACACATCCTTTTAAAAACTGGGCAGAAGAAATAAACCCACATCTCTCCGGTCAATTCCTATTTGACAAAGCGAGCAGCAGCATAAAGTGGAGTAAAAACAGCCTCTTCAGCAAATGGTGTTGGGAGAACTGGACAGCTACATGCAAAAACATGAAAATTGACCACCAACTTACACCACACACAAGAATAATTTAAGGTGGATAAAACACTTAAATGTAAGCCATGACACCATAAAAGTCCTAGAGGAGAACATAGGCAGGAAAATGTCAGATATTCCATGCAGCAATATTTTCACCAATATGTTCCTTAGAGCAAGGGACATAAGGAAAGAATAAACAAATGAAATCTAATCAAAATAAAAGGCTTCTGCATGGCTAAAGAAAACAGTATTAAAATAAAAAGAGAACCAACAGTATGGGAAAACATATTTACCAATGATACCTCAGACAAGGGTTTGATCTCAAAAATATACAAAGAACTCACATGACTCCACTCCAGAAGACAAGCAACCCAGTTAAAAAATGGGCAAAGGACTTGAACAGACACTTCTCCAAGGAGGACATACAGAGGATCCAGAGATATATGAAAAGATGCTCAGTATCACTAGCCATCAGAGAGATGCAAATTAAAACCACAATAAGATACCACCTCACACTGGTGAGAATGACCATCATAAACAAATCAACAAACAACAAGTGTTGCAGAGGTTGTGAAGAAAAGGTAATCTTAATGCACTGTTGGTGGGAATGCAGACTGGTGCAGCCACTGTGGCAAACAGTATTGAATTTCCTCAGAAAACTAAAAATGTAACTGCCTTTTGACCCAGAAATACCACTGTTGGGATTAGACTCTAAGGATCCTGAAATACCAGTTCAAAAGTTGGACATGCCCAGATTTCATTAGCTGATAAATAGCCTTGCATAAGCAAGTTTGAGTTGCTTTTCTTGAATACATAACTAAGAGTTTTAACTAAAACATATTAATCTAAATTCTATATACATCAATCTATATAAGTAAATTTAATTCTATGTTGCTAATGCTGAATATATATGTGTGTGTATATATTCATTTTGAAATAAAAATATTCTTGAAAAAACTTAATACAGTAACCTGTAGCATCCATATTCATGTTGGAAGTCCTTATGGAGGATGCTATATGATTCATATGCTTCTGAAACTTTTTGATTTCTTCCCTAATTTCATTCTTGACCCATTCATTGTTTAATAGCATGCTATTCAATCTCCATGATTTTGAGTGTTTTGGGTTTTTCCCCTTGGGGTTGGTTTAAAGTTTCAGTCCCTTGTGGTCGGAGAAAATGCTTGGTATGATTTCAACTTTCTTGAATTTGTTGAGGCTTGTTTTGTGGCCTATCATGTGGTCTATCTTTGAAAATGTTCTATGTGCATTTGAAAAGAATGTGTATTTAGTTTCTTTGGGATGAAGGGCACTCTCTCTATATATAAGTTAAATCTATTTCATCTAGAGTGTTGTTCAATGCCACAATATCTTTGTTGATATTTTGTTTGGAAGATCTGTCCATTTTTGACAGTGGGGTGTTAAAATCCCCTACTGTAATTGTGTTGCTATCAATATCTTTCTTGAAGTCCTCTAAGATTTTCTTAATGTATTTAGGTGCTCCTATGTTGGGTGCATATATATTTACAATGTTTATGTCTTCTTGGTGGATTCTTCCTTTGAGTATTATAAAGTGACCTTCAGGATCTCTCTTTATGGCTCTTCTTTTGAAGTCTATTTTGTCTGGTATGACTATTGCTACCCCAACTTTTTTTTCTTGTCTGTTTGCTTGGAAAATTTGTTTCCAGCCCTTCACTTTAAGTCTGTGTAGGTCTTTTGTCCTGAGGTGGGTCTCTTGTAAGCAGCATATGTGTGGGTCATGCTTTCTTATCCATTCAGCTATTCTATGTCTTTTGATTGGAGCATTTAATCCATTTACGTTTAAGGTTATTATTGATAGGTACTTATTCATTGCCATGTTTGTACCTGTGTTCCTCTCCCTCTCTTTCTCCTTTCCTCCCTTTCCTTAAAGCAGTCCTTTTAGTATCTCTTGCAGAACTGGTTTGGTAGAGGTGTATTCTTTTAGACTTCTTTTGTCTGGGAAGCTCCTTATTTGGCCTTCTATCTTGACTGAAAGCCTTGCTGGGTAAAGTAGTCTTGGTTGCAGGCCTTTGGTTCTCATTACTTGGAATATTTCTTGCCATTCTCTTCTGGCTTGGAGTGTTTCCACTGAGAAGTCGGATGCTAACCTAATCGGGGCTCCCTTCTGTGTTACTTCCTGTTTCTCCCTTGCTGCTTTTAAGATTCTCTCTTTGTGTTGGAATTTTGCCATTTTAATTATGATGTGTCTTGGAGTGGGCCTCTTTGGGATCCTTTTGATTGGGACTCTCTGTGTTTCTTGGATTTGTGTGACTTTCTCTCATCAAATTAGGGAAGTTTTCCATCATTACTTTTTTCAAATATGTTTTCTATCCCTTGCTCTTATTCTTCTCCTCCTGGTATCCCTATTATATGGATATTATTTTGTTTCATATTGTCATGCATTTCTCTTAGTCCTTCTTCATTCTTTCTGAGCCTCTTTTCCTTTTCTTGCTCTTTCTGGGTGTTTTATTCTACTTTGTCCTCCAACTCACTGATCTGATCTTCTGCTCCACTGATTCTGCTTTTCATTCCTTCCACTGTGTTCTTCAGTTCAGAAATTGTATTTTTCATTTCCTCTTGGCCCTTGTTGATAGTTTCTATTTTCTTTTTCATGTTGATATAGTTTGCAGTGAGTTCACTGTAGCTTCCCTGTAGTTTTTGGTAGCTCATTGAGAGCTCTTGGAGCTTCCTGACAACCATTGCTTTGAACTCAAAACCTGATAGTTGAGTTGCCTCCATTTCATTTAGCATTCTTTCTGGGGCTTCCTCCTTTTCTTTCATTTGGGGATTGTTTCGTTGTCTTCCCATTGTTTGTGAGACTCTTCTTGTTAGCCTCAGCTTCTTAAATTGATCTGTTCTGGCTCCCTGGGTCTATGGTACGGTGTGAACTTCTGTGGTAGAATGCCTGTGAGACTCAGTGGTGCAGTCTCTTTTGGGTATCCTGGTGTTCACAGCTTCCTCTATCTCAGCTGTTGGGATGCCGCCTCTTTGGGACCAACTCTGGTTTTTTCACAGTTCTGGGTTTTTTTGGTCTCACTAGTGGGTATTTAAAAAGAGAAAAGAAAATAAAATGAAAAAAGAAAAAAGAGGAAGAAGAGATAAAATTGGAAAGAAAGGAAGAGGAATAAAACGAGAAAGAAAGAAAGAGGAACTGAGGGATAAAAAAATAAAATATATAAAAATATATATTAAAACAAACAAACAAACAAACAAAAAAACCTCTTACTGGTTTCAAACTGGCCAAGCAGGTTTTTCTGGCCTTGCTGGCTACAATGGGTTGAGCAGCAACTGTATCGCTTTTCTCCCTGTTCAGCACTCAGTCAGTTTTGGGCTTCTCTCCCCAAGGCTAGCCGCACACTCTCCCTAGAGCCAACCCAGGCACCTCTCCTCACAGGGCCTCAGGCTTGGGTTCTGAGCCTCCTGGGTATCTCATGGTTTCCGAGGAGTTTATGGGTGTCAGCTTGGGTCTCCTACAGGTGTGTGCGGACCCTGAGTTTATGAGCGTGGGTTCTGGATTTTCTGCTTTGCATGTGCTCACCCTAAGTTCACAGGCTTGAGGTCCGGGTTTCCCATGGATCATGCACATTCCCTGGGTTCACAGGGAGTGTGGGCTCTGGTTCTCCCATGGATTGCTTGCACTCCCCAGTTCCCAGCGTGGGCTCCGGGTCTTCCACAAAGTCCCCTCCACTGGTTGAGGGCACCCATGGTTACGCAGGCACCTCTGGTCACTGGCTCTAGTGTGCACTCCTCCTAGGGCTATGCGTGGGTGCTCCCAGCCCCAGGGTGTTTGCCACTCAGACCTTAACTCCCCTCTCTGTGACTTCAAGCAACCAGGTCTGTCCCATTGCTGCTCAAACCTTGTTTGGCTGGGGAGGGAGTAGTTGGCCCGGCTCCCTCCCTAGAGCCCTGTGGCAGACCTGGAGAGCACCGGGCCCAGGGCTTCAGCCACCCTGTTCTCCATGCTTGTCCCTGGGCTCTTATTGTCCTGAAGTACTTTCCTTACCATCTGTTTTTTTAATGTCTGCTACAATTTTTGATCTCCTATTTTCATATATGCTGTGGTACTATTGGCTGTTTGCGCTGTTCCTTCGTAGGTCAGCTGGATTTTTCTCCAGCGTGTAGGGGGAAGTGGAATCTGATCCCTCCTATCGTGCTGCCATCTTCCAAGTCCCTATATAATCGTATGCTTCTGGATCACAGGGACTGGAGAGACGAAATACTTTACAGAGGTAGAATGTGACAATGATTTGGAATATAAATACCCAAGTTTTATATTAAACTAGTGTTTCCAACAAGTAGCCCCAATATTGGTGGCACATGTGACATTATATTATACACCGTGCTACCAAACATTATGTATTGGTCATTTAAATCTGAAAACACAGTTAAACAAAGTTCGAACAAAGAAACACCTTTTTCTTTTTCCTGCAACATATTTTCAAAGCTTCTAATTGTGCTCTAATTCTTTGCTGTGGTGTAAAAACCACAATACCATCTATTCAAAGAAAACCATACCATTTATTAACATCTCCACAGAACACTGTTTGGGAAGTACTGGACCAGTCTTATGTTGTAGATTAGGAGAACTGTCCTTAGGAATATTATTCTTATCTCATTTGTTCTGATTTAAAGTCTTAGAAAGAAAGAAGAGGGCCAGAAGGAAAATGCCATTTTTCCCCTGTGCAAAATACTCCCAGATAAGGATTCAAACAAACTGAGCCTCGGTGCTCAGCATCCAGGTTGTTAGATTGAATCACAGAGAAGCAAAGCCCTAAGCCAAATAAACAAATCTCTAGTGATAGAGCCTTAGTGACTTTGAGAGGCAAATCTGGAAGTATTCACAAATAAAAGAAATTTCTTAGTTCTAAAAATGAGTGATACGCCTAGAGTCAGCAGTCTATGGGTCTTAACTGATAAACATCAACACTCTGATAAATGGAAATTTATTCAAGCTGTTTTAGGTATTAAGGGTCTCTTGATTGCTATATAGTTATGAAATGATAGTCATTTTGAGAGAATTATGGTATCTTTAGCTTCTAGAGTAATCCTAAAATATAAAGTAATCATTTTTAGTTTAAAGATAAACTAAAAAGAGATTAAATCTTGGGCTTGCAACCATTCGGTTTAGTAGTGGCCTGAAAGCATGAATATAGACTAACAAACAGCCTTGGAAATCCTTGTGATCAGTCTCCTTAGATAAAATGCACTGGTATTTTGCTAGTGACTGATATTTACACCATTTCTTTATTACAGCTCTGCCCATTTTTTTCTTTTTTTATAAAAAGGGTGCCTATTTTGTTTTATTTTTTTTAAATGTTTTTAAAGGTTTATTTATTTATTTTTATTGTTGTTCAAGTACAGTTGTCTCCATTTCACCACACCACACCCCCACCCCCACTTCAGCCATCCCCAGATGCCACCCTCAAACCTACCTCCTTTGGCTTTGTCCATGTGTCCTTTATACATGTTCCTTGATACTCCTTCCCCTATTATCCCTCTCCCCGCTCCTCTCTGGTAACTGTCAGTTCGATCTTTATTTCAAAGTCTCTGATTGTGTTTGCTTGCTTGTTTGTTTTGTTAATTAGGTTCCACTTAAAGGTGAGATAATATGGTATTTGTCTTTCACTACCTGGTTTATTTCACTTAACACAATGCTTTCTATTTCCATTCCTGATGTTGTGAAGGGTAGGAGCACCTTCTTTTTTTTTTTTCTGCTTCATAATATTCCATTGTATAAACATACCATAGTTTTTTGATCCACTCATTTACTGATGGCACTTAGGTTGCTTCCAACACTTGGCTATTGTAAATTGTGCTGCTATGAACATTGGGGTGCACAGGTCTGTCCAGCTTCCTATCTGCTGGGATTACCTCTGCTTACTTTGTTTTCTCTTACTTCAGACAGATTTTTCCCATCTAGGTTGAAAGGCAGCAGACACCAGTAGTCCCCAATTCATTCTTTAAACTCCATGACTTTAAGTAGACAGACCCTTTCCTTTTGTCTTTTTTAAAAAAGAAAGAAACCTCAGGAAAGAAGTCTGTTTGGGCTTTATAAATTATATAACAGTACTGGACCGATTACTCTGGTTAGGTGAATTGACAAATATGAATCTAGACCGGGATTATATGTCTACCTTTAAACCTGGAAAGTGGGTTATTGAGTATCTTTGAATTGAAGGACTACTTCCCAAAAGGAAAGGGAGGTGAGGCGGAGAGAGGAGTGAAGGAGTTCCTGAACTCACAAAAATAGATACAGACATATTGACACCTTTTCAACAATAAATAAACTGAAGCAATGCCCATATCTAAGATAAGGCAATTAGTTCATATGTAACTGAAAATATATTTATTCTCTTCTTTTGGAGCACCAGGTGAAATCTTGTTCAGTTACTGAGGTTAGAATCTCTTAATGATGTTCGGTTTCCATAATGAGGTCTGGGTGTGCCACTTCATGATCTGGTCCTTTATGGGACAAATGATGAGTAAAACCACCTCAACATATTCATTTTAAAATAAAAGAAGGAAGACAAACAACAAGACCTCCTTTTTAGAAACAAGAGAAAAGGAAAGCAACATGCGATGATCAGAGCTCCAGAATACAGATTTTATTTTAGTAGATGATGGTTGCTAAATTATTTTTCTATTGGTTGAAGAGTGAGTTCTACAAGGGGGCAGCCATATTTCCTAAAAGCAAAAATGGTTGGAGCCTGCCTCTCCCAATATACTCCATGAGGTCTTTTCAAAAGGATATTGGGAGAATTCTCATCTGTGGACCACACGACTTTGAAAGTCCTTTTATCTATGAATTTTGGAGACCTTGGAACTGCTTTTAAGGATTAATTAGTCATATGTCTCTGATAGCCAGGCTTGGGGGCACTTTACAAAGATAACTGGTTGGTTGCCAATCATTTTTTCCCCTCCATTTATACTTACTTCCTATGTGACATCATGTATTTTCATTGATTCAATACAGTTGTATGGCCAGATTAATATTTTTAGCACACACATTTCAAAGTCCTTAGAACCCCCACATGGGAAATTCAACTTTAATGAGGCCAAAATTGTGGATCTTTACACATTTTATTATCTAGCTGTATGATTCAGGCTAAAAAAATCTCATAAAACTTACCCATAAATCCAAGTTTATTCTGAAACTGACTACTTTTAACCACTTCATACTGCAATTGTCTTAGTTCAAACCAGTATAGGTTCTTGCCTGTACTAAAAGTTTCATATGCAAAAGCTTCACAACTAGCCTCTCACTGTTGCTCCTGACCTTGTATTGTAATTTCACTAAATAGCAGCTAATGTAGATTTTGTTTTAAAATATACTACCAGATTAAGGCAACTTTCCTGTGCAAACAAGCCTGTCTTCTAATTATTTAAAGTAAAATTAGAAATCCTGACACTGCCCTGCAAGGCTCTGTATGTCTGGGACATGACCGTCTCTGAAACTCCACTCTTTGACGGGCTTCACCTTACTCAGGCCGTTCCATCCACACTGGCTTGCTTGCCATTCATCAAAGAATACTTCAAGGTCATAATGCCCCAAGGTTTTTGTGTTGCTGTTTTCTTGGCTCTATCTCTGTCTCCAGCTGTGAACATGACTTCCGTTATTTCTTTCAAGTTGCTCCTCGGATGTCACCATCTATTTCTTATGTTGCTTTATTTTTTTCCTAGTGCTTATATTTACCTGATACTATATATTTTTGTGTATTTATTTTCTGTAACTCCACCAAAATGCTAGAATATGATCTCTTTCACAAAATGTCTTTCTCTATTTTGTTCATTGTTGTTTTCTAGAAAGGTGTCTGAAACATTTTATCCATCCATCCATCCATATGCATATGTATAATTGCATATATTATAATGTATTATTATACATGTAATTATACACATCATATAGTGTGTGTATAATTATTTTTTATAGCCAGTATCCTATGCTTAACTTGTGATCATTTAATGTTGACCTACCTTTTTGGTTTTTTAGAAACAAGCTGTAACAGGATCTGTTTTTAATCTTATTTCTAAGTCTGAAAATGAATGGCAAGCACTGTTTTAAGTGTCTTACATTAATTCATTCTTCCTTCTTGGTATCCCTATGGGGTAGGTAACATAGTATCATTTCCATTTTTGAATAGAAAAGTGAGGCATAACTTACTTTCCTAGGTTACATGGCTAATAAAAGGCAGAGTCAGAATTCATTTGAGACATTGCGGTTCCTGAGTCTGTGCACATGACACTCTCATGACACTTTGCCTGGCTTCTTCCTCAGAGCAGAGAGCCGTGAGTAATGCTAAGCTGTGAGAGGAGTCCAAGGGAACAATATCCCAGGATGAATCCCAGGGAGGCTTTGTCAGGAGGCTTGTGCATGGTCTGGGCCAGGAGCTTCAGGCATTTTCATTTTTCCTGGCACCATCAAGAGCTCAGTCTTCACTTCTGTTTGAAGTCCTACTTCCTTGTTTCTGCTCATGTAAAATTTAAGGTGGTACAGAGAATCAAACTACTATATAATCATCCAAAGTCATGATTGACCTTCAGCAGTTTTATGGTGTGGACCACAGACAAAAAGTGTCTTTTGTGGTGAATTTCCATTCTGTTTCCGTTCCTGCTTACAGTTTGGGTCACCTCAGTTTTGGTTCTCAATTTTGTTTGTATATTTGAACAACCTGGGGGGCTTTTAAAAATACTTGCTCCTACCACATAACAATTAACTAAAAATCTCCAAGGATGGATCCATGGCAACCCTGCATTTTATAGTTCCTTTGGTAATTCTAACAAGCAACTAGGGTTGAGAACTATGGCCTTAGATCAGTGGTTCTCAAACTTTAGCATGTGTCAACATCACCAGGAGGGCTTATTAAACACTGACTGCTTGGCCCCACCCCCAGATTTCTCAACAGGTCTGGGGCAAGACAGAGAAGAATTTCCTTTTCCAACAAGTTCCCAGATGCTGCTGCTACTACTGCATCCAGACCACATTTTGGGAAACTCCTGACTTAGACTGAAAAAGGTGCTTTTGTAGCACCTTACTGAGGTTTTTAGGAGAGTCAACCTTCTCTGATACTCATATTTCCTACCAAGTCTTCTAAATATCTAACCTTCACAAGCACACAACCTAAGCACCAATATTCAACAGATGATATTTTAACCATTTGCCAAGAGGGTCATATCACAGTTTACCAAATTGATTATTTGTTTTGCCTCTAAATTTCTATTATTACCAATAATGCCCAACAAGCATCCTTGAACATATATTCTATTTTCCTGTGCAGTTCTGAAGGCTAGTCCAAGATCAAGGTTCTGGGAGTTTTGATTTCTGGTTAGGGCTCTCTTCCTGGCTTGCAGATGGTGGCTTCTTAACCATGTCCTCATATGGCCTTCCCTTGGTGCATGAGAAAAGGCACAGCAATAAAGAATACTCTCTCATTTCTCTTCTTATAAGGATGATGATCCTAAGAAATCAGGATGCCAACCTTATGACCTCATTTAACTTTAATTACTTCCTCAGAAGCCCCACCTTCAAATATAGCCATACTGGGCATTAGGACTTCAATACATACATTGGGGAGAGATAGGAGATACAATCATTCAGTTTGTGGCAATCCCTTATTTTTTATTCATTTATGATTCTCAGAATTGTTGGTGAATTCTAATAGTCTTTTATTTTCATCAAATAGATTTTTGGTTAGAGAATTGTTTTCCAAAGCTTACATAAATTTTGACCCCCTGATTTTTCATGTTGTTTTAAATTTTCCAGATCTCATGTTGATTTTTTTCTCATGATTACTTGCTGTAATATCAAAGATGTGTTTCAATTTTGATGATATAAAATTCCATGAAGATTATTTGTTGTTTTATAAACCCAGAAACTGGGGTGGAAATGAGAGGGAAGTGGGGAGGGCTGGGGCAGTGGGCTGGGCAGGGAGTAAACGACAGAAAACTGTACAAGAAAAACAATTAAAATAAAATTAAAAAAATAAAATAAACCAAGAAACTGAATCCAATGAGCAAAAAAGGAACTCACAGGAAGGATTATGAGTTAATCTAGGAAACTGAGGGGCCAGGTAAACCATTAAGTACTGGTTCAAGAACTTTGTCATCAGAGATGTCATCAAATGTCTCAGCTGCAACTCTGTTATTGAAGTTTATTTACCTAAGGCATGTACAACAATCAGAAATTCTTTCTGAGAACTTTTTATTGTAGGTAGACATGGAGATTATGTTCTAGCCTACAGATATTGTAAGAAAAACAGTAAAATCAGAGGAAATTTTAATTCATGTTACTTTCTATATAAATATGGATGGATGCATCTATATTTACATGCATATATTGCATATGCATATGGGTATGTTATATATGCATATGAATGTATAAGGGAGTGAGTATTTGCATAACCCTATGGAAATAACCCTATGGAAATAACAGGGTTATTGTGAATGAGGTTAGTATGACAGCATGTCCAGCTGCCAGAGGTGCCATTAATGACCAGTGTCATACCCTACACAACCTGTATGGTCATAGTGGTGACTTTGGGAGAATAGCTTTTTTCTCTTTATCTTTTTATGCTTTTTAATTCTTTGAAATAATGTGAATATATTAACTATTTAAAGTAATAAAAAAGGAAATTGAATATTTTGAGAAGGGAAAATATGTGATTTTAGAAACAAATTTAAATTCTATAAGTGTTTTATTTCTGGCTGACATACAACTAATATTTTTATCAATATAATTACATTTTATAGAAAATAATCTCTTGTCATTATTGCTTTTCTCTTATTTTTTCTATTTATATTTTCCCACAACATATACAACCAAACTGCTTTCTGATGATTACTTCAATATGTGTATTATAGTATTTCATAGTAAATTAGTAGCAATTATTAAAGTATTTAAGTAAAATTGATATACAGTTCTTTTTTTCCCAGTGAACTTGTAACCTGAATTTTAATTTTTAAAAATGAATTTTATAATCTTCCCCCCCAAGCATTTGAGTGGAGCTGGGGTTTTTTTAGAGTAATAACATTAGGCATTATAACCAGGTTCTTCTCATGAACAATCATTTCCCTCTAAAAACAATATGGACTATCTAAACTACCTTGAAATCTAAACTTATCAATATATTTTCAATTTTAAACATATTTCAATCTCAATTTTAATTCCATCAAGTACTCAATGGGTATTAAATCCCAAAAGTTCAGAACTACATTATTTAAACATTACTAAAGGAAGCACACTGTGCTCTAATTTTCCTAAAATTACAAAATGACTGTGTCTGTTAGGCAAAGCTAGCCTGTGTTGTCATACACAATCTGTTCATGGACAACTAGGAACTACTGTTGGTTTCTTCCTTTCACCAAGCCAGGGTTTCTTGGCAGTGACACCATTCATATTTGGGCTGGGGAATTTTTTGTTGCCCCAGGGTGGGAGGGGCCAGGGTTGTAGAACGCTTAGGGCAGACCTGGTTTTTACTCACTAGATACAGCTCACATGCTCCCCTGTCATGCCAACCAGAAAATGTTTTCAGGCATTGCCACATATCCAAAGTGCCGCTATTTGTCAGGACAGAGGGAACAAGCATGGGGACAGCTGCATATTGTCCCTTTAAGCTTCTACTTGGAAGTGTTTTACAATAACCCTTGCTTACATTTTGTTGGGCAAAACATGGTGTATTTAACTTCTTGGAGACAGGAAATATATTTCTACCATTTTTCTCTAGAGGAGAATAAAACAAATGAGGGCCCACACTAATGACTACCAAAGTTATATTGTACATTTTGATGAGAAAATAAATACTTTTTGTGGCTGAAAAAAATAGTTTATTTCTGACAATGGTTCACTGACTTTAATCATTAATTAATAGTTTCAGAAAGACATATTAACTATTGTAACTATTTATCATATCTTTGTAGATATCTTAGAAAATAATTACTAAAGAACTAGTAATTATACACCTGTGAGATCAGAATTTATAAAGAAATAGTACATCGTCTTCCTTACATTTTGTGTTGATTGCTTACCATGCAAGGAACTGCCCTAAGACCAGAGGTTTATAAAAAGAAAAAAAGGAAAGAACATAATTTTTTGAGTGACATGCAAGATGGTTATTTTTATATACTGTATTATGTATTTTTCTAAAAATTCTTTGTGGAGGGTATCATTAACACTTTACATCATTGAGCAATTTGGAGATCAGAGAGTTTGAGCATACGACCACATTTATTGAGATGGTTAGAAACACTATCTGGATTCAGATTCTGGATCCTTCTACCCAGCTCTGTGTTCCCTTTGTTTTATTGCATCTTAGCTATGCATCTCCCACAACCAATGAGTTTACAGTTTATTTAGATGACACATATGCAAAATATCTAGCAACAAAATATTTAGAAGAGTTACCTCCTTGTACTTGAAGTTATACTAGAAGTTAGAAAAGTTTGTTGTTTCTTAAAGTTAGGGAGAATATTAAATGTCATTCAGTAAAATTGTTCATTTAAAAAATATTGATGGACTATATAATTATAACTTATAATCTTAGTTTCTGCTTACTTAAATTAAATAAATAATGTTAAAACATAGAAAATATCACAAGGTATAATTATACTGCCTGATTTCTTTTTTTATTAGTTAAATATATTTAATAATAAGCTTACAAGAATAGCACAGAAGACAACATAAAAAACATCTACTTGCATGTAAGACAACTCAGTTAAAAAAGTATAGTGAATGGATGGAATCTACTATATGATAAAAATGCTCTTGTGGTTGCCACTAATATGAAATGTACTTTTTAAAAGCATATCCAAATTCTGGAGTTGTGAAGAGAAATCAATAAGTTTATTTATAATTATTGTAAATTTGAATTGCTGAACCTTTTTCACAGAAACATTTTGACTTGCATTAATACCTATGTCCATGCATTTATATTAATACTTCACAAACAAATAAAAATATTTTGAATAAACAGCCAAAACTTGACTCCTATCCCTTATTTTTTTACTTGCAATCATATTTACATAGATACTTTTGATTATGTGGGGAAAAATGTATCTATTGTTCAGAACTACTGAAAACAGGAAGAAGAGAAAATCGTGTCTGAGAACTTGATCAATTGCAGAGTTTAACAGTCTCTCGTTGGCAAGGCCTCTCCTGACAGGTGCAGGGAAAGGAACCAAGCTACTGTCACACCACTACAGCTGTCGTCTGGGGGTCCTTGAGGGTCAGATATATCATAGACCGTTTGACTTGCTAGCGTTCACAAGTATCATTTCAGCAACTGATTTGTCCACTCACGTTACCCCGAGACCCACTCTGGAAGATAGTTTAGTTGCTCCTCACAAAAAAATACACATGTAGTTACCATATGACACATGCATTTCACTTCTAGATGTGTGTTCAAGAGAACCGAAGAGAGGTCCACACAAAAAGTTATGTATGCATATTTCTGCCAGCGTTATGCATAACAGTCAAAAAGTAGAAACAACCCATATATTTATCAACTACTTTATAGATAAACAGAATGTGGTGTGTTTATATGATGAAATATTATTTTTAACCATAAGAAGATGTATTCAATTTTATTGTCATGTTCACATTTTATTGGACATTATTTTTAAAAGGTCTGAATGCTTTCTTTTACTTTGTGTCAACAATTGGAAACATACTTTGTACAGTGGTGTATCAGTTAGGGCTCTTTGTTAACAATTGAAATTGACTAATTTAAATAAAATATTAGTTTGTTGAAAATACATAAAAGAACTCACAAAATTGACAGAAAAACTTGAACAACCAAGCTGTGGGAAGAAGAGAAACTAAAGCAGCTTCAAGTATCAAAAAAAAACTCCTTAAGTGACTTTCTCTGCAGCAGCTTCAATTGTCCCCCCATTCCACCCCTAAACTCATATGCAATAGATTTCCCATGCTATTGAATCAACCTACTAGTACAGAAGCCTAGAAACAAAGAGAAAAACCATTATTTTCCTAGTAAAACATGTTCAACTGTCCAGATAATGGGGAACTTTTCAGCTTATCATGATAAGATAAGATGTTTAATAAAACATAAATGTGTACCATTTATGTACAATTCCTTATGAACACAACTTGGTTCTTTTCCAACATCTTGCCAATTATATATGATTTTACTACTTGTTTTCATCTGAGTCCATCAGGGAATGGGATGATTCTGCTTTTATCTGTTGTCCAGCTATCTCTGGTACCTGAAAGTCTTGTGGGAAGGTGTAATGAAGAATGAAGTCCCCTGCACACACATCAGTGGCAGAATAAAGTGGCAACCTCAACTGTGTTTTTAACTCATGTCACTTAGCTCAAGATGCAAACACGTAGGAGAGAATTACTGATTAGCCTGTTTGGATCGTATGCCAGTGCTTATCCAAGGGAGTTTTACTGTCCCACCTAAATTGCATGAAAGGAGGTGTCTTTTTTAGTTTCCAGAAAAAGACACTATATCCCAGGAAAGCATCAGGTGGCAGAATTGCTTCTGAATTGGCATCATTCCATGTATGTGCTACATCATTGCCAAGGACACCTAACACCACCAGTAGTCATCAGGAAAGGTGCAATTTCGTTAGCAAGGAAAATGAATTACATCTTCTAGTTTCACTTTAGTTTACTAGTTGTCCACAATTAGGAAACTTCGTGTTCTCCAAAATTTAGGGAGGCGCAGAACAGGCAGTTTTAGTGTAATTGGTTTAGATAGAAGAGATTCTTGGTATGGTTCATAAACATAAAGTAAAACAAAACACATTGCTTAGAGCACTAGAGCACAAATAATAATTGTTCAGAAAAAGCATTTTGCAAGCATGTAGCTCATATATGATTGGTGAACTTTGTCCAGACACACAGGGAACTTTGTTGTGCTATAGGTGGTGTGGCACAGCTTTGTTAAAGAGGCAGGAAACAAGGTTCTCTCACTTTGTCATTTTCTTTTTTTTAGTTATATTGCAAAAAATGATGTTATTTAGGGCTCATGAGTTTGTAGTTGATAGGCTTTTTTTTTTTTTTAAGTCAGTATATGTTCTTATGGAAACCAGAATTTTTTGGATGTCAAAAATATTCAAATATTTTTATTCTTTTTTATATCCTGTTTTTATTCATGTACTTAATTTGTGCCAATCTATGTTTTTCATCTTTTTCTTATGGGTTGTTCATAAAACTTTAGGAAATAATGATTTCCCAAATGTTCATTACCCATGTTAATAGTGTTATAATATATAAAATTTATTTCATGGGGCCTGGTCATTTTAATAAATGCAATAAATATATGCAATATCTTTTTGTGATATTTTGCTTCATTCATGCAGAAAAAAATTCATAAAATTCTCTAACATTAAAATATTTCAGTGATAATAATTATAATAACTATGCAAATATATATTACACCTATGAATTAGGTAACATCATCATTTCTATTTATAGGTGATTAATTTAGGGCTTAGAAATGTACATACATTATACATGTATTAAAGACAATTGTTAAATTTCAAATATAGGAAGTTTGACTCAGGACCTTAACAATTTTAAAATTATGAATATTATTGTTTTAACACAATTTTAAACAAGTACTAGATATTTCATAAATACCTGTTGAGTTGAATGGAATGACTTTAATGCACATCAGTTAGAATATGTGTTAACTCAACAGTTTCCACCATTGGGTAAAGAAAATTTGCAAGTCCTTAAATGATAAAGCCACCTTATTCATCCACACCTGTCAATGACTTGCTAAAAAAAAGCTGCCTTTCCTGAGAAGAGTAGCCAGTAGCAACAATCTTTCAATGGTATTTTAGAGGGAACCACTTTATCATTAAGAAAATGATAAAGTCCTTGAATGATAAAACAACCTTCTTCAACTACATCAGTCCTTAAGTGGTAAAACAGCCGTATTCATCCACATCAGTCAATACATCCTGCTAAAAAGAAAGCCACCTTTCCTGAGAAGAGCAGTCAGTAGCCAGTAGCAATGATCTTTCAATGATATTTTAGGGGAAACCACTTGAACATGAAGAAAATGAACATTTTCTCAGTAAGAACTGCGAATTCCCTAGATGCAGCAAGGGATTCCCAGAGATGCTGACAGTCAATAAGCTTCAAGAAGAGCACACAGCAGCAGGTCCCCCATTTCAGCAACTCTCAGCAGCAGAAATCAGTTGCTTCACATACCTAGGGGGTAAAACAAAATCCAGTACTTACCAGTTGCCAGGCTCCCTGTCTCCACCTGTGACAATGAAAAGCAAATACTACTACAAGCAAGACCAAAGAAAAAGCAGCAGTAGCACTAAGAGGGAAGGAAAAATGAATTGTTTTGGGAAAAGGATTGTGAGGTAAATACAGGTACTTAGATTAATGGACCTTGAATGAAGTATTTGAACCCAATTCCACAGGCTAAAAAAAGAAGTATCAATAATCAAGTAGAAAGTCCACTTTTCATAAGGTATGAACTCAAAGTTTTGTATTAACTATTTTTAATGACCTCATATTATTTTCAATTATATTTACAGAAGGAAACACTTATTCACAGAAAGAATTAGTAAATGTGAACACTGGCTAATGAAATTATATTGTAGAGTACAATTCATTTTAAATATATTACATATAATATTTATATATAAATTAGATATACATACATAGTAAAATGTACGTATAAATACATACATAGTTATATCATTATGTAAATTCAAACACACATAAAATATATTAAAAACAATAACTGTGCCTGTGTAGCCAGTTTGATGATAACAGGTTGTCAAACATATATCTAAAGTTAGAATTTCAGAGAGGGAAGATGAATGAAGCAGAAAATTATTTTTAAATGGCCAGACATTTTACAAATTTGAAGAATAACAACACAGAGACTCAAGCTGAGCCAAACTCAAGTAGGATATATACAAAGAAAAGTACATATAGAAATATCACATTCAGACAGCTGAAGACAAAGATACAGAGAAACACTTGAAAGTGGGCAGAGGAATAAAGGACATGTTACTATAGAGCAAGAAGAATCATATTTGACTTTCTATACAACAACAAAGTGGAAGCCAGAATACAATTGAATGACATCTTTACAGTGCTAAAATAAAAGACTGAACTTTGTAAACTGAACTTTTATCTTCTAGAAGTGGAGAAAAAATAAAGACATTTTAGATAAATGAAATTTGGAGATTAGAAACATATTTGAAAAAAATGTTTATCAATTTGAAAAAAATGTCAGAAAAGAAAGTTAAATCTGGAGAAAAGTAAATAAATAATGTTAAAAATGTAAATATTTAGCTAAATATAAAAAATATCTTCATATAATTTTGGACTTTTTTATATGGACATCTTTTTTATTTTATCATATTTTTATTGTTGTTCAATTACAGTTGTCCCCCTTTTTCCCCCGTTACTCTCCCCTGCCCCACCTATCCTCCACCTCCCACATTCAATCCTCCCCCCTCTCCGTTTTCTTTGTCCATGGGTTCTCCATACATGTTCCCTAAGTTGGACATTTTTATCTTAAAATACCTGTGCTCTTATTTACGACACTATGTAGTAGCCATGAGTTAACAGATTATGAATACAAGTCTGAGTCAGGCTGGTAGGATGGGGCAACTGTTCTGAGAAGCAGTAACTCTGCTGCTAGGGAGATATAAGATACGTATAGAAGAGGCTTTAAAATGAGAGAAAGAACAGGAGTTTAAGGCACAGAGTAACTTTAAAGCACTGACTTTTCTCCCTGTAAACCTAAAATCTTCCTTAATAGCACATAATGTTCTAGTATATTAAGAAAAAAAAATTTACGAGAAAATTCTATTTTTTTATTTTTTTAATTTATTTTAATTTTTGTTCTTGTACAGTTTTCTGCCTTTTCCTCCCATCCCAGCCCACCGCCCCAGCCCTCCCCACCCCACTCCCATTTCCACCCCCGCTAGTTTTTGTCCATGTGACCTTTATACTTGTTGCTCCAAATCCTTCCCCTTTCCCCCTGAAATTCCCTCCCCTCTCCCCTCTGGTGACTATCAACCCCTTCTCAATTTTAATTTTGGACTCTTTCAAAGACAGTAGACTATTTCAAACTAAAAGAACAACAAAGTATTGTGGGGGTTATAACATATGTAGAAGTAAAATATATGAAAATAGAGCCAAAGGTTGGGAGAAGAAAATGCAAATATATTGTTGTAAGGTTCTTACACTATACCTCAAGAAGTCTGTTTTAAAGGTAGACTATGATAAGTGTATTTATCGTACATTTATCATCCAGGTGCTTCAGCCTAGCTTCTGGCTTTCCCCAAAACTAAAATCACCTTTGGAAAGAAACAGATTTCAGATTGTCAATGAGATTCAGGAAAATATGATGGGGCAGCTGATGGTAATTGGGAGAACTGTGTGAGGTCCCAAGGTGCCCACTGTGAAAGGGACTGAGACGTCATTTCATTGTCCTGTGTACAGTATTTCTTGCATCTTGTATCTTTTCAATAAACGTCTCTACTTGTCATAGTGCATGGCTGGATACTTTCTGGACAGACATTTATATATTATAAATATAAATATTTATATATTTATAATGAAATCCATATTATTATTTAATATAAACATTTTATATAAATATAAGTATATATAAATATATACATTTATACACACACATATATATACACACATATCTATATTGCAAACACTAGAACACTTACTAAAAACAAAGCAAAACAAGACAAACATGGGTACCTCTAATAAGGGAATAGTGGAGAGAAAATAAAACTGAAGCCCTGACCGGATGGCTTTGTTGGTTGAAGCATTGTCCCATTCACCACAAAGGGTAGCAGGTTCATCTGGGTCAAGCTACATACCTAGGTTCTAGTTCCTCTCCTTAGTCGGGGTGCGTATGGGAGGCAACAGACCCATGTGTCTCTCTCACATTGATGACTCTCTCTTTCTCCCTCCCCCTTCCTCTGGCTCTAAAAGCATCAATAAACATATCATCAGGTAAGGGGAAAAGAAAAGGAAAGAAAAGAAGAAAAAAAGGAAAAAAGAAAATAAGAAGAAAAAAAGCCCTAAGACTTCAATTTATCCAAAGGAAAGCAGAATACAAAAAATTAAAACAAAACAAAACAAGAAACAACAAAGTTCAAATGGGATGAATAGAAAAATATTAGGATGGTAAATTGAAATGCATTCATATCAATAATTACATTAATGTAAAAAATCTATAAGTCTAATTAAAAGGCAGAAATTGTCAGATTGCATACAGAAAGCATAATGTAACTGCTGTCTACAAGAAATTCACTTTACATATAAAGGTACAGATGGAATGAAAGGGATAAGATAGACTGGAAGTAAATAATAGAAGAGGATATACAAAAGGAATCCAGAGATGTTTATACTAAAATTGGACGACGTGGAAGAGGACAAGAAATATTACCAAGGATAAAGAGGAAAGTTTCAGTATGATAAATCAATTCATTGAGAAAACAGTCTTAAATAAATATGTATAGAAATATGATTTTTGAAATAGTTTTTAAAACTATGAGGAGAATCTGTACACTGCAAAGTATATTGAGCAATATTTTTAAAACCCTAAACAAAGAGATATCCCAGCTTCATAAACTGGAAGACTCGCTATTATTAATTAACATGTCAATTTTCTGCAAATGGATCCATGGAGTCAAAGAAATCCTACTCAGAATTCAAGCAAATTTTTAACTAGAAGTTAACAAGTACATGCTAAAATTTATATGAAAAAGCAAAAGATCTACTCTGTGAAATAATTTTTGAAAGAAGAACAGAAAGGTCTTAAACTATGTAATTCTAAGATTAATTCTGAAATGATAATCAACTAGGCTGTTTGGCATTGCTGTGTGGACACCATACATAAATGGACAAGGAGATACCCCTACATGTACAGTTAATTGATTTTTGATAAATATGTCAAGTCCATCCAATAAGGAAGTATTTTCTCAAAAGCATTATTTTGATAAATTCTCCAAACACCTCCACATTCTATACTATATAATTCCATTTACCAAATTCTAGACCAGTCAGTGATTATCAGAGCCTGAGGTGAGGGCAGAGTTTGACTGCTGGAAAGGAGAGGAGCACAGGATAACTTTGGGGATCGTGGAACTGTTCCATCTCATGACTGCTGTAGCAACTATATGACTTTTGTGTGTATTTAATCAAACTGGTTGTACACTTAATTTTGTGGAGTTTTTAAAAAAGTAAGTTATCTCTCATTAGCATTATATTTATGTAATACAACTCATCGCATTTACAGAATAAAGAAAAATCACAGACATTGTAGTAGCTACAAAAAACCCTCTAAAAAACAAAATTGTACCAAAAAACAAAAACAAATTTGAAGAAATTCAGTCTTTGATAATAAAAACTCTCAGCAATTAAGGAATGGAAGGAAATACCCTCAATATGATAAAACTCATCTATAGTAATTTTTAGTTTTCATCATTCTTAATGATGAAGTTTTGAATTAATTTCCTTACGATAAGAAAAAGGAAGGGATTCCTGTTTTCATTATAATATTAAACATTGTTCTGAAAGTCCTAGTAGTTCAAGAATTAAAAAAAATAAGCATAAAGATTAGATGTAGCATCTTTCCATAATATAAGATCAATATATGGAAAAACAGCATTCCTCTATACCAACAACAGTACATTGCTGCATTCTGTAGCAATGTATACCATTACAGTACATTATTGAGGAAAATTAAAGAATACATAAATAAATGAAGTGATATACTGTGTTTGATTTAAGAAGATTAAATATCTAAGGTGTAAATTTATCTCAAATTTATCTATATTTTCAGTGAAAATCCTACATACTCCAATTTTTTTTTTCCTTTAGAGAAGGATAAGCTGATCTGATTATATATAGGAAAATACAAAGGCTCTATGTCAGGGGAGTCAAAATTCTTTTCACCAGGGGCCACATCAGCCTCTTGGCTGCCTTCAAAGCACCAAAATAGTTTTAGGACTCTATAAATGTAACTAACTACTCCTTAACTGTTAAGGAGTTGAAATTACATTTGGCCCTTTGAAGGCAACCATGAGGCCGATGAGGCCCCTGGTGAAAATTATTTTGACACCCCTGCTCCAGAAGAAACAAAAAAAAATCTTATAAATAAATGAGCAAGAGGACTTGCTTTATTAGTCAATTGTTGGGTTTACTTTAAAGCTGCAATAATGAAGAGAGCAGGATATTGGCATTAGCACAGACAAATAGGTCAATGGAATGTAGTAGACATACAGAAGTAGATCCACAATACAGGTTCAAGGTATTTTAAACAAATGTACCTGCACAATCCAAAGGGGAAAGGAAAGCTTTTAAAACAAGTATTTCAGAAACAACTGGGTACCTATGGAGAAAAAAACGGCTAAGAATGTTGACTCATGGATAGCATTCTTAAGATTTAAGTAAAGACAGATCATAGACCTGATCATTTAAATCTCAAACTTAAAGAAGTTTTAGGACTTTGATTAAGCAAATATATCTTAGAAAAATTAAACAAAAATAAATGAATTTAATTAAAATTAAAAGCTTTCCTAATCAAAAAACACCTTTACCAACAATAACAACAAACAAAAATCTATATATCTGACAGATGACTTTTATAAGCATTCATAATGGAACTGGAAAGCATCTTACTAAGTGAAATAAGCCAGGCAGTGAAAGAAAAATACCGTATGATCTCACCTTTAACAGGAACCTAAACAACAAAACAAACAAACAAGCAAAATATAACCAAAGATACTGAAATAGAGAACAGGCCAACAGTGACCAGAGGGGAGAGGGGAGAGAATTTCAGGGGGAAAAGGGGAAGGGTTTACAGGAACAAGTATAAAGGACACATGGATAAAAACTAGGGGGGTGGAAATGGGAGGGAGGTGGGGAGGGCTGGGGCGGTGGGCTGGGATGGGAGTAAAAGACAGAAAACTGCACTTGAACAACAATTAAAAAGAATTAAAAAAAGAATTTCTACAAGTCATTAATAAAGAAAAAAACACATCAATAAAAAATGGGAAAAGACTTGAGCAGATCATTACAAAAGAAGGTATAAATGACCAATTAGCTGTATAAAGATGCTCAAAATGATTTCTCATTAGGGAATTATTAAGTAAATTGCAAAGATATAATACTTCTTATTTTTCTAGATTGTTAAAACTTAAAGACTGAGAACAATAAATGTTTGTGAGTGGATGGGGCACATACAATGCTCGTATATTTCTGGGGCCTATTCACTGTTGGTTATTAATCTATAAGAATGATAGCATATGTCCTCAAAAAATGTAGACAAAATGTTTGTGGCAGCTTTATTCATGACAGCTTTAGACGTAAAATAACCCAAATGTCCTTCAAAAAAGAATGAGCAGCTTCAATCTACCATGCAAAAAAAAAAAAAAAATACTTGTGTCAGAAAAGAACGTTTGAGAGAAGTATAGGAGAGAAAGATAGTGCAGAGTACATAATCGAGTCTATTGAATTAGTCTTCAAGTTAGAATATGAGGTACTTCATTAAAAAAGTCTTATTGATGTTAAATTTCCTGAATATAAATAATGTTATGTTATAAGAGAACATCTATTTTTAGGTAGTCTACTGAGTATGTATTGATAAAGAACCATGGTGCATGTAAATTTTCAAATGTTTGAGAACAATAATATATAGTATATCAAATGTATACACAGAAATGATTATATACATGCATGCATATGTGTTTATATTTGTTTGTATGTGCATGTCTGTCTAAAACAAGAAATAGAGCCCATGGCACATGTTAGAATAGATAAATATCTTCAGCAAATGAATCTGGCTAAGAGGGATACAGGTTTTTGTGTTCTTACTCTAGTTCTTGTAAGGTTTCTTTTTTTTTAAACATTTTTATTTATTTATCTTTAGAGGGGAAGGGAAGGAGAGAGGGAAAGAAACATTAATGTACAGTTGCCTCTCGTGCATCCCCTGCCGGGAACGGGCCCGCAACCCAGGCACGTGCCCTGACTGGGAATCGAACTGTGATACCTTGGTTCACAGGCCCGCACTCAATCCACTGAGCTACACCAGCCAGGGCTCTTGTAAATTTTCTATAAATTTGAAGTTATTTCCAAACAAATATTTTTTTTAAAAGTCACAGCTAAAAAACATAAGAGTAAATCTCAAAAGATTATCTTGAATGTGAGAAGTCAGGCACAAAAGTGTGCTTGCTGTTTGACTACATTTTGATGATGTTCTAGAATAAGACAAAGCCCATCCATGACATTAGAAATCAGAACTGTGGTTGCCTGGGCAGGGAGTACAGGGGAGATTTCATTATTCATTAGAAAGGAAACAAGGGAGCATGTGGAAGTGATGGGAATGTTCTACATCTTAATTTTGTTGTTGCATGGGTTATACATCTGTTAAAACACACGGCTGTTTTAGGACCTGTGCATTTTACTCTATGTAAAAGATATCTCAGTAAAAAGAGATAATTATAAAAAGTGCATTTATAAATTATCCTAGCAGACAATGTAGATAAGCCAAAATTAAGTGCCTTTTTGCTCACATTGAATGGTCTATATTGAAAATTTGCTTTCTGGGTCTAATACTAACATCATTAGCCAGCTTAGCCTGTCCCTAATTATTTTGTTGTTGCATACTTTATTTTACCCATCAGAAAAGGCTGTATATCCAAATACATAATTCACAAAAATATAATTAAGTTTCCAGGAGTGTGCTGGTAAATTAACAACTGGCATTGTGGGGAAAAGGGAAATATCCATTTAAACACTCCTGCCACGGGCAATTTCTAGCTAAAGAAACAGAGATAGGGAAAGATAGTATCAGTTCTCATGCTGACTTCAGCACACTACAGGGTTTAACTATATACATACTGGATCTACATATGTAACATAACACATAACACGTAACAAAATGCAAAAGGGTAAATAGAAGATCGCTACCTACTGACTGCTATTTAGCAGTTTAGCAATTGATTTTGGTGATCACATATCCTATTTTGATTCTTTTCTTTTTTTAGTAACTTTTGTTTTTCAGCTGAATTTCAGCTTTTTTACTTTTGTAAATTTTGCAGCAGAAATCTGAGTAAGGGTCATTTAGGCCCATGACTAGCTGAATAAGCACTGGATACTGCTGATGGTGATTATTTTTTACCTGGTGGCATTAGGAGATGTTTGCAGACACTGACATTGTCAGAATACTTACCCTTTACTGCAGGTATTGCCCTGAAAAGTGTTGATTTTGTGTCATCTCTGATTAAGGAGAGCCCATCCTCTTCTCAGCACGTGAGGCAGTTCTTCATCCAGTGGATTTCAAACCAAGAGCTTCTTTGAAAATGTATGGAAAAGATAGCTTCTTTCCCCATCTATTCTCTTCTTTCTTTCCTCTGGTTTGTCTTGCTTAAAGAAACATATACACCAGTCTTAGGCCAGTGGAAAGGTTCGGTGTTTGTTGTTATTTCTTTTTCTTTAACTGTTTGTAATATATATTGATAGACAAACTCTAAATGCATCTATGATTGTTAATAAGAGTTTTGCCAATAAATCATCTAATTGGCAACTTAACTTTATATTTCTTTCTTCATTGTAGGTTTTTAAAAAACTTAAGCAATTTTAAAATGCTTGTTTGGGTCCTGATAATGTTTTCTATGTGCATATTTTGAGGCAATGTCTTCTCTTCTACTATCTACACTGGTTATTATATTTGTACTGTTCTACAATATTGTTTATAATAAGCCAGTTATTTTATGATGTCTAAAAATATACCTTCCCTCTTAATATTTTTCAACAATAAGTGTAATTCATTTTAACTTGATTGTTGAATTTCATATTTTATAGTTGTATGATAATGACTCAGAAGACAAAATAATACACAGAAAATTCATCATTTAATTTTTCATAAAGAAAAATTGTGAATACATATAAAATAATTTTATGAAAGTTTATCTTAGCATTATTTATATTTGTAAAATTTCCATCTAATCTAAATGTAAAATAATGGTAGACTATATAAAATCATTTTGTGCAGACATGAAAAAAGCTGTAAAAGAATATTTATTTTTATTTTAATTTCTCCAATTTTTAACTTTATTTTTATTGTTGACACTATTACAGTTGTCCCCATTTCCCCCCCTTTGTCCACCTCCACCTGGCCCCCCCATCCCCCTTTCCTCTGGCCATTGTCACTCTGTTGTCTGTCTGTGCATGATTACATTTATCTTCTTTGGCTAAACACTTTATCTTCTTTCATTCAGTCCCCCAGTCCCCCATCCCCTCTGACAGCTGTCAGCCTGTTCCATGTATCCACACTTCTTTTCTATTTTGTTCATCAGTTTATTTTGCTCAATACATTCCATGTATAAGTGAAATCATATGGCAGTTGTCTTTATCTGACTGGCTTGTTTCACTTGGCATAATAATATCCAGGCCCATCCATTCTGTTGCAAAAGGTAAGATTTCATTCTTTTTTATGGCCATATAGTATTCCATTGTGTAAATGTAGCACAGCTTTTTTACCTACTGATTTACTGATGGGCACTTGTGTTGTTTCTAGATCTTGGCTATTGTAAATAACACTACTATGAACATAGGGGTGTGTATATTCTTTCAAATTGGTGAAAGGCATGGAATATTATTGATATGTTAATGAGTGAAAGATCAAGTTAGAAATATTGTTATTCTGGAGATTACAATTTTAGTTTTATTTAAAATACATGCGAAAAACATTACTAGAGACCACTGAGTGGTAAGATTATGTAGGTTTTTACTTTTTCTTTGTGCTTTTCAATACCTTCTAAAAATTTCAATGTGAACATATTTTTATATTAAGGAGACACTTAGGTAAGTGAAATAATTTATGTGACAGGGTAAGAGAAACTAAAAACAAATGTACCGTATTTTTCAGACTACAAGACACACTTTTTAACCACATTTTTTGCTTCAAAATTTTTTCCTCTATTTTCCTCCTCTAAAACCTAAGTGCATCTGGAGTCCTCACCATAAGACACACCTAGGTTTTAGAGGAGGAAAATAGGAAAAAAAAATTGAAGCAAAAGTTATGGTAAAAAAAAAGTGCATCTATAGTCCAAAAAACATGGTAATTATTTGAATTTTTCTTCTTTTTAATTAGCCAAGAAATAAGTAGAACCATTTTATCATTAAGTGGTCAGTTTTTCTCTGCCATTACTACTATGCCTATAAGGGTTTTCTTTTTTTCTTAAGAAGGAACTGAAATTTATACAAGCTATGTGTTCATTAGACAATCAAGAAAATATAAACTATCAGGTCACAGACAAAGCAGGAATTGTAGAACTATAAAAAATCCAAAAATTGTTGGAGGAAAAGCACAACCTAAAATAAAAGAGACTTCTTATCAAATATAAGCAGCACTGGTGATTTCTTCAAGAAGAACTTTCCTTCTTCCTCATATGTGCTTTCCCTCCCTTGATCCCTCCCTTCATTTTTCCTGCCTCCAATACTTTAATCTTTTCATCATTCCATTACTTAAATATCTTATTGACTTCTTACCATGTTCTAAGCACTGGGGATCAGGCAGAGTTTCTGCTAACATTCTCATGGAAGGGGAAGGCAACATACCTTAAGCAGTAAACAAATAAGGGAACTTCAGTTACTGACATGTGCTCAAAAGAAAATAAAACCAGGTGATGGGTGAGTGACTGTGAGAAAAGTTGAGGGATACCAAGGGTGCAATAGAGTGGGTGGTTAGGGAAGTTCTTTCAGGAGAGCTGACATTTGATTAGAGCTCTGAATGAAGAAAAGATCTGGAGACATAACATTTCAGGTACAATTGCTAAGCAAGCAAGAGGGAAATAAGAGGGTATAAGATGTGTTGAAGCAGGAGGAACTGGGTAGCTCATGTGCAACCTTAGATTTTATTCTTGACCAATGGGAAGTTGTTGGAAGATTTTGAACTAGGATGTCAAGTGATAGAATGCATGACTTTAAAGAGCAGTGGTTGTTGTACAGAGATTGGATGGATCATAGTGGGCAGCTAAAACAAGGCTACATTAGGATGCTATTGCAGTAATCTGAATAGGAAAGGGCATATATCTCCTTTCTATTTATATATCTTCTATATAATCATGAACTCATTTATTCTTATTTCATTTTCTTTTTTGCTTTTAACTCAGTTTTTACTCCCCCTCTTCCACTCATCTTTTTGGTGAATCATAGCTTCTGGGTTCTCATGAATTTGGCTCTCTGTGATGCTCATTTCCAGATTCAACTCCCCTGCCTCTCAACCCTGATTTTAGCTTGCTGATCAACTGTAGGCAATCGTTTAGCTTTAGGTGCCTCCATCAACTGCTCAGTTCTCTCCAAGCTGACATACTAGAGAAAATCAGCTTAACAGAACTTACCTAGAATAGCAGCAATCTCATGTCGCTGAATATCCTATTAATTATTGTTGAACTTGAATTAAGTATCTGTTTCTGGGTTGGCCAAGAGGGAGCTAAGACACATTGTGTAAGTTACGTCCATTTAGAGCTACCCCTTCATCAGGAGGTATGAGGAGAATGGTTTCACATAAGTGGTGCCATGAGAGAACCAGACATTTGAACTGGCATGCTGGTACGGCTATGTAGAGTTTTCCCTTTGGTTGATTAGTGCATACCTCTACTAACAAATCCAAAAATATCAGAAGAATTGAGATTGAAAAAGACACGCTTCCAAGGAATAAGAGGAAATAGACACTTTGTGCGTTTCTGCTTTTAACAAACATCCTGCAGAAGAAAAAGCTGTGTCATTGTTTCAGAAGTCTGAAATTCTAGACACAGGATAAAAAAAAGTATTCAATTTAGAAAAGTTTTCAAATGCCTCCTCAATTTGCTAAAGGATGAACTATGGAACAACTGAATTGATTAAAAATATGTTCTCACTGTTTGAGTCTATCATAATTAAGAAGTAATTTTGC